>VYXC01005509.1:309243-379804 GCA_013397175.1 Platysteira castanea
AAAAAAACACCCACCCCCCACCACAACAAGGAAAAAACCCAAAGAAAAGACCCAAGCCTTCAAAGATTCAAGCCTCAAACTGAGAGATGAGCGCTTTTCTTCTAACATTAGAAGTTACTACTGATGCTTGTGAACTGACTGGATGAAGGGAGTAAATTATTAAGCACCATCCTGCAGCCTTTGGTCCTGTAAATGAAAATGTGGTGCTACCACAAAATGAGTTTAGGGGACATCACTTTACCTGCTGGAGAATGAAGGTTTTCATAGCAGCGGCGAAGGGGCCACAAGAAAGTAAAGCACAAGTACACAGCA
This sequence comes from Platysteira castanea, assembly GCA_013397175.1. Classification (NCBI taxonomy): domain Eukaryota; kingdom Metazoa; phylum Chordata; class Aves; order Passeriformes; genus Platysteira; species Platysteira castanea. The sequence continues at coordinate 309,556 of VYXC01005509.1, forward strand.
GTAACTCAAATTCCAGAGGGAAGAACCTTACATTTCCTCACTTACTTAAATTTACACTTTCATTTGTGGGACACAATTCCTGAACTTCTGCTTGCATCCTGCTCTGAAACCACAAGCCCAGCTGTGATGCTGCCATCTAAATCCAGCATTAACACAAACAGACCTTTAATTTTCCTGCTGTGCTATCACTAATTTGGAGCACTCATGCTTGGTACAATCAAAATCTTGCATTGAAGTATTTCCCATCAGACTGGAGTATGCACACTTACCAGACTCTACCTTTCTAAGAGCATCTAATACTTCAATATGCTCCTACTCTAATAAATCTGATGGCAAGGTTCACAACATTTAACACAGCTAACTAACTTCATTCTTAAGAAGTCCAAGCAAGTTTTTGCTGAATGCCTTTAGTCTGCTACTACCAAACATGTAATTTATCTTGAACAGGACAGATTGTCAGATCTTCTCACCTTCACAATTCAAAAAACAGCTCTGAGGTAGACTCTAATCTCTGCATAAGAAGAAAAGTTAGCTCCCCTGCAACGTCGCCCTTTCTTTTGTCTTTCTCTGTATTAGCTGGATGGGCAAATTGTCGATCTCATGTGATACATCTAAATTGGTTCTTGTGAGAGAGGATATTTTTAACTCAAGTGGTTTAATTTCTAAGCTTTTGCTCGTAGGTTTCAACTCCCAGTTTATTTTTAATTACTTCTTAACATTACTCTTTTATAAGTTCGGAATGACAATTCTAGCTTTTGCAATAGGCCCTTGATTACAAAATATTTTCTAAAAAAAAAAAGAAGTACTTTTTCTTGCATTTATTACAGACATTACTTAGGGGCTAAATGCTGTGTTACAGAGTCACCAATACGAATTAACTAGAAATAACCAAGTCAAACACTGTCTTCCTTCTTATGCATAAAAAAACTATTAAAAGAAGTACTTTGCACTAAAACCTCAAAAAATTACCCAAAATTAATTTCTGATCCAAGTAATTTCTTCTCAGTTAAAGATTTCAGAAGCTGAAGCAGTTCTTTAAACTGATTTTATGACTTCTGAATTCTCGTCTTCGTAAACTCATCAATAATCTTTTTACTGACTTAAGAAACTTCTGTAAGTAATAAAATAAATCACGCCCATCAGCGTGAAAATATGGTATCAAAGGAACATAAATTGAACAGAACTTATGAAGATCTAGGCTATTAGAAAATTTTCATGCTTTAAATATACAGACTTGATCATTTGCACCATGAAGAACATTTTCAAAAACTGGGAAAAAATTGTTCACAAATTCAAATCTGAAACACCTGGGAGATTCATAGTAGACAACAAGCAAACTGCAACAGTCAGAAGGTTTTATCACTTAGAACTTTGTGTCACCCAAAGGAGACAACACATTGTCATGGAGAAAGATATTTATTTCAGAAATCTCATATTAATAGTCTTCTGTAAGGGAGAATCCCTCAGCCAGAACATTCTATTCATAGTATCAAAGAACAATGACAGTCTTGGTAATGGGAGCTGCTGATTCAGATTTTGATTAATGGCCAAAGTATGTATGCTGATAATCTACTATGGAATGTTGTACATTTTAGCTTCTTTTTATATGTTTCATACACACTCCTAAGACCTAAACAAATGTCTCAAAGATGGCTGGAAGAATAAACCAATTTGGGTTTCAAGAGAAGTACGTGGATCACCCTTCCAGAGAGCTGCCATCTGAAGTCACTCATTTTTCACAGACCCTAGTTAAGAATATTGTGACTGACACTAACACTGAAGAGTAACCTGAAATTCTGCCCAGTCTCTGGTGTAGACAGATATGCAATAGGAGTAACTGACCAAAGTAGCACAAACTCTCTGTTCATCTTAACCTTTACTCTTCCACTCATGCTCTTTAACAAAAATCACAGGATAAATAAAGTACAACCTGACAAAACAGCTTCTGCTCCGTTCAACAAAAATTAAAATACACCTAGAGCAAAAAGAAAGCTTTCCAATTAACAGTAATTCTTTGTAATGAAAGCATGGTGTGTTGATAAAGATCAACTTTAAAACCTGCTTTAAAAAAACATGGTTTCTCAGATGAAAAAGGAACATGCCAAAGAAAATTTACACACACATGCACATCTGGTTTTTGTTTGTTTCAGAAGACTCAGGACATTTTCTCTGTCTAATAACAAAAAGCAACCAGGTCACAAATCTTAATATGATAAAAATTAATGTGCAAATTTTTATGTAAAGTCACCCATCTCTCAGGCAACTTCTTATATGCAATCTACATTCTCTCCCATCTTTGAAATTGCAGTGCAACTCTGAATCTGAAGACTGGAAATTTGAGTTACTGCCATGTGAGTACAGACCTAATATCAAAATAATGTAATTACCAAATTCCTCCAGGACAAAGACTCCTCGCACAGTATTGCACTTTTTAATGTGATTCAGCTCTATGAAAACCTACAAAAACAGGAGGAAAAGTAACATAAAATTAGTTTGGTTTGGGGTTTTTTAAACCAAAAATCAAAATTAAACAAAAACATCATCACAACAGATGAAACCTGAAGTTTTATAGCATACACTACCAGTTTGTTTACAGTTTAATATATAAATAAAGGGTGAAATAAATATTCAGAAGACAAACTTGCCACAATGCTAGAAATCAACAAAAAACTTAAAAGTGCTAAGAAGCGAAGACAGCAGAAGATGAAGTACCTTCCGCTCCTTGCAGGAGGAGAAAGCATGGAAGAGAAACGAAGGAGTTAGTAACTCTGACATATCCAACATTGCTACCCCTTCAGGCACTCAAATGAGTTATTGCAAAAAGAATACCAACACACCTGAAATACAGCAAAAGAGGGGGACGAGAATAAAGCTGGCTCCCAAATTTGGCACTATTTGTAGCCTCTGATCCATCCCAGGTAGTTTCTGCCCCTCCATGCATCCTCCTCCAGCACAGAGGGCAGGTAAGAGGCACTATACTTCCCACCCTGACACTGATCCTCCTAACCTATCCAGTAGTCAAATGAATCCAGTGAGGAACCACTAACCTTTCTTCTCCGTGGAAGTTCTGCCATGTAAAATTTTACTAGAGTCTATGACATACAATCTTCAGAGTTACTCTTGGAACAATCTCCTTTTAACAGCCAGTACCAGTTTTCTGCTTTAAGCAGGATGGGAGAGTTTGGACCCTTCTCTATGGTTTGCTCACTTCACATATGGTTCTGCCAGTTGAGCAAGTAATTTAGAAAACAAACCTGCCTTAAACTCACATTTTACATACATGAACCCCAAAAGACAAAGGCAGTTGAACTACATGATGAGATTTTTCAGTCCAGAATGTAGATGCCAAGATTGCATGAATAAGTAAGTTCTCTTTGCATAATGAGTTTGTTTAATATCCAATCTGTTTGAAGATACAAAACAGCCCCTTCTTATGTGCACACCTCCAGAAGGTTCAAAGTCAGTACACAGACATAAGAAGCTGTAGCAAGTGCTATAAGGAATCTAATCCATATTCCAGTTTCTAGTAACTTGCTTTTCAAGGCAAGAGAAATACAAAGAGTAACACTGTCCTAATATTCAGAGTGTCTATGACAAACACCTTAGAGAGATCCTTGCAAAACTGTATTACGATAGTGCAGTTTGATACTTTGAGTGCCTACACATTTATGACACCATGATCTCAGGACATTTTTATTAAATGGTACTGGAGAAATTTCACTGTCTTGGAAAGAAGGGAAAGGAAAACTCTGCAACTCCTCTTGAATCTCATATTAGCAACACCAATGTAGTCATGCATTATATGCTAGCATGAAAGACAAAGGATGTCAACACTAGAAATTGTTGTGGGTTTTTTTTTAAGAGACTTATCTGTATCAGCAGAGATCAGTAAATGGACCATACATCTGAGAAAAGACATGTTGATTTTCAAGTCAAAGGAATCTTATTATTATTTTTATTGGCAGAGAACTAACCAACAGACCTGAGATATCTTTGTTCAACATAAAAAACCAAAGCTTCCACTTACTTAACCAAAAATCTTGCTTTCTGCTTATATTCAAGCATTCAAGGGAAAAGAGGCTTAATTTCATTTTTTTTCTTTTTTGCTTGCCTGTCAGTTTACTTGGTCTAAAACATTTTATTTTTTGAGGTATACTTACAGAATAAACAAGCCAGTAACAGAATACTTTCTGTACTGCACTTAGTTCTGTTTTCTGCAATCTTTTCTGTGAAAAGTTTTTGCTAGTAGTCTGAAGTACAAAAATTCAGAAACTCAACAGAAAGGCTCATTGGCCATTTTATTTGGGAAAAGTCAAACTGCCTAAGAGAACCAACTGCCCCATGATCTAAGTTAATGTTACGGAGTGCTGCATTTCCACAAGAGCTATGAGCAAGATGAGAATTTATCAAGTTTGTCACAATTACAATCCATTTTCAGAAGATATGGGGTAAAGGACAATTTCTTGCTTTATTGCTTAAGGGACAGAGATGTTCTCCTCTCACTCCATCAGAAAACAAGCATAAAGGAAACAGCAGTTACTTACCCTAGGGAAACTGTAGTTCCTCAAAACAGAGCATTCAGTGTGGATCCTACTGTAGACGGGCATGTGTCTTATGCATCTTATTACGCTTCCATCTATTTTTGACACATGAATTCGTAACGGGCACAGGCTACTGAGTCCCAATATTACAACAGAGTTTGTAGATATGAACTCAGAATTATCTGCCAATGCCACAGGTACACTTGATTCCTCCCTATTCTAAAGAACATCCTCTGACTTGCTAGGCACAGACAAACTTCAACATTTTTTATTTTTAAATTTACATGTGCTGCAGCATGGTGAGACAATTTGTTAACACTAAAGATAACTCTCACGTGTCAGTAACAGGTTGTCCCACCATGCATCTGAGACATTTCTTAAGGAAGTCACAAGATCGTAAGAAAGTACACACACTGCAAACCAAGAGCCTTCAAAAACAGTTTCATAACAGTGAGCTTCACACTGAAGCAGTATGCTCAGTCTTCTCAGGTAGACTCCGTTTAAATTTTTCTTTTTAAAAGTGGAAACCCCTCTTCCTAAGTTCTAAATGAATTCTATGATGTCCAATCAAGGAGAGCAACAGAAATCCCTTATACTAGTAAGCCATAATACTAAAAAGAATACTTGGAAAGATAGCCAAGAACAGGGCCTTTATGTTAAGTAAGGAGAGGAAAATGAAGAGAAAGCTGTGCCTGACGAGATCCTGTAGGCTTTTGTTGGTGAGTATCCCAATCCAAACTCAACAGAAACAGAAAATGCCATTTTCAACATGGAAAAATAGCTGTAGGATCCTGGTTTTAAAGACGCTTATATACATATTCTGAAATCAACTGCCTTAGGGAGCACTTCACACAATGTATATGAGAACTGGAAATTAAAAACCATCCAGAATAGCAGACCTTTTATTAAGAAAACAGACTGGTTGATGAGTGTCAGAATAAGAATGCCAACATCCTTCAGCTCCAAAGATCATGAAGCTGGAGGGGAATTTTTTTTTGCATCTAGGAGTCCTTTATGTAACTGCTTGTTGTCCATTCTACAGAAACCCTCAAATGAAACTTTTGATATCTATCTAGACACTTTGCTTTGAGAAGGAAAACAAGGATGTCTATCTTAGATCCCCTAAACAGTACTGAATGCCCCAGTCAGCTGGCAACACAATCTGTCAGACTAAGAATTAAATATATTTAATAAATGCAGTGTATTTTCCAGAACTGTACTTGTTTCAATAGCAACTCATCTGGCTACAGCTTCATTGGAAAGGTGATGAAGAGAAGGAATAATCCTTCAGGTGAGAGAGACTGCTGGTATACATCCCGGGTCTGACCTGCACAGACTCTTTTCCAGAAAAAAGATAGGAATCTTCACGACAGACAGCAAATTAGAACACCATTCTCTCTAAGGAAGGATATGATAAAGCTGGTAGTAGTGCTAGTAGTAGCGCAGGTCTCAATATCCATTGTACAAAATTAAAGTAATGCTCCAGACAGTCCCATAATAACAATCAATACAAGGTTTCTCTAAAGTTTCTTTCTGAATGTCATTCTAGTCTTTTAGGGGAAAAAAAAAAAGGCTTGAATCTGGGGGGTTTTTTTGGACAGATACATGTGCGCTCACTACGTGCTTAACACTGAGTGTCTCTGTCTTGTGAAGATGCCTGCTGCACTTAAGAAACCATGCTGCTGCTGATGTGGCTATCTTTTCATACATCTTTTCTCACTGCAAGTGTGAATGTGCCTGCCTTTTCATTTAAGAAATGAAGTCATCTCCATAGAGATAAGCAGTTTGAGCAGAACTTCTTTGACTTCTGGGAGAAGTAGCAAACAGAACATTCCTACTGTGTGTCCCGACCTTAGGACAAAGTAATTTCTATTATATCCATCTTTAAGGATATCAAACTGTTGCTTTGAGACCACGGTTTGATTTTCAAAGGCTTTAGACCTGCCATTTTCAAGAACTATGAAAATTCATTCTGTACAACCAGTAACTTCCTCTTACAGTTCTTTGTATTTCAGCACACCCAACGAAAAGATAAAATCTGTAACTTGGTCAAACAGAGTGTTCCATCACAAAGTAGGTCTGAAACTCTACAGTAGGTCGGACATAGTCCAGGTTCTACCCTGGTAAGAGACAGTAAGAAAACTGAGGGAGGTTCACAACTCTCAACTACTTACACTGGCACATAGGAACTCAAAGTGGCACATGGTTCTGCTGTGACCTTGGGAGAAGTATTAAAGATTCTGAGCACATGTGTTTGAGATGCATGTGCACTTCCAGTGGGATCTACACTGATGTATCATCAAAGAAAAACAAAGCTTGTGTAGGGAGAAAAGTCTAGTAAGGAGGAAAGGAAAAAACACTCCACAGAGAACTGACAGAAGCTTTTCTTTTTTCCTCTGTCTCTCACACACACATACACACACTCTCCCTTCTCCCCTAAAAATTGATTCTACTGTCTAGCACAGCATGCATTTAATATATGCAAAACAAAAAAAACATAAAGCAAAATAAAAAACAAGGATCAAAGGAAGCAACAAAAACAACAATCCAGAGAAAGGAAAAAATGACAATTCTACTTGTGTTTCCTCTATGCCCACAATATCTGCTATCTGGAAGGAAAAAGGGATCAGTATTTTTTTCTTATTTTTGTGAATTACATCAAGGGCCAGTTTCCTATTCTATTTTCATACAAACTTCTACAGATTCATAAAATTTTAAAATAATATAGATTAAATATAATGCAGAAGGTTGCCTTCTGTACCTGCAATATTCAAACACTGTATCTTTTAGGCTGATTGCTTATGCAATGAGGATTTCTTCACACTGTGGTGCATTGTAGCAGCTTAGATTATTATTGACCACTTTTTCTGTCCCTTAATACAGGCTAACATTTGTTTTGTGCTTAGACAATTCAGACCACAAGAAACAAGAAGCTGAAAGACATATCAACATCTTCAACAGATTATAGTTCTCCTGAGGATATTTAATTTCAGTGTGGTTTTCCATATACATATATTGATACATGTTTGTGTATTTGAGTGTAAATGTAAGGTTTTTTACCCACATCAAGCTATCCCTTGTCCTTGCTGATACTCTGGGAAGAGGAAACACCTAAACGGGCGTGCTGCAAAAAGCTGCATGCTCAGTCTTCTCATAGATTTCCCTCATACCTGACTGTGCATAAATTTCAGGTTAATTCCTTCCAGTGTGACCTGAAGAAGACCTCCTTCACCAGTTTTCATATCCTGCACAGGGAACTCACCACCCAACTCAGGGCCTGTGATATTAATAAAGAAAAAAAATAAAACAAAAGCAACAAACCAAAACAAAAAATCCAGAGAGAGAGAGAGAGTGCAGATAGTTGTCAGCCAAGTTACGGTATATGGAAGGGAAATATAAAATAGTAAAAACCTAACTCCTATTGATGTGCATAGCAAAAGGACACCACTAAGAATAGTAGGGAGTATTTCAGTGAGTCCACTCACTAATGACAGCTTTCTGAGAACCACTAGAATTTTAAGTATTGTAATAAATTTCATTCTGCTAACATGAAGGAACATCAATATCAGTTCATCCTGTATTTATTATACTTCATATCGGGGTATTGGTTTTTTGTTTTAAATGCCACATTTCACTTCTGCATAGTAAGACACTGCAATCACATAATACCACAGAGAGCATAATCTTAAGTACAGATACATAAGCAGCACAAAGGAGGCTTGTATTTGTGAGCTGCATTGCATGGTATTGTTTTAAGCAAGTAAAAAGTCACCATGATTAAAATAATAATTTAATAGAGGATATTAATAGGTGAATAATCTAGGCATTTTCACCTAGTTTCTTTTGCATTATTCAGGTCAGCTAGAAAGCGCTTTCTTAAAATGATTGCTGAAAAAAAATTATTTTCTGCGGAACCACTGAGCTCTGGGGAATGGATTTTAACACAATTCAAACACTTTTCAAATACATTTTTAATACCGCATTGTTGCCCAATTCTTAAAATATCTTTCAAATACTCTCTTGCCTTCTCTACCCTCAGTGAAAGTTCAGTACCTCCTCCCCATTCTCAAATCAAGCTGGACTAAACCAGCAGGAGGAATTAAACTGGTAGAAGGAAAAAAATGGTAGCTCTTCTAAACTCCAACAGCTAACAGTTAAGAAGCTAGATACAAACACAAACACATTTTCTCAGTCATGCTGATGCCAGTTTTAAGTATAAAATGTAGATCCCTTAGATACAGCATTAAGATACACCTAAAATAGACTTGTTACTTAAAACATAATTCCCAGATTCCCACAATTCCCATCCACTTGGAAAAAAAAGAAATAGTTGCAACAAAAATCAAACTTGAAAACACAAAACCACAGTGATGTTACCTTGAACCTGCAAAGAGACTCCAGCAAAGGAGAAAAAGCCATCTTATGAAGGTATAAAATAAGCCACCTTCATGTTTGTTACTCAAGTACATAGAGCCCCTACTCCTCTGTGAGGAGTACAAAAAATGGAAAATTGCCTTCCCAAGAACTCAATGTTCCAAAATTGCAAATCCACTTTTCTAGGGCTTTTTAACTCAACAGGAAAAAGAAAGAAAAAATTGCCAAGAAAAAAATTACCAGTGTAATCATACTATCCTGTCCCACAGAATGATGCAAAACTAATGTATGTCCACACTAGAGAAGTAATACTGATATAAAGACATTCCTTTAACTGCACCTTTTGACCTGCACCAGTATGAGGCACTTCAATATTCAAAAAGTTTCTGCAAAAAAATCTGCAGAAAGCTGCAGATTCATCATTGTATATTCAGTAACACAAACCGATCATATTTATAAGCCTTCATTCTCAACACAAAGTGGACAACATAGTTCTGAGTCTCAATCAGGAATATTACCCATGGTTAGCCAACCACAAAAAGAAAGTGAAGCTGATGTTTCAAAGTCTCTTTTAGTTATTGTTTTACTGGCAGCTAATCCTCCTTACATGTAACTCTTCTTTATACAGGGTGTTTTAGTTGTATCTATATTGAGAGTGAGGTAGAGAGGAAAAGCTACAGTCTGCTACTTGCACATGGATGCACAAAGTTACCCCAAGATTTCCAAGTAAAAGGAGATTATGGAGTTATTAATAAAAAAACTCAAAGGAGTTATTATTTTAAACGTTTGCTGATTGCAGATTAAACAACAAATGTTCCCAACACACAAGATCTTGTACCTGGTTTAATGCTTTGCTGTCTTGCTGCTGCTCGCTCCATACTGTCTTTTACACAATAGTACAGTTCCCGACACTAACAGATATAAGAAGAGTAATACAATGTTATTTCTCCAAATTACTAAGGGGGAAAGAACAGCAAGATTCTAAGATTCTACAAAAAGAACAAGCCCCATGTGGTGCCCAATGACCAAAAGCCTATTCAAGTTCAAGCACACCTAATTACTAGTTGGTATTTATATTTGTTTTGCAAGTTGATAGAGAAACTATTTCATAGCATTTCACCACACAAGCTAGTGAAGAGCTCATTCCTTGGCACATTCTAAGCAAGCCTATGCAGTTTCTTACTGTAGAAGCAGCATCAAAACAATCCCTCCCTTTCTTTCAGTTTCCAGCAATCAATACTGCTAGTCATGCACGTAATACCTATCTTCTTGTTATTCATATCAAATTCTTTATGGCATATTCTTATCTTCATTTTCCTTCAACTCTGAGATTAAGCCATAATCTCAGAGCTAAATTTAAGAAAATTTTCTATCCATAGCCCAAGATACAGGACACAAAGAAGGTTGAGCTACTCTATACTAGAAAGGAACAAATCTGATGAACGGACAGACTCAAAAGAGTTGAGATCAATGGCTGAACACCCAGGTAGAAACCAGTGACAAGTGGTGTTCCTTGGGTGTCAGTACTGGGTCTGATGCTGTTTAACACCTTTGTTGGTGACATGGACAGCAGGACTAATGGAAGGTGTCCCTGCCCATGGCAGTGGGGGGTTCAAAGTAGGTGATCTTAAAGGTCCCTTTCAACCTAAGCTATTCTATGATTCTAAGACCAAAGATTATACAATAAACTCCTAGGGCATAGTTTTATCTAGGTTTTCCCCATTAATCTACTGTAACATTTTTACTATCTTCACAAACTCGCAATCTCACACAATAATTAGAAATACTGATGCTTTCCTTCTTCTAACAAAAAAGCTACATGTTATTTCTTAAATTACTTTCTGGTGTATAACTGTCTTCAAGTAAATGACAAGGCACAATGTCAGCTTCAGATGTTGGTGCTGCTACACAGCCACTGCAGTTCAGTAACCAGTACTGGAAAGAGAGTTCTATTTTTTGATTAAACATGGACTATGACACACAAAGGATTTGTTTTTTCTGTGCAGTTATCCTTGCAGTATTGTGTGTATTAAACGGGATATGTACCTTCTTCGTGTAGAACTTGTTCAGTTGTGTCTCCTGACCATTCCTGCGCCAGAGGCACAGCACTTTTGTTTTGGGACAGTAAGTCATGTTGATGAGTTTCTCATACCACCAACGTTCATATACAGTTCCAATGTTGCTTCTCAGTACAATACAATCATCACATACCTGGGAGCACAGAATATTACATAAGATTTCTAATGTTATTTCTCTTATTTCTTCTGCTAGTGGCATTAGTATTATACTTATCACTACCTCCATGAAAAAGATGTCTCCTGTTGTGTCTGTTCCAGCATGTACTACAAAAGTCTGCTTCTTGATGTGGCGGCTGCCACTGGGTCTCACAGGGAGTTCCCGTCCATTCTAGAAAAAAACCCACATGCAATCATTAATGAACTTTGAAAAAAAAAGCCATTAGGTGACACTAGAAGCATTCTCAACAAATGAAAGAAAGAAGAATTTTTAAGAGTATATAATGAGCTGATTGGAGACAATTTTGGACAAAACCTTAAACAAGATACTCTAGTAAGTTTAGTTTCAACAAGTGTGACTCTGAAAGTTACCACAGCATACAACAACATTCATGTGGTACCATACTCAGTATGGGACAGTGAGGTGTCTGAGTTCTGGTATCGTTGCAGTAAACTGGTCTGATTTTTCCCAATTAATTATAAGATAAAATTGTGTCTTTTCTGTGCACAAAAGTAAGTTCCAAATTTAGAAACACTTGGAAAAATTACCTTTAAAAGAGCCTAACTTGTGTTCACCCTGGTGATGGTTGTGTTAAACAATAGCTAGATTTATCAGCTGAAGCTTTAGCCTATATTCTTATTGATCATTACAGGACATCAGGTTTATTCTGTATGAATACTAGAAACAGTTTTGTACATAAACTGATTGCTACAAGTCTTATAGTGGCCTGGAAACTGATAGAAAAATAAACACTTCTAGCAGTCATAGTAAGCATAAAGGTTCCCACCAATAAGTTTTTAAGAAAACATTAGGGTTGCACAGAACTTTGGTACATAAATGTCATGTTTATATATATTTGTACTGCAGCTCTAACTGACAACTGTGTAACATTATAACATTATAAACAGGGTCATATAATCACAGTCTTTATTCCATATTTGTAAAGAGTATCATTTAATAATTCAATTAATTATTCTTAATATTTTTAAATTAGTGTTGCAGAGAATATATGTAAGATTTTTCAGGCAATTTACTTCCCCCACTGTAGATCCCACAAGTCTATCACTCATCACAGTTTTACTTACCAGATTGGCAAGTTTGTCTAGAATATCATTTATTTGCTGGCTGTGCACCAATCCAATATGTGATTTTCCCATTAGACGACGCACCTTTTTCCTAATATCATTCTTGTTCACCTAGAAAGCAGATATACATACAAACAGTTGCATACTCTTCTCTATTCACAAGAGGCAACTCCAATCTCCCAAACATATCTTGGTTTCCACTGCTAAGAAGCAAACCAACTTATCTCCAGTTCAGTCATGCTAGGACCTCATTAACTCAGCAGTACAGGAAGAAGTTGCAGATATCCCACTTCTTCCAGCTACTGTGCAAACGATGCTGTGCCCAACAGATTTCCTCCCTACCCATGGGCACAAGCTGCAGTTCCACCACCCACCACTTCCAACTACTGACATCAAAAGTCTCAGTTCTCCATGTTGCCACTTCTGAGTCTCACTGGCCAGACCAGCTTCTCCACCTCTTCCTCCACAAAGACTCAAATTATGGAGCTGTGGAGCCCTCATCACAACATGGTATCTTTCAGAATTCTCATTCTTTCACCATGTGTTTCCTGGTCACTATGCTGTGCCTCTAACAAACACTCCAAGACAGTCGTCAAACAAGCAAAAGGTTCCTCCTGAAGATGAGCTGCAGAGAAGCTCAGAAGCAAAATATTTCTCTATAGTCATTTCAAAAGGCTACTATGAATGCCAGCCATCGATACTAAAGGCTTCAAGACAGTACACTCATGTTTGAGTGCTGATTTCAAGTTGGATAGGACATTGTTTTTTAACATATTGGCATTACGACCTTAATGTTGTGGTCATGTTGTGGAGCATACAAAACAAACTCAACCTGCTTGCTTTCTTTGGCAACAGTTCTTTGTGCCTGAAAAAAAGCTTTTTTTCCAATATATTTTAAAATTAAAACTACTAGGCTCTGCTATCCAAAACAGGAAAATAAATTAAAATACCAAGGTGTTGGGTTTGAAGGATTATGCGTCCCTTGATAGCTCAAATAAATTCGTCTCTCTAGTAATAGAAAGGCTTCCAACTTTGCAGTTTCTACTAGTTCTACTGTTCACTGTTCTGAGTTCCATAAACAGAGATGTATGGTTTCAAGACAACACCAACAAAATACACTGCTTAAATCTGAGCAGCAATCCATTAAAAAGAACAAGAAGTCACCTTTATCATAAGCATATAAGCAATCATATTATGCAGCAGTGTAGCCAACAGGCGATCCTCATCATCCTCCAAACGCTTTCGATCATGTTCTCCCAGGGAAAGATACCTGCAAGAAGAGCTAGATCTGAAGCAGACTCACAGACATTCTTCATCCACTTCACTAAAGCACTGGCAGAGGACATAGCACTGTTTGTAAAGTGTATAGCAAATAAAACCTCTAAAAACACTAAGTCAAATGGGCTTTTTCCAGTAAAACACTGTGATCAGTAATTAAACATTTCCCTTAATTATTAACTAGTTGAAGCAAATAACATCTGCTCAGTGGGAAATTTGTTAGTGGTCTGCTGAGCTTATCCATTTCCTGTTCTCTGCAGTCGCAGCTCCGTACCAATTACAACTGTCAGAAGAGGAACACATAACTCAGCACAAGAGCTATCCAGCATTAGAGATTAAATACAGCTGCAAGGTAGGAGAAAGCTGATGAAGGAAGTGCACCAGGCACTTTTTCCATTAAGGTAGGCAGTTTGTGGAAAAACTGTTTTGAAACTGGCACCCCAAACTAGTTCTTATTTTGGCTACCAGATCTCATGTTCCATGATAGCATGGATGGAGGCAGTACAGCTGCAGGTGGTAGACAAGAGCTTAGAATGATCAGCTATTGACAGAGCTGGGGGGAGGAAGGGGAAGTTAGTCAAGATTGACATCTTAGATGCAGTTGAGCCTTAGGCAACCACGCAGATATTTCTAGAGAGTGGTTTCCTCATGGGTTTTTTGTTTGTTTTAACTATAAGCTGTGAAAACACCTTAAAGATACTTCGCATTTTGAGAAGGCTCAAAATGCCATTTCTGGAAGCATTTAATTCTTTCACTTTATGTCCACACACTATTTTTCTAGAATATAGTCATCCTGCCACAGAAATCTCTTGCTTTACTACTGATCTTGTCTATTCCATCTGTTCATATTGTGATTATGCTTACATAACCCATTTCTCTGGAAATATCTCACCACAAGAGTTAAAAAATATATATGTTGTAACTAAAGATAAGTATTTCAGTATCAGGAGCTACTGGCCCGCAGAGAGAGAAAAGGCTCACTTTGGAATAGTCAGGTATAGTAACAAGGTTTACAAAGTGACAATAGCTTGTTGAGCAGAAGTAAAAGAACTTTTTTTTGCTACTATTTTTACTATTTCAGCCCCAGCTGAAACAATGAAGAGGAAAAAGGTCTACTAAAGAAATTACCTGTCAATCATCTCCTGAGGTCCCTGGTCCATCCCCATTCCTTCTCTCTCTAACATCACAGCATCCAAAAAAGCATCTTCCCAGAACTGCATCTGGTCCCACAAAGTTGAACGCTCTTTGCCTATGAAGTGTATTAAAAAATTGAGCATTTATTCTATTTACTCCAGTCAACTAATACTTTATGATTAATTCCTGTTCATTCCCACCCCTTGAAAATACCATAAGCCAACACACATTGCAACCATATTAAAAAATTTTTAAAAGGTTACTTGTAAACCACAAGTAATATCCCAACTGAAGAAAAGTGTAAAAGAAAAGACAAAATAAGACAAATTTCTCATTCTAATTAATAGCATAATATTTTTAAACCCTTACAGTAAAGTACCTTTCATGTCTATTCTTTAAGGAGTGTATTTTCTTCCATTAACTGTTAAAACTGCCCAAAAGAGACAGGAATACCTCACACAGACACAGATCACAGCAAACACACACAGAAGTGGAAAGATAAGATTATTACTCAAAGAGAAGGTTTCCATTGCAGCATCCTCTAACTGGTCCCAGACAGATCCTTTATCCCTACCTGCACCATTCCAAGCAGGTAGAAACGATAAATGGGAAGGATGAAAAACACAGGAAGAGAGAGCTTTTGATTAACAGCAAGTCCAGACAAAATACAAAAAAGCCAATGTACTCCTAATTCAAGGATACACTTGAAGCCCTTTAGTATTCCAAGTTTAGCCCTCTGTTCAGTGACTTAAGCTGAATGATCTTTTTTCAAGATCAATTATATATTTTAGTTTTCTATACATAGCTAACTTCCTTCTCCCCTTCTTCATACTGTTTAAAGAACTCATATTCAAGAAGAGCAAGAGACTTCGACAGACTTCATTTTATGGGAACTACACCACTCACACCAATCTCCTCTTACTCCTATTCAAATTCCTCAGCAAAACTTCGGCTTTACTCTGAATGGTCTGATGTGCTTTCCTATTCTACCAGCACAGACAACAGTTAGAGATTAAAAACGATGTTAGGGAAAACAAAAATTCCAGTCTGTCCCAGACAGGACTTCATCTGAACTTTAGCCTAAAAGATTCCCTCTCCACAAAAAAAAGTATCTTACCTAAAAGTCCTTCATATAGATATACACGTTGGTTCCCATCCTCTGGACCTCTCCCTGGAGTGCTCCCTTTGCTATCCTTCACGTTCTGCTTCAGGTTGTGAGCCTTGGCCTGAAAATAATACAAGAGGTATTGACAATATACTTTTGCACCCTGCAGGGCTCTCTCTTGCGCTGCTGGGCTTAACAGACGCAGTTTGCAACCCGTACTTCAAAAAAGCTTCTCCCGCAAACATTCACAAAACAATTGTTTTGTCCAATGAGCAGGGCAATACACTTAAATGTCCAGAGTCAGACAAAGAAAAATCAAAGAGAGAGAAACAGAGAAATCAAAACATGGAGGAGGAGGCACAGTGCTTCCCTGAAGGAAAACTGAGGCAAAACAAAAAATGCAAGCCCCAGACTAAAGGAAAGAACTGTTAAACCTCTTCTGTCATCCCCCATAATTCATGCTTATGCATTCATAAAGGTATGACATTAAGCAAATGATTACATATCATCTCGCCTGAAGAGAGAGAGTTGGGACTACCGGCTAGCAAGAACTGTGACAACAAAGCTGGCCCATTTATTTCTCTACCACCAGGTAAACTATAGTGAGATACTTAAATTCATCACACATCATATACACCTATCATCTTTGTTCTAAATCCCTTGCAAGGGCTCTTAGAATTCTATTTAGTTTCTATTTAGTTCTATTCTATTTAGTTTAGTAGAAAAATGCAGAAAAGTAAATGTTTAAAAAAAAGTCTGACCCTTCAGTAACTCAGAGGACATCCTCTTGCAACTAAGTAAGCAGACACGGTTAAATCACTTTCATACTTTTTTGTAGAAATCTGCCACGAAACACAATGGTTTTGTTTGTTTCTTAACATTAGAAACCCTGTAAAGGTTTTTACAATCTTATCAGGATTATAAAATAATGAACACAGCGAGACCAATCTTAAGGCGCTGCAAGTTGTTTTCTTACTTTGCTGAGAGCTTGATATAGCCAAATCAAGTGTATCATTATTTTCTTGGTAAGATGTGCATTAGAGGTTATACACAATAATCAAGGACTTTACAAAATTAAGTGCTCACAAATCATTTGGATTTTACTATGTACGGATCTTCCAACTAGCCAAATATATTTACAAGTTCTGATTACACTTCAAATAGGACTAAAGCAATATTTTAAAGAACCAGAACAGCTGCTAAAACTAAAATGGATCACTCCTTTCCTCTACCAAACAGCTGCTCCAAGGAAACAGGGAATTTTCCTTTCAGTTAAGGATGAACAATGCCCACCAATGTTGTATTGCTTCTGGAAGGTAATTAAATGTCCATTTGAGAGAAATATTGAATGAATATTTAATATTACTAGAGGATCTAAGGTGGTACATGACATGAATCTACTACTTTTGAAAAACCATTTATTGCACAGGAAATGAAGAAAGATGTGTGAATTCAAACAAAATTACTTCTTTGACATTTTAATATTATAAGTCATTGCTGATTAACCCTTAGAACTGAATCAGAGATCCTCTTTCATACATGCACACACATTGAAATATTACTGTACAAGATTTATTAAAAGAAAAAAAAAACGAAGTCTGCAATGTCCTTACAAAGATAGAGCTAGTAGCAGAGTTTGTCTCAATTTCACTGTCTGACACAGTGCCTCTGGATCCTGCTAAATTGCCACCATTTTCCACACTCGGGCCATCACCAGCATTGCTACTCAAGTCACTGTCTGCTCCCAATGTCTCTCCAGAACTGTTACTAACCTGTGGAGAAAAATAAAGCAATTACCTTCAACAGACAAAGACACTGTGGGTAGAAAAGCTGTAAAATGTTTCTTAAGGCACAAAACAAGCAGTAAACCTGAAGGCCACATTTGCCTTTTCTTCATCTGCATCTTTTCATGAAATCCTAGTCTGCAGGAAGAGATTAAGAGACACTCAAAAAGCCCTTCAGAAAAATCTCAGAATTGCGTCAGCTGAAATGTATCTGCTAAGATCATTTATAGGCAAGCCCCCTGCTCAAGCAGGGCCAGCTAGAGTATGCCCCTGAAGACCATGTCTTGTTACATTCTTTTAATTTCCACAGATGGAGAACTCACAACCTCTCTGAGTGAACTGCTCAGTGTTTGACCATTCTCAATATAAGAAAGTGCTTTCTTGTATTCTGATGGAATTCCCTGTGCTTTAGTTTTTGTGTTGACTGCCTCGTGTCTACCAATGGGTACTACTGAGAAGAGCCTGGCTCCCTTGCCTCCGTTCACTCCCATCAGATATTTATACTCATTGATTAGATGCCACCTGAGTCTTCTCCAGATTGAAGAGCCACAGCTCTCTCAGCCTCTCTTCTTATGAAAGATGCTCCAATCCCTGTAATCATCTTTGTGTCCCTGAGCTGGACTCACTCCAGAAGTCCTTATCCTCCTTGTACTAGGGCATCCAGAACTAGACATAATACTCTATTGCAGCCTCACTAGAAAAGCAGAAGGATCACCTCCCTTGACCTGCAGACAATGCTCTTCCTAATACAGTTCAGAATACCACTGGCTTTTTCTGCCATGAGTGTGCACTACTGGCTCACAGTCAGGTTATTCTCCACCAAGATCTCAAAGTCCTTCCCAACATAGTTGTTTTCCAGCCAACTTATCCCCAGCGTGTACTGGTGCTTGGAGTTATTCCTCCTTGTAAATAGCACTTGGTATTTTCCCCTTGCTGAACTACACAGATTCCTGTCTGTCCAGTTCTCCAGCCTGTTGAGGCCCTCTGAATGGGGGCACAACCATCTGGTGTATCAGTCATTCCTCCCAGTTTTGTGTCATTTGCAAACTTGCCATCATCCAGATCATGAGTGAAGATGCTGAACAGCACTGACCCCAATACTGACCCCTGACCCCGAGGGTACACCACTGGCGACTTGCCTCCAGCCAGACTTTGTGCCACCTCACACAATCCTCTGGGCCCTGTCGTTCAGCCAACTTTCAGTCCACCCACTGTCTATTTATCTAACCCTTACTGTGTCAGTTCATCTATGATACAGGGGACAGTGTCAAAAGCTTTATCAAAGCTGAGGTACACAACATGGTGCTGTTCTCCCCTCATCCTTCAAGCTAGTCATCTCATTGTGGAAGGCTATCAGGTTGGTTAAGCATGCCTGCTCCTTTGTAAATCCATTATGACTAGTCCCAGTCAACTTCTCTTCCTTCATGTGTTCGGAAACCTTTGCAGGAAGGCTTTCTCCATCACCTTTCCCAACGATGGAGGTGAGTTTGGCCAGCCTGTAGCTCTCTAGACCTTTCTTCTCACTCTTCTTGAAGAGTGGTATTTCCTGTCTTCCAGTCTTGAGGAGCCAATCCTATTCACCATGACTGTTCAAAGACAACCAAGAGTGACACTGCAGTGGCATCAGCCAGTTGTGTCAGCACTTGTGGCTGCAACCCCTCAGGAACCACAGTCACTTTGTTGAAGTGCTCCCTAATCTGGTCATCCTCCATCAAGGGCAAATCTTTCTCATTCCACTCCTCCTCTGGTATCAGAGGCCTGGAATTGCTGAAGGCCTGTTTTAATGGTAAAAACCTGAGGCACAGAACGCCCCAAGTGCCTCAGTCTTTTCCATCCGTCACCAGTTCCCCTGCCCAGTTCAACAGCAGACCTACATTTTCCCTGGCCCTTTCTGTTGTTGCTTACGTACTTGTTCTTGTTTTCATTCACATTCTTTGCTAGATTCAGCTCCAGGTTCCTATTAGCTTTCCTAGTCCCATCCCTGCAAGGAGAGACAAAAAAAAGCATACTCCTGTGTCACCTGCCCCTGCGTCAACTTCCTGTATACTTCCTTTTTATGTCAGAGTTTAGTAGAAGCTCTTTATTCTTCCATGGAGGCCTCCTGCTGCCTTTGCTTGATCTCGTACTTGTTAGGACGGACCTTTTTCGAGCTTGGAAGAGGACATATTTGAATATCAACCTACTCTTCTAGATCCCTCTTCTCTCTGTGGCAGTGTCCCAGAGAACACAGGTTTTTTTTTCTCCATTAGAGAAAGACAATCAGAGTATTATTCTTGTTAAAGACTGAGAAAAGATCATGGAAAGCCAGATATTCACAGGCATGCAGCAGTATAAAGAGAAGAAAAACAAACAACAATAAAAGAAAAGTTCCTTAGGTTTTTATCCCTGGAATCTGCAATATCACATAATCTGGTAGGGAGAAGGTTCATTCTTTTTTGCTAAATGCATTCCTGCTACATTTTCCCTCTAGATCGTATGGTTGATCAGAAAGCAAGCAGATATATTTTGATATAATTCAAGTGCTTTAAGGTTATACACCAGAGAATTTCTTCTTATTTTTAATGCATTAAAAAAAAGCCTTTTTTGCTCTCTGGTTACCTTTTTCAACTCCTGTTTTTTATAGATGGTTTATACACAACTAAGACATATTTATAGAATTGTTGCAATTCACCAGTTCCATAAATACACCAATATGCAGGAATATGTAACAGCAACGAGCACCATATATGAAGGCTGCAATCTGCTAATAAAGAAAGCACTATGTGTGTTCTGTCAGACACTCATGCTTGCTATCCACTCAGAGGCTCTGGAGAGAGAACTCACAGACATACATTATGCACACGTGACACTATGCTGCCACACCACACGAAATGCAGGCACAAAATGCCCGTCCCCACTTTAACAAGCAGTCAATCACATCCAGATTTCACTCTGGGCATATCCTACCACAGTGCTGACTTCAGAATCCTGGCTTGTACTTCGGACCATAACTGCTGGTCCTCCGCTAGGAATAGAGTCAAAATCACTCTTCTGCAATCAAAACATATAAAGAACAAGAAGAGTCACATTAGTTTTCACCATAAGGAGAGAATATCACTTCTCATTCTTCTGGGCTCTTGAATCACATGCCTTATGCTTTCTAAGTTTATTTCGCCAACCAAATAGAAACTACTATATGAGTGTCAAAAGACCATGGTGCCCTATAACTGAGTTTACAAAGATCAAACCCCTAGAGAAAAGGGCGAAGAAATTTTACCAAATGAGCATCTCAAGAATACTCAAACCCTAGAAGTCTTCCCATAATTAGGCAGTGAATAGAAGAATCCTATGTCTTAGTGCATAAATAAAGCAAGCATACAAGCCACTGACCTGAGAACCTGAGGCCAAACTGAGGCCACTGTCTGCACTGATTTGGGATTTTTTCTCATCTGTTTCTCCCAAATCAAATTGTTTCACACCTTCTGGTCCTGAACAAAGGAAAAAGTAAATAATTACTGTACCAAGAAAAAACAGCATAGCAGAAAGCAGATGACAGACTCGAAGCAGAAACAGTACCAAGAAAACAGATTTGCTTTCTCATTTCTTTGATTTTTAATGTGGTTTTTTTTTTATTCCTTGGTACTGAAAACAACAAGGCCAGCAGAACACATCTGCTAGGCTTCAAACATTAGTTTGAATTTCAAATACCCCGAAGTCCAGGAGTGACTATAACTAAACAGTACCTTTCTTAGCCATTCAAGAGAGATAAGAGGACAGACAACAGTCAAGTAGCTTCCAGTTACAATAACACATGCAGAACAGTTGCCATTCAACTCTAGGAAGCCACTTCCTTTAATTCTTGGTAATAAAAATTGATACCTATTTACTTAAAAGTCAGAATCCTTTTTTGAACAGCTAAACTGCTCAAAGTCCTGGACTGAGTTTTTTTGGTTGCCCACTGCAACTATCTAGGCAAAAATTAGGCAACACATGACAAGAAAATAAAAAGTGGTAATTGTGTTACCCAGTAAGATTTCCAAGGACTAAGCTTGTATGATGCTGTGCTTCACAACATTCCCCAATTATACTAACAAATGGCTCTCCAGAGTTGGCAATCACATAGGTCAGGAGAGAGAGAGGGAATCAGCAAGCTTTTAAGTCATGCATTCATTAACCCGACGATCCAGAAAACAAAAAAAAGGAAAGAAAGGATAAAGAACTTTATGTTCAATTTCCCATGCACTTCTAGAATCATATCATCTATTGTTCTCAGATGGGATGGCAGAAGAAAAGAGAATGATGGAGAGGTAGAGCCTGAAAAGAAATCTGGATAAGCACTGAATGAAGTAAATAACAATGCAAGAAAATAATGTGTTATAGGCTGTACACAGAATGTTAATTCTCTCAGAAGGGGGAAGAGACTGAATGCAACACTTCTGCCATATCCATATCTGCCAACTATTCAGTAACAGGAAGACATGATCACCTGCTGGAATATTTGTATTATATACCCATGACTATATCCAGTATCTCTAAGCAAACAAGGCCACTATCTCTATAACCACTGATCACAACAACCTGGGAATTATGAACATGTTTGTATTATATGTAATATTAGAGAGGATAAGACAGTGAAAAGGAAAGAAAAAGGGAAGGGAGGAGAGAGAGAGAGAGAAGGATAATATACAAAGATTTGAGGGAGTGAGTTTGAGATGATATGTAAACTCATGAATAGCAAAGCCATAAGCGGGCTGTGCAGACCATACTAGCTTACTACTCAACCACCAATTCTTCCTGTGAAGTGTTTACAGAAAATATTCTTCATTTGTTATAGTATTGTGTCTCTAGATCCAAATGCCTTAGTTACTGTAAATCAACTCCTCAAAAGACTCTAAGAAAGAGAAAGCATAAACAAAATTTATGAAGAAAAATAACTAAAAATATATTTTCTAAGAATTTGGAATATTGTTTTCCACTGAAATACACATTGCTCACTTCTAGAAATCTATTTCCACTCATTCAAGTGGTCATCATTTCTAGTTCTGATAAAGCAGTAAGTTTTATATCTCATTACTACAGCAATAACACTAAATTTCAGATGTGTGTTTTAAGTAATTTAGGAGTTTCCTGTCCCAACACATAATTCAGGTATATATCCGACAGTTTGACTTTTAAAGGAATTGAAATTGACTGACGCAGTTCAGATATTTGAGGGCTGTAACTGAGTTTAAGGAGCATAATAGCCACAATTACATTGTTGTCACTGTCAATTTACGGGCACTTACAAACGTCCCTTTCCCTTCTTTATGGAGTTGTATGTGTAATACACATGGAACACTAAAACCTCAATTCATCCCTCCCAATGTAGGCACCTACCTGGAAGGCTCAGTTTGGGAGAGCAGGTGTGTGCCTGTGCTGTGTGTCTGTCTCGTACTCTCCAACCTCAGCAGATAGCAATTCACAACTCAAATAGAGTAAGCTGTACTGCAGAGGTGCCCCATTTGCCCCATTCTCTCTGAACTAACTCCAGATGCTAATTTGTACTTAACAGAAGTATTTAACTGAGGTGCCTAAAACTAGTGTAAGCAAATCCAGGCCTAGTCAGAATGTCGGGGATTTTCACTCATTCATCTCAGCTATTAATCCTTTCCAAACTTCAGTCTGTAAAATAGCATCAGCTCTGCAAAGTACAAACTACACTCACGGTTAGGAAACACCTACCACAATACGGTTGCTATAAAATGGCTGTTGTCCTTATGTCATATGACTCTATTTACAACAGTGACAACCAAAAGAGCAAAACCTGGTACTGCACCTGCAGATTATATATATTCAATATTTTATTCATTATTGTATTTCAATAGATTTTCAGATTTGTGTAGCTTTGGACTATTATTTAGACCCTGCAACAGCCTCAAACTTTTTCATTCCTTCTTTACCAAGGGATATAAAAAACAAAATCAGGTTGATTCCTTATTATGAGGCTATGTTCTAGCAGCCATCACTAAATACAATTCTTCACATACACCTTCTCTCTCCCCCTCAGAAGTATTTCTTCGTGCAGACTTAATGCTCATGGTTGATGCCAGGTAACAAAATTTGCCATGCTACGGCTTGAACAAACAGGAATTCTTCACTCCAGTAACATTTAATCAATCAAGATATCCATGTCAACAAGTTGTTAAATAAGTTTTAACTTTTAAGGAAGGAGATGGAGTATCTTAAAATTCTTCCATATTTATCTGACTGTTGAGGATGCAGAACAACTGCTTCCCCTTCCTTGGAGACAACATTCAGGGGAGAAAAAAAAGAAAGGAAAAAAAAAAAAGAGACATTTGAACACAATTTCCTCAGGGCAACCATCTGTTTGGTCTCTTTAATGGAGACTTCCTTGATAGACTTTGTTCTTGTGAGTATAAAATCTGTGTGCCATAGATGCAAGCTCACCCTGCACCTGGGGAGTTGGCAGTTATGGGGAGGCTGGAGGAGTCAGTTTCTACATTCTTTTTAATTTCCTTACTCGTTTTTTCCAAAGATTTTTGCTTTTTCACTTCCTGGTGCTTGTTCCACAATTCTACCCAAGATGCATTGAAAGCAGGAGAGAAAGAGAAAGAGTCAGAGGCTGGTCAGACAGGTGAAAATGGGGAAAAAAATTTCCAACAAAAAACCCACCCCTTCACCTCAAAATAAAAAAAAAAAAACTGAAAAAAGAAAAAAGGCATAATTTTACGAGAACTACTGAGTGAAGGGTTAATTAACACCATTTTAAAAGAAACCAGTGTTAGGTATTGAGCACTGCATCATCTCTTAGTAACAGAATTCAAACATTAGAGATGACTTCATACAGCTGTGGTGGTACTTCCCCCCTCCTCGGGCCACACTTTGACAGCAGTGAATTAACTAAGGAAAAACAGCTCTTACGAACAAATAATTAATTGCCTTTTCTAAGAAAGGGATTTAAGACTGTCAGTTATTTATTCCTCTAAAACGTAGGCATCACAGAAGCTCTAATTAACAGAAACATTTTAATGTCTCTAGTTTATATCACTGAAAGGAGAAAGACACAAAAACAGCAGCAGCAATTCCAAAAATATTAAAGTGTAGATTAACACAACATTGAACCAATATTATATCTTACAGATTATCACAAAGTTTACAAGTTATTTTTGACCTGACAACACTGTCAATAAAAGCTTGGCTCTGCCTATGAACCTGCCCTATATGCAAAGAGCTGAACTCTTCTGCATCTACTTGCTCCTATCAGGGTATAAAGAATGGAAAATGGCGAAGAACTAAAATGAGCAAGATATCAGACATGCTTAACCTCCAACTTCCAAAACTCAAAGTCACAGCACTCTAATGAAGTCGAAGAATTCCATAAGAGGACATACAATGCACAGAACAGCAAAACGGTCTGAAGTTTTCTTAAAACTGAATTTGAAACTTAGCCCTGGGACAAAACAGTGATGAGGAATATGCACTTTTCTATCACTCACATTGGTCAACCATCTGAAATGCAGTCACTTTTTCTGCTCAGAAACATCAGATCATTCCAGGTGCTGGCCTGTTGGCCAAAGGAAACATTACAAACTGACATGCTGAGCTCACTCCAAATGTTAGGCACTGTCCTCTCTCACTAGCACTGTTAGAGTTGGGGACACTACAAAGAAAGATCCTCTTAGAAAAGTGGCAAAGGGAAGGAAAAAGAAGTAAAATGTTCTTTTACTGCCCTTCAAGAAAACTTCCTGAGCAACTAAAAGGTCACTTAAGTGTGTCAGAAACTCATTGCACCCTGCAAATAGCAGAAATAAGGGCAAGACAGGCTCTAAAAAAGTTCTATTGAGCAAAATGTCCACCAAAAAAATTTTAAAGGATAGTGTTACAACTGTGGAGGAAGGCTCCAAAGTATTATCAAAAAAGACATCAGACATCAAAGTATTATCAAAAAAATGCAACAAGGTAGAAAAAACTGGAAAGATGGCTTCTAGCCTACGAATTTCTAGATCTGCTTCATGATTGATGGATGTTCCTTCAACTTTCACAAACAGACAGATGGATAGGATAAAATTGCTTAGGGATCCAAACAGCATCCTACAGGCTTATCAAGCTGAGCACACACTGACACAGATGACAATCTCTAAGATGGACTGAATTTGTTTGTTAAAGGGCTTTGAAAACATCTGGCCTCTTCCGTGCTCAGTCTATATGGGTTTACTTTAAAAATCACCAGTCTGAAAGCCACAACACCTGCCATTAAATTACTTTTAGCTGACTTGTCTGTTAATTTAGTATACAGTCTATCCTAGCACATTAAAAACAGACTAGATTTTACTCTCACCTACTTAGTCAAAGAAGAAAAAGAGAACTTCAGATATACTTATGGGGCATAAAATACTACACCTGTGCACCAACGAAACAGGACAGCAGGTCCAAAAAGGATCTGATGCAGACAAAATATGTAGCACAATCTTTTCTGTTTAAAAAACCAGCCAGAACAAAATGATCTGACAGGATTAAACAATTATTTAAAAACTAGTAATGGAAACTTCAGTACATACTGATATTTTCATTATCAGCTATGGAAAATTTGCAATAAACCAAATTAATCACTAACATAAAGGGGGAAACTACTAACTATGAACTTTAAAGCCATCAGTGTCCTAACAAAAAGACCAACACTACAGGTGATGACCATGAACCCTGGAAGACAAGAACCCCTGAAGTAAGCAATTGGTGACTCTCAGAAGCATCATCTTCACAATTAATTTTCTAGCTAGGAATTAGGTATCAAAGCACAGTTAAGATCAAAGCTCAGCTGGTAAAAATCCATCCCACTTCACCTCAGAAAAAGGAAACCCTGTGAACCTCATGGCCATTGTTCCTGTAGTACAAGAAAACTGCACAGATTCAGCTTCCACAGCTGCAGAGCTGAGACACAGTTTAATCACCACACTGACATACACTTTACATATGACTACCGCAAACAGAGCCGTACATTACTTTACTCCATCCTTCTGAAGACTTCTCATTCTAGTATTTCCTCCTGTATCTAGGTCAAAACGTTAGCAGCCCAATTTGTATTTCATCTATACAATACCAAGAGATTAATTCAAAATTTTATTTTATTACCTATATTATTTATTTATTTTATTTTATTTAATATTGAAGAAATATTAATTAATTATATAATATAATTAATATTTATTTGTTTAATATTTCAGATATTACCTATCCGCAACCTGAGGCTGTCAGTACCTTCCAAACTTCACAGAATCAAGAAACTGCTGAAGTTGAAAGGGACCTGTGGACATCATCTAGTCCAACCTCCCTGCTCAAAGCAGGGTTGACTAAAGCTGCCTGCCACAGGACCGTGTCCAGCCAGGTATTCTCTATCTCCACATATGGAGAATCCACTACCTTTCCAGGCAAACTGTTCCAGTGTTGAATTATCTTCACATAAAAACAATTTTTTCTCATGTTTAAATGGAACTACTTACAAATACTTTGTTATTTCAGCAACATGTAAATGTTTACCAAATGCTCTTCCCTAAATAAATTCGTTTGAATGAGAATATCTGTATTTCACTACAGCAGGAATTTCAGCCAAGCTGCAACTAACTGCAGTCCTGTATATCCAAAGTTGTCTCATTCTGAAGTTTCCATGACAGAACACAAAGGAAGTAAAATAGCCAAGCAGCTTTAAATTATCTTCCTGCAACACAAGAGAAACACCTTTTACTTCTGGATCACACGAGTCAGATAACATGGAGACTACACTGTTTTTGGAGCAATTTCCTAAAGAGTGACTTGCATACCAGTTCATGGTTTGTGGTGAAAGACAAAAGCAGTTAGGAAAAAAGGCTTCAGGAAAACATTCAGGTCTTTTGAACTTTGGTCAGTTTTAGTAAAACCATATCCTTCTTGTAATATAGCTCCATAAAAGACAACATCACAGCATCAGAACCACCAATAAGAATGTACCTCTGCCTGTCCTTGAAGACTGTGAGTTGTTTAAGGCTAATATTCTGGCAACAGTAGTTAACACGGCATATTACACAGCACTTCTTTTGAAAGGCACTTCTTATGATGCTGCACAAACAGGAATTATCTGATGTCTATGATTTCCATTTCTATGAGGCTTTTATTTCATCTAAGGGAAAGAAGCAGTCTTAGCAATCTCACCAAATGATCTCTTTTCATTCTTTAAAAGAATGCTGTCCTAGAGCGTGGTTTATTCTTAGTTGTGCCAGAAGCATACTTTCCCTTTTCTCTTCTAGAGAAAAGTAATGAAGTACCCAGAGCAAACCAAACAACTAACTGAAATGCTGGAAATCTGAATCTGCAACTCTTTCAGCTTCCTGACAGCTTTTCAAATAGAGTGCAAGACTATCTTTGCAGCAACTGCCTCCATAGATTACCTCTTTAAACAAGAAAGCAAATCAAGTCAGAGGGGTTCAGCATCAGTTCAGGACTCGACAGCACGCAGCCTGTGGTTATTATGTGCGTATAAGAATGAATGTCTGTACTTCTGCCATTTAACTGCCCAGCACACACATTCCCTTGTCTTATGCCACAAACTACACATATATCCTCACAGCACCACACTCTCACAAGATTAATCTTTCATACAGTGATTCCAGTAAAATGTTATTTTAAATAGGCTATAAGTAGCAACGTCTATAATTTAACATGACATATTTTTGCAGCTGATAAAAAATTTCTCATATGCTGACGGTACTTCTCATGTTTGCAACCCATAGCCCACTGGATTCAACTAAAGTAATTTTTCTCTTTCTCCTCCACCAAAAAAATCTGTAAAGCCTTTTTAAAATAAAACAGTTCTGAAAACCCTACCTCAAACTTTTTCCCAAGACATAGGGAAAAGCTGAGAGCAAGACAGGAAAATCTCCAGTGACCAGCCTAGCAGATGCTGTTTAGAAGAACACACATTCTATTTGCTATTGCATAGAAGGAAAATCCATCAGTCCTGCTCACTGAAACTGTAACACTGTAACTAAAATCTTCTTGGAAATTTTGGTAACAAACAGCAGATCTTGGACCCTACTTATATCAGGATACAATATACATAATTCACAGGTAGCCATCAATGATAGAAAACCTTTGTTTCATGTTTTCCTTCCACAGCTGCCCTTTCTGAAGTCCTGCTATCCCTGTTCCTCTTTTGACATTTCCTGTTGCTTGAAAATAGCTATCACAGAGCAAAAAATTAGGCTGTTTAAGGTGTAATGAAATATAGAAACAATTAAGATTAGAGAGCTTCTGGGGGAAAATTGCAGTGGATAGTTTATCCGAGAGTAGAGTGAAAACACATATGATTGTTCCTTGTGATCCAAGGTGTAAATGAAGCATGTTACAGTAGCAATGTAGTGTGTTAAAATGGAGAGAATGCAAATAGAACCTAATGTCAAAACAGAAGTCTCCCCTGCACTTCACATGCACCTCAATACACACCAATGGAAGCAATAAAATTTTCTTCCTTTAGACTTCTTGTGTCAAACTCCCTTGGCCCTTTGCCTGCAGGGCTCGGTGGCTTTGGCATTAGCTGAGGTACTGGCAGCTGCATTGCAGGTTTAGGCTCCACTCTTGGGGATGATGCAGGATCTTTGCCAACTGGAGTGACAGATCCATCTGTTGGACTTCGTTTTCTCTTTTCTGGCTCTTTAAATAAAAAGAACATTGTTGAGAGAAAATAAATAAATAAATAAATAGAAAGAAACCTAAGGAAAAAGGAAATGAGAGCAGGAGAAGAAAGATGAGACAGATGGTCTCACCTAAAACATTAAGCCCGGCACTGAAACAGCTCAGTGCCCCATTTGTTCCCATAGGTCAACATGGCTCGCTGATAGTCTGGCACATCGGTGGAAACAATAGAGGAGAAAGCCAGAGTGCTGTTTTAGGGATTCTCAAGTATCTCATTCCTGTATATTTGAAACCTAGGAGTGTTCTCTGACACAGTAACTGTAGCATTACCTCTGCCAAACTGTGAAAAATTGAACAACTCTGCCTAAATAAATATATTATTTATATATACTTTATATATAATAATAACAACTTATATTAAAATTATAATTTATATATAATTTATAGAAGATAATTAAGTTCTTCTCATGCTGCAAAGATGACAAATACAATCATTTTCATTGGTAACACTAAATGAAACTTCAGTTAGGGAGAGAAACACCAAAAATACCTATCAGCTATACCTCTTCCATCAGTCTCTGGGACTTCCTATAACCATATGTCCCTAAAGGCAGTTTGGATTATTTCTCTGTATCAAACTCCACAGCAAAACCTTCAGAAGAGAATAATTAAAACCAGGTTTTCCATAAAGAGCCTCCTGCACAAATTATTCCAGTACCTGATGAATCTAACAGTCAAAACTTCATATCCTATTATCTAAATCTGTCATACCACTAGATCTCGTGATGCTTTTGTTCAGTGGATTTAAGATTCTGCTATCAGTAACACCCTTCTATTTAGATAATAATTGGAAAGAATTAACACCTAACACTCAACAGACTGAACCCTTCCATTCTTAAGCGGAAAAGTGTTTCCCCAATTCATTGAAGATCTTTTCAGAAAACCCAGTTTTGCAAGATGTGATGATCAGAACTGGGAGCACTACCTCATCTGTGGGTCTTGTTACTCATATAGCAAGACACTATACAGTAGCTTCATTCTAAATGTATATTCACAGATTTACACAGTGCCCCCCTTCCCAGTTTTTACACACACAGTAAACAGTGGGAAGTTCACATACAGCTGCCATTTTCAGAGAGAGTGCTTCCTAGGATATATTTCTCAATCCTACCATTATTGCCAACTATCCTTGTTCCTAAACACAAGTCCTTTGTTTGACCATATTATAATAAACTAATCACAACCATGCTTATTAAGATTTAGCTTACTCTAGAAAAATAAGCTATATCCATCATGTCCTGTAGCATTACTAGTTTATTACTGTATGCTAAATAACATCAAGAGAAGCAATAATCTCTATAAAACATTTCTAGAAATAAGCCTTAATTTCAACTAATCGAAAACAAGTAAAACATACTAAACAGCTAAAATCTGACTACAAATTACGATGCTACACAATAATGAGAAGAGCCTTTATAAGTTTGCACCAAATTTTGTCTGGGTAAACTCTACTTACCATCAAATTATGCCATTTGGTCTTCACTCTAAAACCACTGAGTTTTACATCAGCCACTCCAACTTTCCTTACAATCAGTGTCGGACCAAAACACTTTTAATTACCAAGATCACACTATCCTCCCCATTCAGGACTGTTCCACTAGCACAGCCTTCCTTACCTTCCTCAGCATTCTAACAATGACTGGAAATGAACATGGGCCATATCTAAGCCAACTAATTAAAAAATCCCAGATGCAAGACACAGAACACCATTTATAAAGGATTTTGTAGATGCTCCACCTCTGCTACAATGAAATAAGTACCTTTTCATCATTTAAGATTACAGAAAATTCAGATACTAAGCAGAGATTTAGCTTTTTGTCATTCTTCTGCTCTTTCCCCTAGCATGCATTTTCTTATTTTGCATTAAGATTCTTAAGAAACTGCTGAAAAATAGAGAGATATTTTCAGACTTTCTTCACTAAGAATATTTAGTTGTATGAGAATAATTGTGTAGTGCAATGTGGTTGGTGAGATGTAAGTCTCATATAGTTCCACATTACAAATATGTCCTTCCCTACTGAGGCTGCCTGCAACAACTTTCCAAGACTGTGGCTGGGACAGTTTTAACTGAAGGTCCCCACTCCGAGAATTTCCACTTCAGCTGTAAAAGTGCCAGATTTTGTATTTCACTGCAGAATTTCCATTTTCAATTAAATATCAGTATGGTCATTATTTTGCTTTGGTCCAGTTACGTGTGTGTAAGATACACAAAACGGCCTTCAAGCTTTATAAGGCTTCANCTAAGGAAAAAGGAAATGAGAGCAGGAGAAGAAAGATGAGACAGATGGTCTCACCTAAAACATTAAGCCCGGCACTGAAACAGCTCAGTGCCCCATTTGTTCCCATAGGTCAACATGGCTCGCTGATAGTCTGGCACATCGGTGGAAACAATAGAGGAGAAAGCCAGAGTGCTGTTTTAGGGATTCTCAAGTATCTCATTCCTGTATATTTGAAACCTAGGAGTGTTCTCTGACACAGTAACTGTAGCATTACCTCTGCCAAACTGTGAAAAATTGAACAACTCTGCCTAAATAAATATATTATTTATATATACTTTATATATAATAATAACAACTTATATTAAAATTATAATTTATATATAATTTATAGAAGATAATTAAGTTCTTCTCATGCTGCAAAGATGACAAATACAATCATTTTCATTGGTAACACTAAATGAAACTTCAGTTAGGGAGAGAAACACCAAAAATACCTATCAGCTATACCTCTTCCATCAGTCTCTGGGACTTCCTATAACCATATGTCCCTAAAGGCAGTTTGGATTATTTCTCTGTATCAAACTCCACAGCAAAACCTTCAGAAGAGAATAATTAAAACCAGGTTTTCCATAAAGAGCCTCCTGCACAAATTATTCCAGTACCTGATGAATCTAACAGTCAAAACTTCATATCCTATTATCTAAATCTGTCATACCACTAGATNCTTCATTCTAAATGTATATTCACAGATTTACACAGTGCCCCCCTTCCCAGTTTTTACACACACAGTAAACAGTGGGAAGTTCACATACAGCTGCCATTTTCAGAGAGAGTGCTTCCTAGGATATATTTCTCAATCCTACCATTATTGCCAACTATCCTTGTTCCTAAACACAAGTCCTTTGTTTGACCATATTATAATAAACTAATCACAACCATGCTTATTAAGATTTAGCTTACTCTAGAAAAATAAGCTATATCCATCATGTCCTGTAGCATTACTAGTTTATTACTGTATGCTAAATAACATCAAGAGAAGCAATAATCTCTATAAAACATTTCTAGAAATAAGCCTTAATTTCAACTAATCGAAAACAAGTAAAACATACTAAACAGCTAAAATCTGACTACAAATTACGATGCTACACAATAATGAGAAGAGCCTTTATAAGTTTGCACCAAATTTTGTCTGGGTAAACTCTACTTACCATCAAATTATGCCATTTGGTCTTCACTCTAAAACCACTGAGTTTTACATCAGCCACTCCAACTTTCCTTACAATCAGTGTCGGACCAAAACACTTTTAATTACCAAGATCACACTATCCTCCCCATTCAGGACTGTTCCACTAGCACAGCCTTCCTTACCTTCCTCAGCATTCTAACAATGACTGGAAATGAACATGGGCCATATCTAAGCCAACTAATTAAAAAATCCCAGATGCAAGACACAGAACACCATTTATAAAGGATTTTGTAGATGCTCCACCTCTGCTACAATGAAATAAGTACCTTTTCATCATTTAAGATTACAGAAAATTCAGATACTAAGCAGAGATTTAGCTTTTTGTCATTCTTCTGCTCTTTCCCCTAGCATGCATTTTCTTATTTTGCATTAAGATTCTTAAGAAACTGCTGAAAAATAGAGAGATATTTTCAGACTTTCTTCACTAAGAATATTTAGTTGTATGAGAATAATTGTGTAGTGCAATGTGGTTGGTGAGATGTAAGTCTCATATAGTTCCACATTACAAATATGTCCTTCCCTACTGAGGCTGCCTGCAACAACTTTCCAAGACTGTGGCTGGGACAGTTTTAACTGAAGGTCCCCACTCCGAGAATTTCCACTTCAGCTGTAAAAGTGCCAGATTTTGTATTTCACTGCAGAATTTCCATTTTCAATTAAATATCAGTATGGTCATTATTTTGCTTTGGTCCAGTTACGTGTGTGTAAGATACACAAAACGGCCTTCAAGCTTTATAAGGCTTCAGTAACAATGGTACAATTCTCACCATTTGGAAAGTGCTGGAAAACCTCTGAAACATCAGAAGGCACAAAAACAGCTACTTCACCAATCTTGTTTGCTTCATAAACACTGTATTCTCATGAACACTTTTCTTACCTTTATTATAGTAGTGAGTATGTGCTATCTCTAGCAGGCCAAAAACACTGGCCATGCCTCCCAGGCCAGCGTTTGCATATGACTGCTCCAGGCTTAACACAGTGCACTTCAGCAGGTCCAGCATGCCTTTATAAACCTTGCGGCTGATCTCCTGCAATGAAATCCCCATTAGTGCTGCTATTTCCGAAGTGAGAAAGTAATTCAAGAACATAAATTCCAAAACTGCTGTAACATCAGCTTTTTGCAATTGACAAAAACTTCCTGTGAATTGAGCCTCAGCAGACACTCAGTGTGAGGACGCTGCTGAGTTTAGCACTGACCACATCCTGTATGACATCCTGTCGAGCATCCTCCTCTGACTGGATCGTGCGATTCAGCTTGCTCAGTACAAAGACACGGAGCTGCTCACTCTCCAGCAGACGTCGGACTCTCTTCATGTTCAGCCAGCCAACACCTTGCCCATCAAGAACATTGTGTACCACCTCCTTCAGGAACTGCTGGTTCTCACTGATACATTTAAGAGAAAGCAGGCAATATTAGTCACCTTCTGCTTACTTTGGCTTGCATGGGAAGAGAGCTGTGGCCAGGGCACACACAGAAGTACTTTTCCTATCAGCAGTAGCTGACATCTGGCTCTGCCTGCTGCTAATGTAACTGCACACAGCTCAAGCTCTGTTCCATAGGTGTATCATCAAATATTTTATTTTGTCCTTTATTTCCTATAATAAGCCATAATCAGACTTTCCTCTAGCCCCTCTAGGTATCACTCTACCCTTCACTCTCACAGCACTCCTCAGAATCCACAGGAATCCTTTATGCCTCAACCTTCTTCCATAGCCTCCATGTCTGAGCTCTAGGTTTTCTTTGAAAGAGGAAGTGCAGGACTACTAAAGCATTACTGCAGCTGCCTTGGCACATGCTTTGTGTGGCACATGCTTGCTCAGCTCCTTTTCCCATAGAGGGAAAGGTAAGAAGTAGGAAACTCCTGTGCAACCTGCTGCATTCCCCAGTCTGAACTGCAGTTATTGTTCTTGTCTCCCAAACCCAGAAGATCAAAGTAAATTCACTCTACCCATGACTGCTCCATAAGAAAGGGAGAAGAAAGCACAGGCACAGGTCAGGTAATGTTTACTTGCAACATTCTGACTCCTTCCCAAGCTTGAGTAAACTGCTCAAGCTGCTTCACTGAACTCAGTTGATCCCCCTGCGTGGTGCATTAAAACTCCACTGGGCTAGATCACCTTGTCCAGAACACTCAATTACGAAGAATAACTACTGAGTTAAAGAAGAAATCTAGAACATTTTGGATCTCAGGCAGAAGGAATGAGTGTGGGAAATGAAGCTACAGAAAACCCACTGTCTCTGACAGAGAACACATGCAGCATTGTGCTCAAAGAGATAGAAATGGATATATATTTCAATCTGTGGCCTTGGCTAAGGCTGCCAAAGTTAGAACAGTGAGCTTTTGCAGTTTAAAGTAAAAATGCATTTGTATGGTTTTACAATATGCTTTATAAAGGCAGAAATACACCTTAGAAAGCAGAAGCATGCTTTGTGCAAACAAAAAGTTATAATGAATAAGTTATGAATTTTTAAGTTTAGCAATAAGTGTTATAATAAAACTTATTAAGAAACTTAGAATATAATAATGTAAGCCTAAGTAGCAGTAAGGTGATTGGTTAAAAAAGTACACATACCGTGGAACCATGTAAAACAATAGATAATGATTGGTACAAATATGCTGGCGGGCTTTGTGGCACTTGCTTATTGGCTTTAAAAGGTATATAAGGTCTTGTAACTGAATGTAGTGTGGCTTCTGATGATAACGGCATTACTTGTAACATCCCTCTGCTGTCTCACTCTGAGACTGATGCTGCAATAAAATCTCCTTACAACATCTCTCAGTCGTCCCCGTCTCTATTAATCCCGACAAATGAGGATACATTTTGGAGCACAGAAAAATAAGCATGTACACTATTAACTGTAACACCATCGTACCAAATCTTCTCAGAAATAGCATGTCCAGGTCTAGGGCAACAGAAAAGTACTATTTGGTTTTCAACAGCTAGACTTCTGAGAAAACATTGGCCAAGTATGAGGCCACTCTAACTACACTGTACACTTGAAAAACAGGAAAAAAAATATTACCTGGAATTGCTAGTTCGTCCCTGAGGTGATGGAGATTCTCTTTTCACTGTTGGGCTGTGCTTTATGACTGAAGACTTCTGATCAACAAGGGCCCGTCTGTTTCCTGAAGAGGAAAAGAAACAGAATGAGAGGAAAGGGTGGGAGGAAAACTATCTGATCCCAGGACAGTAACAAGCAACGCTAAAGTTGGCTAACACACCTATTTGAATTACAGGTAACAGACTTCAAACAAAATGGAAACTCCAAAAAAGCAGCAGCGTATATCATATTCTAGCATCACACATCGGCAGAAAACAGTAATGGGAGTAATGCAGAGAGAAAAAGAGAAGATGGTAATGGGAGCAGGAGGTGAGAGACAGGAAAAGTTTGGCTGCTCTGCATGCAGTTCCACAACAAGAACCATCTTCAAATTAGTCACTATATGTAAAAGCATAATGCATTGAGGGTGACTAGTATAGATCATGTGGTACTGGTTACCCAGTGAGAAAGGTAGCCCAAAGTCAGGCATAGGGAATGCTGGAAATTGTTACATCATGCACAGCTCATGCTGTAGGGAACCCACCTTCATTGCTTACTGGGCCAGCTTCAGTAATAATCTCCATTATAGTATTTAACCCAAATACTGGGACACAAAATATACAATTAGTAGTGTACTGAAATATCTACACTCCCCACTGTCAGCATCAAAAGAATCCAACTACCAGTTTCTCCCCAGCCCTCCCTCCAAATAAAACCCAAATGACACTAGGCAGGAAGGATGTTTGAAAGCCCAAGACCGCAAGGGCCAGAACAACTTAAGAGATAGTGCTTGACTTGAAATT
Organism: Platysteira castanea; assembly: GCA_013397175.1. Lineage (NCBI taxonomy): Eukaryota > Metazoa > Chordata > Aves > Passeriformes > Platysteira > Platysteira castanea. The sequence goes on from VYXC01005509.1 coordinate 346,103, forward strand.
TGGCATCGTGGAACCAGCATATTGAATCTTCAAGGACACTATTGCACATATTGCATTTGAATGGCACTACAAAAACCATCTTCATCACCAAGGAAAAAATATCAATGGATGCGCATGAAATAAAAATTAAAAAGGAAGATGGCAAGTGGTCAAACAGCAGCAATGAAATGGAGTCCCAGCATCATTTCCCATTACAGTTAGAAACACACACTTGGCAAGAACAAATTATTGTAGCTATTTTTTATCTCTACAACAGAGACAAAAACATCTAAAAACACTGAAGTGCCCAGTGGGAATCCCAGTGAGCCAGCATGCACATGTAAATACACACACACACACACACACACTCACACACACTTGCACATGCATAAAACAGACTGAGCTGCTCCATGGAAATCCCATCCTCGTATCTGCATAGTAACATTAAAGGCCTTACAGGATTAAAATTGTCAAGAAAAGAACACCAAAGTGCAGAAGATGAGGCACAAAGCATGAACGTGGAATGGCAAACCCCATCACTGTTTTCTTCCAATGCATGGAATCAGTCATTAAGTTTACCCATGGAAACAATCCTGACATGAAGCATGTTTCTTATCCAGTACAACTGGACATGAAAACATAACCAACTGGTAAAAGGTTGTCAAAAACAGCTGTGCAGAGTCTCTGCTAGTGTTTTCACCCTACCAGTCCTGTTACTCCTCATTTTACACACAGGGAATGATTACTTGTTTCAAAAACAAAGTCCAAAGCAGAAAAACAAAAGCAAGCTTTTGGTCTTTGTTTCTACAAGGTCAAAGGTCAGCAAAACATCATACCAACCTTCATCCACATCCCTTCCCAATTCCAGATTAAAGTAATCTTTACCGATAAAAGTGATGAGGAGGAAAAAATAAATGAAAAAAAAATCAACACATTGAAACAAAAGCAGTAAGTTCTAATCAGAAAGAGTAACTCAAAAGGCAAAATAAAACCTCTCCTCAGAATAGCATCTGAAAAGGTCTCAACACTAAGACACCAGCACAAGCTCAGTCACCCCTCCAACACTACATTCAGTACAAGGATGACCAGACTGTCTAATGACCCATGGTGTGAGGGCCATTTCTCTAGCGTCCACTCAGACATGTTATCTAATGATACTGCAAACAGGAGATGTTCTAATAAAAAGATTGTGCACATGTGCTAGGGATTGACCTTCACTCTCAGAGAACTGAAGTATGGTTGTAATTTGATTTTTTATTTAGCAGTCTGAAAAGACAATAAACACTTTTGAAACTCACGTAATCTGCAGTCTCGATGGGAGCTTGGCATTATCCCCATTTACAAATGCAGCATCATCACTCTAATAAACTATCTAAGGCTAAGCATGAAGATAGTGGCAGTACAAAAGTAGGACCTACCTCTTGATTCCCATACTTAGAAAAAAATACACTATGAATCTTGCTTTTGTTTTGTTATCTGTTAACTCAGCCTAGACCAGACACTCTCCCACCCCAACACAGTCCAGTTGTTAGGAAGAAGACTGACTGAGAAATACCATGACAATTTACTGTCTTGCTCCTTAACACAGGTATTACCCAAATGGCCAAAAGGCATCACTCCCAGGATTCCTGTTAGGGGTCAAACCTCAGACTGCCAAGTCACAAGAAGTGAAAAGGCTGTAGAAGACAAAGGGAAAACTTGTTACCTTTCAGGCTGGGAAAGGGAGTATTCTTGTCTCTCCCAACTTTGGTTGGTAGGGCTAAGTTGGACAGACTGAAACTTGTGCTGTGGTTTCTGTACAGGCTGCCTATGACAGAAGACAAAAACAATTAAATGCCTACTGCTCACTGCACACACCCAAACATCCTGTAATTCATCATCTTATTTCACATCCTTAATGATTACATTCTTCTTTATTGCCCACAAGTCTCATAATCATAACATGACTTCATTTACACTGCAACCACATCTGTAATCAGATTATTCTAAACGGTACAAAAATGTAAGTCTTAGCATTCATGTCACAATAATTGATGTTGGATCTTTGAGTCTGAAATGTAACAGCAAAATCCAACCATCTCCATCTTCCTGCACTTTTAGTGATCACATCACCTTAGCTCTACCTTCTAGTTTGATCCTCTTTTTGGGAGCAAATGAATGGCTGGGCCACATTAGAAAACAGAATGACAGAAGACCTCCAAAACATGTAACTCTGAAGTGAGGACTCTCAGAACTGTGTCTTTTGAAACACTGTAAATCTGCCAAGGAACCATGCTTTGAAATAGAAGCTTTTCATTTATTAGGAAAAAACATACATTCTTCCTGGTACAGACAGATTTTAAGGACACAATAATGCATCATCATCTGCTTAAGCCAGTAGACAGCCTGAAAGCATCACATTTAGATAAAGGAGATGATTAACACTTCAAGTTACTAATTTAAAGTGTCAGCATATTATTTCAATTTGCTTTGGTTCTTTGTTTTTTTGTAGCCTTATTTTAGTAACAGCCATTTTACCAGAAATATTTAATATATTTTCCCCAGAGCTACAAACTTCTTTCACTGCTTTTCACTGTAGTGCAAGACTCCACTGGTCACGTCTTCTGTCACTCATTAAGAAATTCTAGATTAGTGTTCCACACCTGTGATTTTTTTTTTTGTTAAAATATAATTGAAAGTAGGCAGCCAAGGAATTGAATTTGGCACCTAAACACGCAACATGGCAGCATGGAAGGCATACTACTGTTAAGATTTTTTTATCAATTTCATAAAATTGCACAATGCTTTGTTTAAAAGAAACTGAAGGAATTTCTAATCTGTGCCCTAAAGTGCCAAACAACTCAAGGGGCTAACCACAAAGCCAACGTCCTTCTTAGTGAAGACTATATAAAGCAGTAGTTGTCAGCAGTTGTCAGTAAGCCAACGTGACTACTGGAGATCTGGTAACCATTTGACAACCAACTCATTCTCTTCACTAGTCATCCCTCTATTCCATCTCTCTGTAAACTCTGATATAATAAATAAAACTAGCTTAATGAATGCATGGTACATACTTGCAAAAGACATGATGCCCCCAAAACCTTCGCTGCTGTTGTTGGAGACAGTAGAGTTTGGGGAACTGGCCCTGGAATCTGAATCTGCATCAGAATCACTGGCCAGTTTTAAACTGTTTGGCCGGAGTAACTTCTGAGACCTTCAAAGAAATTAAGTACAACTGTTACTAGCAGTCCCCCTTCCCACCCCAAATCAACACGTTGTATGGTTGTGATGCTGGTCTCATTCCCATCAGTTCTCACCACACCACCTGCACCTTTTGGGAAAGAAAAAAAACCCCAAACAAACAAACAAGGAAAAGAAAAAAAAAGAGAGAACTGAAACATCTTTACATTCAGGCTTTTATAGCCTTTCAGAGCATGTAGAAAACTTGTCTGCAAAAGGGCATTAGTGGACTTGTGGGTGAAAGGGTTCTGGTTTGAAAGGAGTAACAAGAAAACCCACTGTCACCAATCACTATAGTATCTTTCCCCCAAAAGACAAAGATTTATCCAAACAGTTTCCAGAAATCAGTAGGTGATATACTAGAACATTCTAGAAAGAACCGATAATTCTCATAGTTTCTACTGCTTACATAAAAGTAAGGAACTGAGGGACTAAGCAAGTGCTTTTATTCAAACCAGAAGGGTTGACAGCATTTCAATGTTAAATGAAAGTGATCAACAACACATCTCAGGTGCCAAAGACATTTGAGTGCATGAATGTTAAACTACATGAAGCAGATAGAAACCCCAGAAGTGCTGTAGAGAAGGGCAGGAGACAAGGAGGACTCGCCTGTTTCCATTGAGATTCTGGTTAAATCTTGGGGTGTAGCTCTCTTCCTGCTCATCATCCTCATCCTCCGTAGGAAAACCATACTGCGGTTCAAAGTATGGATTGTCATACTCTCGCTTCCTCACCACCCCTTCTGAGGAGCTCATGCTGCCAGCTGCGATGTCACTCTCACGACGATCCAAGCTTATCTTGGGAAAGCTTGGTTGCAGTGGCAAGGAAGAGAGATGGTTTGAAAATCCAGCAGCCAACTTCTCTTCTATTTCTGCTGAGTCTGCTGCCTCCTGTGGACCAGTCAAATCATTGATCTGTTCGCTAATTTGCGTTACATACAACTGAAGGGCAGGACAAGAACAATTATTTCAAACAAGGAAGTCTGCACAGTCCTTGCTGCTTGCTACAGGGCCCCCTCCACATCCCCACTGTGTCTCTAAACTAGGATTTCATATACATCGCAGTATTTGCGCATTTTTCTAGGGACTTACTCCTCTTTAAAACAGCTCTGACTAGTAAGTGTTAGCTAAGGATAACAGCTTTCCATTACCATGTTCCCATTTTTTCTTAAAAGACCAAAAATTCATGACTCTCCCCACCCCACCCCCCGTTCCTCTAAAGACATCAGCTCTTTCCAGACTCCGTAAAAGCAGTTCCTGCAGTCCCCACCTGGACCATTTCTCTCTGCTAACGCTGCATTTTTCAATGCACTGGAAGTTCTACTGGAAGTACAGGAATGGTCTACCCCAGCATAAGAGGGTACCAGCAAACTCCACCTTGCTCAGAAAGTCCAGGGTGAGCATGCAATTTAATCTGTGCATGGTGTCACAGTCCTATTAGCTTTTGCCCTTCTCAGAAAGAACCACGTGCATTCTCCCATTCTTTATATCCTAATACGCTGATCTTGAGGCTGAACTCATCTCAGTACACACATGATTCACTCCATGGATGACAGTGCTGGGGCTGCTACTGGCTGTAGTACTGGAACTTGAACGAGGCTGGTTATTCTCTTGGGAGTTCTCACTGTCCATGGTTTGTTCATCGGGATCGCCTGAATATTCTTGAAAATCATCGAATTCCACTTCACTAGCATCACCAAGTGCTGCATGAGTCAGGGGGTCAACATCTGCAAACACATCATTTTTCATTAAACAACAGTGCCTTCCCCAATCTTTTGCCCATCTAACTAAATATCCCTAGAAGATGAGGACTGCTTAACAGAATAAACTTGCATAAAAATTAGGGCTGTAAAGGGCTTTTGGAGGTCAGCCATTCCAAGTCTCTCCTCAAAGCAGGAGTACCTTCAAAATTAAAGCAGGTTGCTCAGGGCTTAGTGCCACTGAGTTCTGAAAGTTTTCAAGGCTTCACATTCTACAGTGATCCTGGGAACCTGTTTAACTACAATAACCATGAAGTTCTTTTCCTTATGCCCAAGCAGAGTTTCTTTTGTTACAGCTTACAATTACCTCTTGTCCTTGGGACATGGGAAATGTTTTGGAACTTCTAGATTTAGTTTACTGAACAAAGTGAGTGTTTATGCAGCTTCCATACAAGCCACAGAGAATGCATTTTTCTGTCCCCAGTAGGACAGAGTGATACTTTAAAGCTAGCACTGCAAATCAGTATGTGGGGGCAGGAGAAAGGTCACACTCTGTCGTCTATATTGCTATTTACCGGCAGCAGCAGGTTGTTTCCAGATCTAGTACACCAGTTTTGTTCAGCAGCACCTATTTCTGTTCTTCCTCTTCACAGTGTCTTTTGGAGGAAGTTGTTTACAAGCAGGAGAAATGTCCTTTTTCAGTCTACCCACACACTTTTACCTCAGAGCAAGACCACAATAGAACAATATTTTGTTCTGATTCAGGGACTTAGGGGAGGCTTTTTTCCCAAAGTGCCTCAAATCAATTGGGAAAAGGAACGCATGTGGACCTTGGGAAAGTAAAGGCAAAAGTTACTCACTTGGGGTATCACCATTAATGTCACATTTCATCATCTCACTGACAAAGTCACCAAGGGAGGAGTAGGAGGAACTTGAATCGTCATAGTCGACACTGTCACTGCCACTGCCACAACAGGTGAGAGAGAGAGATGAGTGGCAGCATCAAAGCAACAGCAGGCTCTGACACTTTAAAGATGTAAATCAGCACTGTTTTCATGGACCTCCTAAAAATCTCATATTATAGTATCTATAAACACATTTCACAAGCCAGCTTCATGAAAGGTCAGAGCAAAAAACATAACTTTCAGGTATGTGAAAAGTCATGGGAAGACATTTCAAGTCTCTTAGCAAAGTTAATGAGGCCAAACATAAGTGAGTAGAGAATAGTGTATTAATTCACAAAACACGTGTGTGTTTATACAGGACAACTTCAAGGGCACTGGGAATCACAAGTTATATTGATTTCCTTTTTACACTCATGATAAATCCCATTCTGTTAGGACCACTGGTGCTGTGTAGAATGTAAAATACGTGCAAGTTCAAGCCTGAAAGAGCTCACAAACCCGCAAGGAACAAAAGGGAATAAAACTAGACACAAAACTCCAGGAAATACGGCCAAAAACTACTTTCATTTTACTGAACACACAAGGTGGTCACAGGCAGTGGGCAGTACTCACAAGCTTTGCATAACTATGGAGAGGGAACAGAGATTTGAAAGAGTGGTAGAATGGGTGGGAGTATTTGTAGTACTGCAACAGAAATAACCAGAGAAAGAGCACCATGGAAGAAAAGAGAATTAGGGTGTGAGGAAATGACAAATGTCAAGGGGCATACAGGTAGCAAAAGAAAACAGGAAAATACGTATGGAGAATCACATTCAGTGAATATACTAGCAAAGGGTTAAGAGGTTCACTGTGATAACAGAGCAGTGAGAAAATTTACTTCAGTGTCAGTATTCTGCCCAGACAAGAAATAAAACAGCAACCTGGCAGGCTACAGGAAAAGGCTGCAAACAAGAAGTAGGATAGGTCCAGCAACCGGAAATAACTCTCATGTGACTATAGCCATGTTCCCCACTAACCTGTCATCAGTGGGATCAGAATCTGTTTCTTTCTCTGCTGGGACATTCAGGGCTTCAGCCAGCTGTGAATTGCTGTCATAGACTCGATAGTGGATGGGCTGCAGCTGGTGAGCATACCACTTGGGTTTGTCACCAATTAGGGCTGGGTCAAACATGTCTGCACAAAAATACAAGGAGAGCATTGCTCAAACTCATTTACTGGTGTCAAAAGCTTCAGTCACAGTGACACTACCCTCTACTGAGTCTTGCACAAAGGGACAGTCTTTACTCTAAGAAGCCTACAAGACTTCTTGTCCATAATCAAACAAGAGGCAAAATTAATTGGAGGTGCAACTGGCCAATAGCAGGGCTAACTCAGGAGAAACACATGAGGCCATACATAAAAAGAGAAAAATGTTCCTTGAACTGGAACACTTTCCTCTCCAGGAGGAATAATGATTTACCAAAATATGGGTATTGATCTAATATCGACACCCAACTGAGATGGACAAAAGACTCTCCAACAGTTAGAGTTAATAAGTGTATGTTTATTCCAGCGCCGGGCAGCTGCGTGGGATAGGTCCCTCATACGCAGTGCGAAGGTACAAGGCAATACAGAGTCTCTATTTCCAGAAGTATTGAATATCCAAAATACAAATGCATAACACCAACACCTCCCATTCCCCACTTCGTATGGTAATTAGCTTGAAAGTCATTAAGCATGCATGGTTTGTTCCTTAAATTGGGTCAGTGGTATTTTAATTTGGCGAGTGGTCCCAGAGGATGAAGTAAAATTAGTCTACCTCGCTCTGAACTTTCCACCCTTTTGGGTTTTGACCATACAGATTACTCTGGGGAGGACTCCTAGTTCCTCCCTTCGTGACTTTTGAATGGATTTCCAGATGAGGAAGTGATTGTCTGTGTTTCTTTAGATCTATTTATCAGTTTCTCAGTTTCTCATTATAAGCACAGCTAAACAAACATAAAGTGACAGGTAATCAGTTACCTACATCTGGGAATGCTGTCTTAAACCCGGCTTCTCTTAACTAACTCTTAACCCTTAATTAATTCCAGCCAGGCCTACTCATCTACCTATTCTAACTAATTTTAGCAATATCTATCTTTAGCTAAAATCTCAATGTTTCCTTTAAAATATGTGTTTCAATAATATGGTATAAAACTAAATCCTTCCCTAGAATGTCTGGTTTTTAAGTTCCTGCATTACATCCAAGTGCAGGAAAGGCAAGACCAACACTTACTGTTATGAATTCTTTGGAAAGCATAGTTAGTAGGGTTGAGCGACCATTCTCCAAAGTATTCTACTGCCTGTGTTCTGGAAAGCTTATCTGCAAAAGGTGTTTGCTTCGGCCTAGAGGCAAGAAAAGAATTTGCCTGGAAGGCCACCACTGGTCGTGGGAAGAGACGAAGAGTGCGAGTATGCATTTGGAAACCTTGCAAAACATTTGGTGAGTTGAAGAATCTCACCATAGCAACCCTAAAAAGAAACAGAGAACAATTTATTAGATAAAAACACAGAGCATAACAAAAAAGAAGAAAGAGAGCGCTTAAAAGGTATGCCATAGACAATGTTTTAAACCTTTGAAGAATGATAACCTAATTCTTCTTAGAAAACAGCTGTCTTGAAAAAAATTTTTAAAAAATCCAAACAAACCAAGACCCAAGAAATCACTTTTTTCTAATTCACCATCTTAACACAAACACCGACGCAGTGAAGGATATCATTCTTGTATCTCCTAGCTGAGGTAACAACTAAGTCCTCAGCTTTCCTCTCTGTAGTTCAAGGCTTGTGATTTAAGCTGAGGATACAGTATCAGACTGACAAACCCAGGTAAAGTGGATGATCTACAGGAAAATGCAAGAAACAAAACACCCCCTCAAGATACACAGTTACATTCATGGAGGTAATAGATATGAAATAAACACTGTAATTACTGCTCTTTTGCCCCACATGATGTCAAGTAGAATCTACAAGAGTACCTGACAGATGCTGTTTCACCCACAGAAGTGTTTGTGCTGCCCTCAAGTGTGAACTTTCATGAAGACTCAATGCTACCTTCCTGCTAAGCCTCACCTGGTAGCCACATCGACAGAGTCCACATCATTTCCATAGATCAAAGGGTTGAATTCTGTGGAGGGAGTAGACTGCAAATCATTCTGTGGTCTTCCCAGCAGCAGAGGAACCTCCTGCCCCTCATGAAACTTCTCTAGATTAAGAATGGGCTGAGTATTCAGGCTCATGCTGGCCAGGGCCTATTGAAGGACATTATGCACACATTCAGCAAGAACAGTTATTTAAGGAACAAAAGATCAGAGCTACCCTGCCCTCTCGGCAATTGCAACCATTATGCATGCTCCATTAATTTGTCTTAAACCACCTCCACACTGAGTCAACAAATATCTCCAGGCTCTCCTTTATGTTGATTGTCAAAATGATCTCCTCAATGCTGAAACAGTCCTGGAGCCAGTCAAGGAGTAGCACAGGATTCCACTTTGCTAGATCATTCATGACGTGAAAACAGATAGTCCTAACTGGACCACTAGTAGTGTGGCACTGCATAACTCTACTTGTTGCAGAGTTATATCCATGTGTAATTTGAATACATCGTGGGAACTAGAGGCCTGAAACTTGCCTTTAAATTTGGCTATTCAACCAGTAATTTAATACCCTAGGACAATGTGGAGACACCTTTACACAAACATCTGCTTGTACCCCTGAAAACCTCCACTTTCCATCTGAATGAAGTCTTCATCTGTCCATAAAGCTACCTCTTCAACCCTCATAAAGTCTTCAAGGATACGTACTGGAGCAGCACAAGTGGTAAATCAGTCCTGGACACCCAGACCTATCCTAAATCTTCCTTATTTTTCCCACTTGCCCACTGAGGCTTCATCTTTTCATTTAAAAAATAAAAAAATCTATAAAACCAAAACAAAGAAACAAACAAACAAAAAAAAAGCTCCAAAGGAAAAGGGTAAAATGGAAAATTGAGGAAAAAAGAATAAAATAAAGAACCTTGTTGTCAGGAGTGAGCAGCTGTTTCTGAGTGATTGCAGTCATGCTAACCAGACACTGGAGGCAAGATGGAAGATCATATGATAACACCACAGCAGCCCATCAGAGCCAAGACGAACACATGACCACAGAGAAACAGATGGAAGGAAAAAAAATATCTATTACTACCAAATATCACAAATGAAAGGAAAACAAAAGGGACCACAAAATAGACACATCTTAGGAAAGAGGTAAAACTGCCCCACCCCCAAACATTTGTATCTGGCCACTTTGGAAACTGGCAAGCCTGTTGTCCTTAATGATGCAGCTACGAACTTTCTACTACAGTATAAAAGCAGATATCCTGAAATTCATTTATTGACTCTAAGACACAAAGGCACACAAAAGTGTTAACCTTAGTAATGTTGGCCACAATTTAGTCTTGTCTACTTTGTACCAACGGCAGTCCCTCTTCTTTGTCAATGGCAAACCCTTAATGATAATAGGAATACACAGGGGATGTAACCAGAATTTGGGTGAACACTGAGAATTTTAAGTATGTCTTCAAAAAAATTGCAGTTTGTTCTTCTGATACTTGAGTTTGTCTTTGCACTAGTGAGAAAGTTTTGCTAAATAGTGCCTGAAATTGCAAGGGGGTGAGGCAGCAGTGGGGGGAAGGTTGATCTAACAAAACTCCAGGCAACACATCACTTCCATCTGTGCTGACAGCAGGTACTGGGGTATCACAGAGGTTACACACTTTGCTCTCCTGGTCTATGCGGAAAGAGAAAGAGCAAACCTCATCACATTAGTAACACAATTTACCTTTAGATACTGCATGCAGCGTGCATAAGGAAAACAGAAATAAAGAGATAAAACCTGCTTGACACGATCAGCCAGGATGACCCAAGCTGATTAATGGCTTAGCAGGACCTGACAGGAGAGACTGACACCTCACACACAGATCTGTGAATGGAGGGGAAACAAAGATGATCACAGCTTGATGGATCAAGTCAGAGTTTAAAGCCCACATGGCAAACATAAAGGAGGAATCTGGAACTTTCTGCATCAACTGGAAACAAGTTAGCCCCGAACAACAGTAAAGATCAGAAACCATCTGTTGTGTACAGGGGCATTTCAGCTTTACATTCACTGACTTGCCCTCTTATCCACTACAGCAGAAGAGCTGGGCAACACTACATATGCTAAGTTCTACTGAATCTGAGTCCTTTCCCCAAGGTGTACATTACCTGTTTCAGATGCTTTTTCAGCTCTGAAGCCTCTGGTTCTGGCAGTGCTGGCAAAGATTCTGCATTTGTAGGAACAATCACCTGGAATTAAGCACAGCAACAGACTAAAAATTCCTCAGCTGTAGTCATTTCCAAAACAGAATCCCCTGAATCTCCAGCACTCCAGACACCAAGGAATAAAAGACACAAAGTAAAATAAGAATAAAAAAACCCCATAATCTCAGACACAGACATCTGCTTTTCACTTCTTTATGGTTGTTATTGTTCACAATATAATAAACAGTGGAGTTACTTTATCATTTACAACAAAAACAAGAAGTTTGAATCAACCCACACTTTCAATCAAGTAGATGATGTTATATACATTTTCCTTGAATCAGCCTTGCTCATAGCCCTCTAGAAAGTGAGATACATAGTCCCATTTGAATCATGACAATCAAGGTCGTGGGAAGGCTCTTAAGAGATTGGGTTCCTCAGGTAGGGCTGTAAGACACAGTCTGATAATTAGTCAAGAAGAAAGTTCTATAATTTGCTTGAGGTTTTACCTTCTAATGATATAGCCAGATCAATTAACTGGAAAAGGATGCCTAATGCATAAGACACGGGGACCTTGAAACACAACAAGGAATAGGGTTCTAAAGTTTAATATGGGAGTGGCAAAGGCAGACTGAAGCCAGGCCTTACTACATTCTCAGTGGGTACACTGATGACAGTACACAGTTCAGGGTACACTGATGACAGTACACAGTTCCCTGGAAACAAAGCCACAAGTTCTTATGGGTGCCACTTACCCTATTGGTATCCAGGTCAATAAGCCATACATCATCAGGCATTTTAAAATCCAGTTTGTAAAGGAAAAAACTTGCTGGAACACCAATGATATACGGTGTAGGGGCTAGAAGCAACTGAGAGAAAGACAGACTTTACTAAGGACAAGATCTGCATTTGATATCATCATGTCATTCCCAAATATTTATTTATTGACTACAGCATGTTTATAGCAGAGCAGACAACACAAAAGGCATTGATAAGTAAGTAATTAATATCATAAAATGTAAGCATAATAAAAAAGAAGAAGGAAAAATAAAAAAGAAGAATAAAAGCTCCTGCTCAAAAAGTCTCAGTTTTCATCTAGGAGAAAATACATTTCCACTCCCATGTTCCATGTCCCACTTCCACCCAGGACATAATTTATATGGCTACATGGCTCTTTGGAAACAGCTTGCCGTGTCTATCATGGTCCAAGAAAAAAAAATGTTCAGAGTAAGAGTCTAAGTTGAAAAGCAGGAGTCATGGATGAATACATCCTCAGTTCAAACTGAGTCTGTGCCATTGTAAATAGGCATGTACAAGGACTTTACCCTTATGCTTGTAGTGGTAATTTGGTTTCAAAAGAATAACATCTCTAAGAAGTAAAAGGCACATTTTTTCAAATGTATGTGGAAAATCTATGGGGAAATTCAGGTTGCTTCTGACAAGGGAATCAGCAGAGGAAATAGGTTTAACTCAACTAGGCACGTAGCAGCTTGAGATCAGTGGCCTGGGAGGCTAATTTATTCCTTAAATCTAGAACTGTTGGTCACCTCCAAGAGGTGGTACAAGAACAAACCTGCAGCATCAGTTGTAGGATAGCACTGAAGTAGGAAGACAGCCTAAATTCTGTCTTTCCAAGCAAAATAATGAGCTCCTGCAAAGGGCTGACTATTGGCAAACCCAGGCTCCCAGTTGAAGTAACACAATACTTCATATTTCTGAGGAAAAGAAACTGCAGGCAATAGTTTCCGAACTCTGAATCAAAGAGCCCTCAAGCATCCTTAAATCTTGCTCTGGACCCTCCTCAACAAACTTTAATACTCAGTTTAGAGGAGAGCTGGGAGGGTAAATATCATGATATTGTAGATCTATGGTCATTCAGTCCATTGTTTGTGAACTACTGCTTTCAACCATTCTGTTCACTGAGCATGCTCTGAAGATATCCTAAATAAGTGGTGTTAGCTATGATTTAAACAGCCACACTCAAGCAATGTTCTTCGCAAGGCAGACTTTGATACAATCTCTGAGCAGACAGTGAATTAAATAAGGACTACAACTATATGAGTTTAAGACATCACAGAAACATCTTTCGTGAAAGACTAATAAAGGAAAAATGTGTACCTGTTCTGCAGAGGCCATGCAGGTGGGAAGCAGAGGGATCACTGGGAACATGTACTCTAATGGGTAGATCATGGCCACAAAGGCCATCACAGACATTGAAAGTGCATTATAATCTCGGGACTGCAGTACAACCTGCAACCAAAGAAACTCCCATTAGCACTGCAGCAATCATTCACTTCTAAAACTCCCCTCAGGTGTATACAAAGACCACAAATTTCGTGATCTCTGCAGACTCAAATTCAATGGCTTGTAAACCAGGTAACCCTCCATTAATCTGCCTGAAAACAAGTTTCAGGTGTTTTTTTGAGTGAGAACAGAACTTTTCAAAACACGAACCTCAGAAGGGCTATTTCTTCCCCTCATCCTCCGCAGACAAAATTCATTCCAGGCAGTGCAGGTAGACAGCTGTTCTACACATTCAGCCTACCCTGGTTTTGAAGAGGGCAGAACTTCCTACATACTTATCAAAGATCAACTCTCCCCTCCTTACCTTGTGCTCCAGAAGGATGCAGGTCAGCACCTGCAGGCAGGCATCCACTCCCAGTAACTCCAAAGGCAGATGTAATGGAAAATCCACCAAAGTGAAGCGGGATGGATCAGGAAGAGCAAAGGTCAAAGCTGGCTGCAACTCATGTGGCAAGACTTCCACATCCACCCGCTTCTGCCCAGCAACGGGCATGGGTGAGCGGAGCAGCCGGTATATCCAAGCCTCAATCTCCCGCAAGTCGTGAAGCAACGCACTGGACTTTTCTTCCACCAGGAGGGAGCCTGTGAAAATCCGCCACATTGTATCCCTGGACAGGGAGAACGCCAAGGTTAACACTCCGAGAACTTCAACTGACCGCCATTCCTCAAGGCTCTTCCAGAGAAAGGGCAGATCCACCAGGGATAAAAAGAAGCAACTAACAAAACATTTGATCACACAAAGGAATGGAAGATAGGCATTTAAGCTTACTGACACAACCTACAATGTGAGGAAGAATAAATCTTTCTGTGGCAGGAATCAACACAAGTATGTCACTTGAGACTTCATTCACACATTTAAAGCTTTCAGTCAGGTCCAGATGTCGGAAGAACTCTCATCACCCTCACGCTTGAAATTCAGCAGGCACATAGGATACTCTCCTATCTCGTTCAGAATTGTAGCAGATCAACTGTAGGACTCTGCTTCTAGCAGTCTACAAACCTTTGCAAGAATAGAAATTAAACCTGAGATAATAAAAATATGCCACATTCAAGATCTCCCAGATGTTTTGGCATGATAAAATACCCTTTGTCATTCTGTCCCAAATTGCTCTGTATCATTCTTCAGAGCTGAATAACCCATGGGAAAAATTATCTATTTCAGCTAAATCTTTGAAAGCTGTGTAGAAAACATTTAGGTACCTTAGCAACATAAGGAGCAAGTTTTCCACACCCTAAGTCAGCAATTTGCAAACCTGTAGCTCACAGACAGGCTGGCCAAAAAAAGCATGTACAGCATTGCACAGGGCCTTCAGAGCTTCAAAACTCAACACTGGGTCTGACAAGGGAAGCACAGAGTCATGTCCACTTCTGCCCTTTATCCTGTAGCACAGGGAAGGCTGCAAACCTTCTATATTCATTCTCCAAATAACTTCAGCCTGGTAAGTATCCTGAGTTACTGCAATAGATCCCTTACAAAGCTATGGGTTCAAATTAGAGGTTCTATCTTACAATTCACAACTTAAAAAAAAAATAACAAAAAGGAAAAATGATTATGACACTGGATGTCTCACAAAGAATAATTAGAGAAATTTGGATGGCTCAAAATAAGGACAATTTGAGATTATGCTGAGCACATGATACAACTCTTAGGAACTGTGATGTTTCTTATCCTCCACTCTTCCTTCAGCTACTTGTCATGCACAAGACATTAGGCTGTTAAGAGGTGTGCTCCACCTTTTGCCAGCTGTAAGGATTTGGTTTCACCTTTATTCTGCCACCACTTCAAAACTATTCTACTTTTCCAGGTCACCACTAGAAAACCACATGGTAATTCAAACCTGCTGCTTTACTCTTCCCAGAGACGTATGCTCAGTATTCCTTCTCTTGCCATCTTCATCCATCATTCAACTATTCTCTCTGAGAATTATGTCCAATAAGAGCAAATTTTTCAAATATCACATGTCATTCAAACACTGGAACACTCTACCACCCCTTTCAAAAGATCATATGAGCTCATCAAATTGAGGAAAATCATGAAATTCAGTGGAGTGTTTTTTCCTCAATAATTATGACACTAAACCAAGTGACAAAATAAGCTTCCTTAATACATACTTCCACTGGGGGGAGAAGTTTTGCTCTGACAAAATAATTTATTCTCCATCAGTGGATTCAAGTGAAAAATCTGCTAATGCAGGAACCAGTCATACTAGACCAGAACACTCTCCCAGAACTATTCCAGGGCACTAATCCAAGAAGTAGGCCAGCGCTCTATGAATAGGACACATTTCCCATTTCATGCAAAATGTAAAGAGCTTATAAAGATAAAAATGATAATAATCCTGTCATTTTTTGCTTTTGACAAGTTTCATTCTGAGTGTACCAAGCTACTTAACCCACATTATGTACCATCTCACAGTCCTGTCCCTCAAACTTTTGAGAAAATTCCCTGCTTCTCCAGAGATTCATTTCATACTTCTATTCCGTTAGCATACTGGAAAGGAAAATACCATCCTGGAATGTGGGTGTGAGGCACAGCAGCACAGATACACATCCTTGCCTGAAATACATAAAAACATTGTTCCTTCCATACCCTACAATGCAACTGCTTTTAACAGCAGATGTGTTCAGTATTACATTAAATATACACCGAGTTCCTGTCAATTTGCTGTTACAAACAACCATTCCCATATGTTTCCTAGACAACTACTTTGTTTTCTACCTCTCCTCCCTCTCTCCTTCAAATATTGTACTTTGACCTATTTCAGCTGATCCTGCTTCTCTAGTCTTTTCTCTCCCACGCTGAAGTTCAGACTGTTTCATAAGCTCGTTAAGCACATTTTCATTATTTCCCAAGTGGAAATTCTCTCTGTTATTTCTTGGCTGCTTCTAAATTCCCAGAGAATCAGTCCTGACATACACTGCCACAAAGCTTAAATGCCAAAGCAACAGTAAGAGCATCAACACTCAGCTTCAGTTGTCAGAAGAATAGAGCCTCTTTAGGTGCATCAAAAATGAAAATCATACAGATTACAGAATCAGAGAAACTTTTATAGACATTGTTATCAAAATTTCCTTTTCCTACTGTGAACCTGGGTTAAAACAGTGAGAAACGCCAACCCTTGGTGTTTGGCTGCTTCTGCAACCACATCTGCAGCCACAACTTTCCATGCGGATAAATTGCAGCACTGAACATAAATAGTAGGAGGAAAAAGTTCCTCCCTCTCAACGTACCTCTGCACCCCACGAGGGATCCCCAACTTCTTGCCCAACAGTCTCTCACTACAGCAGTCCACAAGTCTCTTGAGGGTGTACAGACACTCACGGAAGGTGGAAAAGAAGGGATAATGACTAAGGATGCACAGAGAAGTCAGAGTGCTGTTGCGAGAGCGATGGCTGCCTTTGGCCAGGCGCTTACTGCGCGGGGATCGATTCACGTCAGGGGTGGACTCTGCACTGGGAGCCTGCAGTGAAGAGCCACTCTCCGAACTCTCAGTGCCCACTTCCTCTTGGGGCGCTGATGCATCCCCAGATTTAGGAACCTTCTGTCCCTCCCGAGCTCGATGTCCCCCTGTGCCTTCTCCCTTCTCCTTGGGTACCCGCTTCTGGAAGGAGCGGTAGAAGTTGACACAGATTCCATAGCGAGTGACCCCCGTATCCTTGTCTGTGAGGGTGAAGACAAAGGAAGTGTCATCACGGAAGCTCATGCGCTTTTGTCGCACGCTCAGGCATCCTTCCGGCTGGCAGAAGAACACAACATCGGGCGGGAGAGGAAAGTCTGGATGGTCTTCCAGAGGGTAACGTCTCAGCAGTTCAGGAGTCTGAGCAACACTATCGCTGCTTGGGTGCCTACAAAAGAAGCAAGCAAAAAAACCCATACATAGTTGACTAATAACAATAAAATTTTTTGGGAACTTCCTACTAATGTGACAGGAGCCTGTGGACTCAGCTTCGTCTCTATTTACTCTCTTCCTTACTATCCAGGGAAAGTACAGCTTCTCAGCCAGTAGCCACAAAGCTCACCCACTAGCAGAAGGCAGAAAGGCTAAGTAAAGAAGTCTAAGTCTATACCATCATTAGCAAGGAGCCTGTTCAAACCTGAGCAAGAAAAGGACTTGGAGGAGTATTTTGTTCCCAGGAAAACACTGTATTGTCATGTTGCTCTGACTTTGACTTTCAAAATTAATTTAACTGCACAGGTCTCTGGGCAATACTTTGGTAGGAAATATATTGTCCCTCTCCAAATACACAGTCAGAGGAAAAGCTTCTGTATTTCAGCTATTTATGAACAAGATGAAAAACTAAATGAGAAAATCGAGTATCAATTCCTAACTGGGAAAGCAAGAATTTTCAAGGAAGAACTCAGATGAATAGTGGAGTGATATGGACCTCATCCTAAAAACATTTTCATTAAAAAGTTCTAGTAACCACAGTTATGTATCTGCTTGATTTTCAGACTGGGATTTAAAATGTAATTTATATAAGAACTGTGTGGTAACATGCAGAACTATTTACCACTGTGACTCACTAATCTTTGTACCACAAATCACTACTGAAACATGAAGACAGATAGGCAATACTGTTGTTTCCTAATTTTCCACTAGAAGAACAGATTCTTTCAAGATATTAACCTTTTGCCTATTTCAAAATACAAATGACACTTGCTTTTCTCATATAAGAGATATGAAAAAACCGAAACAAGTAGTAATAGAATGTTCATAATTTAGAAAAGAAAATCACTGATGTAAATAGCTCTGCTGACTAATTCTCCCAGACTAATATTTTATTTAAAACAAGTAAAAATGCTTTCATAATAAAACTGGTAACAAGATTTATACTGCCTGTACAGTTAGATACTAAAATACTGTATGAAAAGAAAAGAAACACTAAAATGCTTTTATATGTTAATGGACACAACTAATGCACCATCTGCTGAAAAAGAAATGTCAAATAATGCTGGTACTACTTAGACAGTCTATTTGGCAGCAAACAGTCCAAAAAATGGCATCAACAAAGTACCAGTGCATATATCACCACTTCATGCCTTTGCAGTAATATTAGCTGCAACGACAGAGTTTTCTCAGACATTGAGAAAATCTGAACCTAATGAAGGGGAATAGTTCCAAAAAGCATTGCTATTTGTGCACAGTGGATAACAAAATGCAACAGTGAAGGCCACATGGAGACCCTAAGGACTTCATAGTAGAAGCTACTTCAGCCAACTCCATCTCTCATCATAGGCATTTGCTGAAGTGCCAAATGAGACAGCACACCTCTGAGCAGCAGCAGTCTAACCAGCACGGGTTGGCAAAAAGCAGAGAACTGTAGGAGTCCAGAAGTGATAGTAGCAAATTTCTAAGTGAGAACATCAGACACTATAAGCTTCGCTGGAGGAGGCAGTTAACATTTCTCCCTCCTTTTCCTAGTCGGTGACACACACATAGAAAATCTGGGTTGTTTTTCTACAGAAAATGAGAAGTATTAAACTATTACAGTATTCTTCTGTAAAATGCACTAATAAAATATCAGCCAGGATTATGTAATTTCCTCCACTCAGCCTATTTAAATATTGCATTCAAAGTATTCTGAAAAGAAAGCAAGAGGTACAGCAACAGGCTGATGCACATGAATCACTGATATTTAGAAATGAAAGCAAAATAGATTTTGGGCTATACCCATTACATAGATTTGCAGAAAACTGCTGCATAAACTTTGAATAAGGAAAATTAACATTTACTGAGCCAGTAATATAGTTACTGAGCCGGCCTATATATTTGACAAACAAAACACACATCAACCTCACATTTCATATGTGCTTTAAGTTAATATGCATAACATTTTATCTATTAATAAGACTTTAAAACCAGAAAGCATTCATGTCATTCCTATGAGGATAAATAAGCATTAGAGGGAGAAACAGCCAAGTAAAACAAGTTCCAGATTTTTTTTTAAACTGATTTTACAGACCACATTTCAAAAGCTAAGAAAGTAGTATTATTTTACTAGTAGTATATTACTTGTAATAAAAGTAGTAGAAAACTAGTATTTTACTTGCATTTAGTTTTCAGTGTTTTCAATTTGTGAATCCCTCTGTCCTGATGCCAGTAGAAGCAAAGAAGTTCAGATACACAGACTACCAGAGAGCAATAGATAAATTTGCTTTACTTAGTTACCTTTTGCAGACCCTTGAAAAGAAGTCTAAAGAGCACAAGTTAAAAAACTTTGGCTGCACTAGTATCTTTCAAGAAGTGCCCTGGCTCAAGAAGGTGCTCCGCTTAGGGTAGCACTCTGCACACATTTCAGACAGCACTTCCTGAGCATCAGGCAAAGCTTCATCAATAGATGCAAGGCTATTTATCCCCACTCTACTGCCCAAGCAAAAGCTCTGCTGAGACTGGCTCATATTACCTGGCTCCAATGATCACGAGATAGTCAAGTAGCCGAGAGCAGATTTTCTTTTTCTGCACCATTGTCCTTGATGCCCCTCCCTATGTCATCTCAGGGAATTTCTGTTCATTGATCCAGTGGTCAGTTATCTCGTCAGCCGTGATCGCTGCCTTGGGGAACAGAATCTGCTTGGAACTGTCTGGCAAGTCCAATCTATAATCAAGAAAAGCAAGAATGTCAAAAGCACAACCAGGAATATCAAATACATACAAGCAACTTAATGACCTTAATTATATGCCCCAAAAGCCTCAATGTTCTGTGCAGTCATGGCCATCCACAGATCTCTATCTTCATGAGTATAAAAACACAGCCATATGCCCACAAAAGCAGAGAGATGAAAAATACACAAAAAAGTACAAGAGTATCTCAAGAATTAATAGTTGGAGTAACAATCTTAGAGGTCTTTTCCAACGTAAACAATTCTACAATTCTATTCTAAGGCAGAACACAGACAAACAAAGCAGCATATCACTGGCAAAGAGAGCTACGCATTAAACGGTTTCTGTGTTGCTTAGGCAAATCCGTAAGATCCCTACAGTGCTTGGGGAAAGGAGCTTCAACTGGCAAGACTAAAGAAAAAAAACACCACAACCTGAACTTTAGCTGTGTGATAAACAGAGTTACTAAAGAAGGGGTAACACAAGAAGTCCAACTTGATAAAATGCATCCCGCCACCCCAAACCTGCAAATGGCTGTCAGCAGGAATGATCTCACAATCCCCAAAGTCTGCGATCTCTAACACTTTTTCTGTGAAGATACAGTACTGCAGTTCTACAGAACTGCAATTTGCAATAGCAAAAGTGCATCTTGTAAATCATATTGGTTTTTTCACTTACTTCATTCAATTCCATTTATCTTGTTTAACTTCACCCCTTACCCTTGATACCCATGCCTCCTACAGCTAACTTCTCTGAATATTTTATGATAGAAAGACCCTCTTGGTAAAACTGAGATTTTACTGCAGCATTACTACTTGCAAAGAATTATGCTTAATAGATATCCAGAATTCAGTAAGCACTATAAAATAATTCTTTCCAATCCCACCATTCATACTTCATAGAATTCACGAAAAAACAGGGAGAAAAATAAAGTTTTTAAAAGTAATACAGTTCCACATAACAGTGTTCCCTACCTACATTTGAAACCAACCTTAAAACAGAAACTTCCTGAAATGGAAAGGTCTCAGAAACTCTAAAAATCAGAGATGCTCAGAGTATTCTAGAAGTTTACTGAATATTCCAATGATAGTTTTAATAGAGTTATTTTATATTAAAAAATTTGAATTGATTGCTTTTTGGAGCATATTCAGAATAAGGTTTCCATTTCAGTTCATGTTTACATCCTAAGGCCATCACAGAATTATTATTACTGTACTAAAATCTTTCAGTTCTGCAGCATAAATGTTTAGATTTTATTCGTATAAAAGTATAACATCTTTACTAACAACCTATAAATCTCTTTTTCTTGATGTTTCCCTCATTACTTCACAAGCACTGTAATTGTCAGCATCTCAGAGTCACATTCAAAGTCCAGCTATACATTTGGTTTTTTCCCAGTCCTTCACACTGTAAGAACAGAGCAGGGAAATTTTATTCATTAGCCCTCCAAACATCAGTAATAACACAAACACACAAAAAAGCATGTATGCAATTTATAAAAAAGGAAAATCATACTAGTCAGCAAGTATTAATTAAGGAATAAACTGAAAGAAACGTTAACCCTCACACATAAAAAATCCCACATTTTGTGAGACTTTGTGGCATGTTTTTAGTAGATCCTCAACTACAGTCACTGTGGATTCCTAAGTCACAGCACTATGAATTATCTTCTCTGAGCAGCAATACTATTGTAAAGTATCTTCTCTGAAAAACAGTGAAAATACAGACACAGGAAGCGAAGTTTCTGCTTCTTCATAATAATGACATTACTGAAAACATTTTCCATTGTCCTGGAAATGCTCTTGATCCTTGATATTCTGCAAATATCTTGGCACAGAAAAACTCAAGAGGAACAAGATGAAGTTGGGATATCAAGTGGTCCTTCTTGTCTCCAGTCTGAAGAACTATTTTATCTGTTTTCTTTCCAAATAGCTTTACCCAGAACTCTTCAAGGAACAAACTGTTCAGTCACTGACAGGGGCACAGTAATAAGTTATCACAGTGTAACCTAGAATAAGGACTTCGAGGAAATTCTGCTACGTAGTGGTAACCAAACATGTTCTTCCTCAAAAACAGAGGCTACCCTACCCCTCAGTGAAGGTGGAGGAAGTACACTGCGTTTGTCTTACGACTGCAATTCCTTACACACATTTCCCACAGATCCGCAAAGGAGCTAGCAAGGTATGCATTATGAAGATCCCAGAAATGATGAAATTTCAAGAATATCTGAGCAGACAAGTACAAGGAACATATGCATGGCTTACAATGTCCCTGGAATGGCTGAAGCTACATCCCACTGACACCAGACACTGAAGTTTCTGTTAGTTTTTTTAAAAAGATCCGAGCACTTTCTGTGATTTTTGCTTTCTAATGCAACACAACGGAGACCAGACTGATGCAGATGTTGTGCAAGGGCTTCCAGAGCCACCTTTACTGATTTACTACACTTAACAACACAATAGTTACTGTGAGACGTAAGAGGACAAAGGCATTTTTGGGGAAGATGAATTTTTGTTGGATTGGAGAAAAAGGTAGAAGAACTAGAACCAAGTGTAGATTTTTTGCCTTCCTCTATTCAATCTTTTGCTTCTTCAGAGATCTAGTAATGGCTGATGACAGCACTTTAAAGAGTATGACACCAGTATTTGTTGGAACTCATCTTCCTACCCCTGCTTGGAATCAGACACCACAGTTGATGATCTGTATAAAGCAACACAAACAGGCATCACAGTCCTGCCTCCCCCTCCCTATCTGCCACAAGCTTGCTTTCAGGCCAGTGTCATTCCCCTCTCTGTGCTGGCAGAAGTGTTTGTGCAGCTACAGGGCAAAACAGACAGAGGAATTGATATGGACTAAATCTAACACCCTCCCCTCTCCTCTCTTGTAGCTTTTGTTTTTACTAGGTTGTTTTGGGTTTTTTTTGGTTGGTTCACCAAGTGGCCCCACAAATGCTTGTGCGGGTACAAAGAAAAGGTAGGAGCAAGCAGTCAAGGGATTCTGGAAGATTTGACTGAGCATAATGGGATCACAGAACTACAGACAGCACCTCTACAGGCAATAGAGAGGTTAAGTAGTTTCTTTCTGAGACATTTGCTATCATCCTTCCAATACCTCCTAGATTTTAGACACTAAGTACATTAGGACAGAAATAGATCAAACAATCGGGAGATATTTCAATTTTTCCTCTTTCATGTTGGAGTTTGGACCTGAACCAAGAGATTATCTTGACTCTGAGACACTACAGGTTTTGACATATCAATGTCAAAACGTCTTCTCCCTCCCAAACTGCTTTAACTTTCGACTGCTTTCTCTCAAAAGGTCTTCTGCAGTGTCTTTTCTCTTTGCAAACATATTAGTACCAGACTCTTGAAGGCTGAATCCTCAAGCAGCACTTGGGAAGAGACTTTCTACAACTTCAACTCCAGAAAAGGAGAAAAACAGAGAAGTGAAGGCCCACCACAGAAACATACTGCACCAACAGATCACATCTCAGACAACACCAAAATTGAAATATGCACTTATACGGATGGTGAATGGGTTGGTGAGAACTAACACTACCCACACGCTGCAGCAGCTGTCAGCAATACTTGCTAGTAGAAGTTGGTTGGCACCATAGCCTAGACACAAAGGCAAAAGGCCAGAGCCAGCACAAAACCACGGCTTACCAGTAACTCAAGACATGAAAAAAGTGTTCAAAACAACAAGCACTTCTATTATTGGCATTACTCTTCATTTCAAAATTCCCCAAACACCCACATTTTAGGTTGTAGCACAACTTCTTAGAGGACAATCTGCATGGCATTCTGCAATTTAAAGTCCTCCTAGAAATAAAAGTCTATATAAACACACACACACTCTCACGAAAAGCACCACACCACATGACGGATATGGCAGCATGAAAGAACCACAGCAGACTTTTTATCAGTTTAGAGTCATCTGTGTCAGACCCATGCCCTGCATTAGTCCCAAGAGACATGATTTGTGCAGTAACCCTACTTCGTCTATCCCCTGGAGTCCTCAATCTTCCTTAAGAGTCTTCTCATTCAGGACACAAATCTAGATGAAAAAAGCAATTTAGTCAAAGAATAACTTGACTACAACAAACTGTTAACACAACTTGTGTCCCTGCATGTCACAGCCATGTCACTGGCTGAGATGGAGGTAATTCTCCCCACAGCAGCTCTCCCAGTGATGTGCTGTGTACTGGTAACTGGAAAGATGTTGGTAACACATCAGTGTTTTGGCTACTGCTGAGCAGTGCTGGCACAGCATCAAGGCTGCACCTCCAACATCCTACCCCCAGCAGTGGCTAGGGAGTATGCAAAGTCTTGGGAGGGGACACAGCCAGGACGGCTGACTCAAGCTGACCAGAAGGATATCCCATATGATATCTGCTCAGGATAAAACCTGAGAGGAGGAGAAAGGCAGACAATCCATTATTTAAAACATTTATATTCTGGAGCAACCACTAAGCCTACTGAAGCTCCGCTTCCCAGGAAATGGCTGGACAGCACTTGCTTCTCAGAAGTAGACAATAAAATTTCTTGGGCTTCTTTGCTTCCATGACTGCAATCTTTGCTTTATTAAACTGCTTTTACCTTGACCCACAAAGTTTTTTCCATCTTATTTTCTTCCCCCTGTCCTGCTGAGGAGGAGTGTGATAGAGTGGCTTGGTGGACAACTGGCATCCAGCCAAGGTCAACCCACCACATTCATCTGCAGTTGTTTTCCCCACACAGAGGCTTCCAGCTTCGATAGGCCAGGCTTACACCAAACTGCATGATGCTCAGCCGGTATTTACATCATTGCTTGCAAAAATGATGTGAAGACAACAGATTAATTTCCAACAGCAATGTGCTAAGACCTCCTCTCCTTGCAACTCTTCCATACTTTAAGATGGTACCAAAAAGGCTGCTTCTTCCATTATCTCCAGCTTTTATCTAGTAAAAGGATCATACTGCTCATTTCACCAGTGCATGGATTCAATTTGGACACTGACTGAATAAAGAGCATACATGGGACATTAATTTGTAAGAGAAAAAAGAGGAAATTGTGAAGGAGACAGAACAAATTACAGGACAGAAGCCACATGAATTATGGTTCACTGAAATTTCACCTCGTGAAAGACCAAATTTCCAGTCATGCCAGAAAGGAACTAAATTTTTCATTTCCTTGGAATATCTTGAATTTCTATTTACTCTCAGCCAAGACAGTCTGTACTGAGTTGAGAACTAATAGCTACTATGCCTGACCTTAGTGCATTGTTTTCTGTGAACTCAAGACTCACCAATCGAACTAAACTGAAAGCTGAAACAAACACAGATAGGGCCAGGAGTTTCAATGCCCACTTTTGGGTTGATTTATGTTTTTTTTCTCACATCACACACCTTGATCTCTCTGCTGAGCTATGAGAAATAGGTATGAGCACCTCAGGACCAGCCAACCTCACCTGTGTGGGCAGGAACTCCAACAGTTTAACTCACTGTTGAACTGGAAACAACATGGTTTGAAGCACAATATGAACTGTTCATGGTAGATTTGACCTATCTTTAGACATTTTAATAATCTTTATAGAATCTCTACCACTGAAATTTTGGTTACTTCCACTTCCCAGTGTGTTTCAAATGATCCCAGACATTATCTTTGATATAGCACATGCTATTTTTGCTTGTGCTAAGCTTTTAAAGAAGCAGACAAGCAGTCCTCTTTTCATATGAGCCATTTTTCATTTCCTCTGCTTAACAACTATATAAACATTGCTAATAGTTTTATACTTTAAAATATGCAACATTCTAGGAAGCTCATTATTGCTATTATCCAGATACTACAGTGTTTCTGCTAACACAAGAAACACAGACAACGGCAGAGATGAGAACACCTCCTCTACCCCAGAACTTGACAGAACATGGAACAATTTCTAAAATATGACCTGGATGGACTTGCTATACTGGTGCATCTGCTTTGTGTGCTACCATGCACCTTGGCAAGGCAGCACTGCATGCCAACACTGTGACTCCTAAGAAGATACTAGCACTTTGGAGGGGAAAAAAAAAAAAAAAAAGGCATTTTCAAAGACTTGCAAGCATGCCTAAACAGACAATGGCATATTTATCTAGTATGGCTAGTCTATAATACAGGTGTGGTTCTGCAAAATGCCTAGGGATAGTTCCAAGTGTAAGAAATCACCTGGTAGAGAACAGGTCTGCAGGCAAATTCTAAAAGCATCCACCCTAGAGCACATGCATCACTTCAATCAGTACGAGTGGCTTACAGGTAAACCAGCAGATGCATCCCAACTATTCTCACTTCCCATTTATTGATAAATCTTGAGGGAAAGGACACAACAAGCCAGATAAAAGAAAATTAAAGAATGAATGGTGAAAACAGGTTTTGGCAATACAAGAAGACTTCAAAAGAAGTCCTTCCCAATAATTAAAATAATTTAAAGATTTCTTCCTTTCCTGCTAAATAATGTTATCACTTTGCCTTCTGAAAACAGTATTGACAGAGCCAAGGTATTTAGCCTCTACATTATTTTTCCAGAGCAAAATGGAAGTAGCATGGGCAGGGGTGCTGACAAATAGACTGACGATGACAGGAATTAGTCCACAAACAGAAGTATCATGCCACACAGACGGGAACCTTTCTGCAGCATCACGGAGTGAAGCTGGGCTGATTCAGGTTCCCGGTTGCTATAGCGACAGATTTCCCCGTCCTTGCCATATGTCGGCCCTTCAGTGTTGCTTCCTCTCTCCTCCCTGCTTCAGCCAAATGCTTGGCTAAAGCAGCCTGCTGTACATGCAAGATCACACAGTCGCCACACATGCACATGCTGTGAAAACAGACCCACAGGTAATCTGATTCAGATCAATCACCATAGCAACCCAATCTTTTAGTACCTAGATTTTAGCCTGTTGGGTGTATTTATAGAGCAGCTGCAGCGCTCCACCCCCTCTGCTCCACCACCAAAGCTCCCAGCACTGCCCACACTACAAACAAGCTTCACCCAGACACAAGGACTGCCTGGAGTTAGCGCCGAAACAGAGCCCTCCTAGCACCCACAGGCCCCAGGCCAGATGACAGTGCAGTAGCTGCAACACGCTAAACGCCTTCCAGTCCGTGAGGTTTCCCATATCCACGAGTACTGCAGATATAAGAAGTCGTTCTCGCCCACAGGAAGCTGAGTACCAACCACAGCTGACAAAATCCGCTTATCCAGGTACCCACAGCATGCTTCCACAGACACGCAGTGCATGCTCAAAAAGAATGTGCAGAGTGTGCTAAGACAAACTCGCAATACTAACAGGAACTTGCAGGCAGCAGCAAAGGCAAAGGAGTGGTTCCAGTAGCACCTGCCCCACAGAGGCAGAGCTGCATCCACCAGGAGGTACCTGAAAGCCATGCAGAAAAATCAAGACCAGGGCTTGAATGAGCAACAAGAGATAAGCATGTGAGGAAGAACAGTATGCAAATACTGTTATCCATTTTATTCCATTAGACTCTTGGGGAAAACCATCAACAACAAACTAATGCAGGAAAAACACACACTTTTATAGTATTCCACTTCCTAATAGGAAGGAGATGACAGATTTTAGCCTCAGCCACAGGACATTTCACACACTTCAATTAAGGCTAAATTACTACCTTATTCTCCTCCCCCTCCTCTACTGCATTGAACATCCCTGGTGATCCTCCCTGGGCAGGATCATTGTGCAGGGCACACAGTATAGAATCATAGAAAAAATTCTAGCATAAAAACCCTCTGCCAATCTGGCCAGTTCCCCTGCTCTACACTGTTTGAATTTAAATTCATCTCTTATTCAAAAATAATCTCCAGAGATCTGCATGAGAGAACAGTAACACAGGGCCAACTCTTTTCCAGTATGTCCTTTTTTGCCCCTCTTTGTGAATCATCACCATCACAAAATATGAGAGCCCTCTCATTTTCTCTACCTCATCAGCTTTTCACTGATCCTCAAATCTGCAGTAATACACTTTGCAAGGAGTGGGGGTGGGGGGAAGGAAGGGCAAACCAAAACCCACATTATGCCCCCAAGCCGAATTAGCCTCACACCTCCTGCAACCACTACAGCATTACATTCTTCTCCAAACCAGAACTGTTTTAGGCTTGAGCTTTGAGCTGAGAAACGTTGATGCTGCTTCTGAGTGTAGCCTAGACCCCAGCACCCACAAGATGCCTTCATTCCCAGCCCTCTGCCCAGTTCCCATTTCAGCAGCAGGCCATGGTTCCCATAATGCAGGCACCAGAAGGTTTTTTACCAAAAGCCAAATAGTGCAAATGTACAGCCATAAAAAAAATACCAAGAAAACAACAAAGCATGTGACATTTGAGAGAAGTGCTGGATGCAGCTGCAACTGCTAAATTATTCAGTGCTCTCCCTTGCCACGGCGCCTCCCCCAGCCACAGTAAGCAGCTCTGGGCCAGGAGACATCACTCACGGCACCACCACCACCAGATACAGGCACGTTCCACTCTTTCCTGGAAATGCGTCACAGAGACAAACGGGATCCCAACAATAAATTACAGCCATTTGTAAGACAGAAGAGGGGGAATGCTCACGATCAGTGTGGAAACACTGGAACATTGTTCAGGATAACATGAACCAGAAAATAAAGTACTTGAAATAATCCAGTCATTTGGCTGTTGTTAGCACCCCAGAACTCAGAGCCTCATATCTATTTTGCCTTGTATTAGAAACATTCAGCCTGTCTCCCCATGTGTGCCACCTGCTTGTTATTCCCTCCCTCTACACACCTTCCCTTTTTCTTCCTCAACACTGTGGGAGATCAGAAATTCCTACTCTCAAACCGATCCCACTATTACTTCTGCTGATAAATCATAGTACCAGCTGGTCAAAACTGAAAGGAAATAAAAGAGACAAGCCCATTTTCTCTCTACAAGAGCTCTGGGGTGTGAGAAGTGTGTGTTTGGCAGACTCACCCACACGTAAACATCGGGGGAAGCAAGCTCAGAGTGAAGAAGGGACAGGAACCGCCTCAAGCAACTGTTGGAGCCAGCAAATGACGGAGCAGGGGCTCCCGAGAGGACCTTCTAGACACTGGCAGTCACCAGGGCAAAGGAAGGAGGGAAAACACTGCCCTGCTGGGTATGTCTTAAGACTACTAACAAGAGAGGAGGGAGAAACCAGGTGGCCTGGAGGACAGAAGAAGCGTGCCCAGCTCATGGCTCCAGCAGAGCAGTTTAACTGGTTATCAAGAGGAAACAGACACAGCAGCAGAGTGGCTCAGTGTTTGTGAGTGCAGCAAATTGTGGTGGATATTGCTTTTGATTCCTAATTATCTGTATCACAAAAAGCACTCCTCCCACCAGATGATGACATGGAAACAGGCAGAGGCACAACTCCTCATTGCCTGTCACAAGGGCCTTTCCAGTGCAAGTACCAGATACCCAGGCAAGCAGAGATCCAGGGAAGCTGGTGTCAAAGCTACAGGCAAGAAGGCAATCAGAAGTTTTACACTGACATGGGGAAATTCAGTTAGAACATAATGGGACACTGGACACAACCAGGGCACTGATCTTGCAGATGTGACAAAGTAACAGGATATGAAAAAAAAGGCTGCTCTGCTCAAAAGATAACACACAGTTCCTGGAGGTCATCAGATAACAAATTTGACAGTA
Source organism: Platysteira castanea (assembly GCA_013397175.1). Taxonomy (NCBI): domain Eukaryota; kingdom Metazoa; phylum Chordata; class Aves; order Passeriformes; genus Platysteira; species Platysteira castanea. The sequence continues at coordinate 375,766 of VYXC01005509.1, forward strand.
ACATTATCTTTGTCCCCTGTATAAAAAAACGAATGTTAATTCCCTGATTCTCACAACTGTTAAGAGATTAGTTACAAACAAAACAAAAAGGAGGTATCTGACAAACATTACTAGGTACATCAAAGGCAACATCATGACCAGCTCAGTTTTGAGGGCTGCTGCTGCTTTGAAATAGTGAAGGCTGTGGAAGAAACAGAAAACCATAAAACCTTGTTCCTTGCTGCTATGCTGATGCATTATTTCTCACAGCAACCCAGAAACACAAGAGTCTCTCATTTAACTGCAGTGTCTGGGATCACAGCATGAGAACTGCCTCAGCTCAGGTAATTTTGGCATATGCAAGCAGCACTTCTTACTTTTAAAGCCCTGCAAGGGTGCTGCTAGTAGCAATGATCTAAAGTGAACACAACCTCTCACAATTCAGTGGCTTCTGGGCACCAACAGGCACAGCCTCCCCATCTGGGAGTTTCCCATTGTAAAGATATTTCAGAGCTCCTGGCAGCACATGGGTCAGTTCTTCAGTTTGCTTGGTTTGGGGTTTCAGCTGGTTATTCCAGTTCCAAGAGAGAAATCAGGAGCATGTTTGTCAATAATCAACAGTAATTTCCACGTGGTTTTGACACGTTTAAGGAGATCCAGTGATGGAGCATCTAACTGCTCTAAAATAATTTTCTAGCTCAAAAAACAGAGCAAAGACCAGCTGAATTATACAGGTTCATTTACAGAGCATGAACAGTAGGTCGATGTAAGTTTTTCATAGCTCTTAAGGTAGAAAAGGAAAAGCAGCAAAGCATTCTGTCTTCAAAAGAAATATCACAATTTTTTCACAGATTAACAGATTATCCCACTAAAATACATTCCTTTCTAATTGACGCCTCTTGATGCTCATTTTTATTTCACTTTGTGTCTTATTAGGTCACTATGCTTTTCTTAATAGGTCACAATGCTTTTACTTCATCAAAATTTGTATCTTGAGATAGATGAAAGCTGTTTAAACTGGGGACATGATATTAATCTTGCATATAAAGCTCTCTCATTCTTTTTTTCTAAATCCTTTCCTCATTGATGCAAATCCCTAATCAGAACCTGTATCTGTATTTTCTACTAGTGCATTGAATAACTACATCAGCTGCCTGGAAATTTAACACAGTATGCCTTAAATGCAGGCACAACAGGGCCAAGGGACATTTCAGGAATTCATCTGGGTTGTAACATATGCATTGCCTGTCTCCAATTCCTTCCTAATGGAAAGTAAGTGAATCATTCACCTCTGTATTAACTTTTAACATAAAAGTATCAATTACCATCTTGTGAGTATGATGGCAAATCCAGTTTAAAAATGACAGTGTGAAATGACAGGGAAGACACTGTATTCTACACCATTTGTTATCCCCTCTCACATACTAAATCTCTACCAATTTTTCCCCCCGAAAAAGAAAGCCATTCCTCTAACAAATGTATCTGGAATGGAGTATCAGAGAAAACCTATTAGCTGGAATGCTGTAAATTAAAAACTTTGAATTATTTATTCTCTTAGAATTTAGCAGTATTTGTGACTTTCTAATTTAATACCCAAAATTTTCATAAATATTTGTTTTTTCAACTAGCTCATCACAGAATATACTAAACAGACCAAACTGAACATCTTGATAGAGGCATGCCTAGTATATCCTGTCTATACAGAACCTGAGTATTTGATATGGCTTGAGATGAGAGGGGAAAAGCTATAAATTATGAGCCTCTATACCCTTTATCCCAAGGCAGATAAAATCAAAGCCAACACTAATTTAATTCAGGAAGATGATATGAACCAGTGTTTTAGTAAGGCCTGAAATGCACGGATGCCTCTAACATTTCTACTGAACCATCAGCCCTGATGCTCTAAAACCTAAAAGGCGACTTTGGCTAGGGCAAGCATTAGTGTTAAAAATTCTTGAAACTTTTGCTCCTCTGACCCCCAAATCCTTCTGAAACAGACAGAAGTTGGACTCAATATTCTCAGGGACATGGTGTGGCTCCTAGGGATGGTCCTGTGAAGGGCCAGGAGTTGGACTCAATGATCCTTGTGTGTCCCTTCCAACTCAGTACATTCTGTGATTCATTACATACACACCCTGTCTGCTTTCAAAAGGATTACAGAATGGTATCATGGTTGAAGAAAAGGTTTGTCCTCTAGTATATTTATGTTCATCCATAAAAACTTTAAACTAGAAGACTCCTTTTTTTTTTTTTTTTTTTGCCAGGTTCTACACAGCCTTTGGTTCACCACCATTCATGGCTCTGGCACATAACACACATCCTAGAACTGTGTCTTGGCCGTGTTAGGCGTTTTGTGTGGACAGCGTTCTTTCAGTGAGGGTACTGTTTTCCTTTTTTGCCCATCCAGTAAAATTAGAATTGTTCTAAAAGCAGTAATGTTGTGGAAAACAATGCAGTAGGACTCTGAAGCTTACCGCTTGAAACCTGTTAATTTGGTAAGAACACAAGAGTCCAGACTTGCAATACAACTGCAGAACCACTGGACTGGCAGGTACAAGATCTTTTAGTGAGCACAAGGCTGTATTACTCTCCAAACAAAAACATTCTACAGACTTGCTGATGATTTTGCGTTTTATTAAACACACAGTAAGATACTTAACGAGTGTGCATTTCATTCCAGTGTCTATTAAATTGTGTTCAAAAGCTGTGCATTTTGTAACTATATAACAGTAAGGCAAAAATAGTATTTTATAGCTGGAATGATTTATCAGTACACTGTTACATAACATGCTATGAGGGGATGATCAGATTAGATCCTGTAAAAACTGCATTTTAGCTATGCTGGATGTGAAGTGCTCTCAGATGTGTCAGGATTGCAGCTTTTCATTAGTGCTGAAAACAGCAAGTACTTCTTGTGCCCAATCCAAAACAGTCCCCTAGGTTCAAGCAGTATAAAGTCCAAAAATAGAGACACTTCCCAAATAACCTATATTTGGATGACTTTGGTTTGATTATGTGGCCCTCAGGACACCACAGTACATCTTCCCTCCCCTTGCTTGTATCTACAAGTAGCATTCTTTTTGCAGATAAGCAATGGTGCAAGGAGCACAGCAAGGACACTTGAGAGCACACCAACAGAAATGCTGACCCAGAGTCGCACTGGATGTAGAGAAAATGGCTGGCTTGTCTAGGGAGAGCACAACATATTGCCAGGTCACAGTTCTACCCCATCTCCATGGGGCTGCAAATTTATAATGTATGTTATTCTGCATACGACTGAAAACAGAGTGGTATATGGGGCAATTCTGGGGGGAAAGGGAGAGAAGAAAGACGGGAAACAAATCAGTTTCCTTCCAAGCTTATCGATTCTCAAAACACTTCTTTATCGTGACTCCAACACAAACAGTGACACAGACCAGGCTTTCTTCCCCTCCTCCGCCTGACAATAAAAGCGAGCAATACAACAAGGTGGTGAATCCCATTTCTGAAGGGAAAATGCTCTTGATATGCAGTCGACTTCCTAAGAAATTGCCCAGGATAAAGTGGATTTCCTATTCTATTGTCTTGAGGAGGAACAGGATCTGCTGTTCCCAAACCAAGGAGTAAAAGCACCTTTCCAGTCACACTACCGCAGCAACCCCTTCACAAGGCTGCACACCTCACCCTTTCCAAGGGGATCTGTCCGCCCTGCGCCGCCCTTCTCCCTTCCCTAGCTATCCCTTTCCACACTATCCCTTCCCTCACTGTCCGCCTCCTCCCAGCAGGGACCGAGGAAAAGCCGCCGGGAGGTCCGGGACCGAGGGCGCCGACCCCGTGCCCACAGCCCCGCCGCCGGCCGAGCCCCCTCCCCGGCCGGCCACACCGCCATTCCCAAGGCCGGCCAGTCCCGGCTGGAAACCCGCAAGCGACCCCGCAGGGGCTGCTGCCGCTCCCGCGCGGGGACGGCTCCGACAGCGGCCGGCTGAGCCCCGCGACCACAGCGGGACCCCGCGGCCCCGCCCGCCACCGGCGCCCCGGGACGATGGAGTCGAACCCGGCCGGCCCCGCTCCCCGCAGCGGC
>VYXC01005509.1:379921-412988 GCA_013397175.1 Platysteira castanea
GGGAGGCGGGGTGCCAGGGAGCGTGGAGGGAGGAGGGTGTCAGGGGGGGAAACAGCACTCCTGACCAGGCTGCGTCGAGAGAACCGGGAATACTTCAGCCACTTGAAGCGCCGAATTGGTGCTTTCAGACCTCGTCCTGGCAAGCAGCAGCTAGAGCCTCGCAGCAAAGCCCGGCTTCACACGGACAAGGACACGTTGCCTTGCAGCGAGGAGACAGAGTGCCATGTACTTTCCCCCTCTGTATTGAGCTACATACTTGCTGATTTGCTACTAGCTTCACAAGATTACAAGAGAATTTGATTATTAAAAACTGAGATACAGCTTTTTAAAAATTCCTTCCAAGCTCCTAAAAACCAGTATGCTGCACAAACAAATCCATTTAGTAACAAAACCGAAACTACCAAAATGAACCCAAAACACAACCAAAAGCACCACAAGTAACCCACAGTTTTTATATATATGGGGTGCAAAATGGAGAAACACTATTTGATATTCCTCATCTATACTTTGCCCACTTGAGAGGAATTGGGTTTTCAGAAATACACCCACATTTTCTCCCTTCTCGTTTATCTGAATGGATCATGAGCAAATACAGCTGTTGAGTAAGGGTACAGGAACACCTCCCAAGATTGTAATTCAAGCACCCCAAGATTTCTCCAGCGGCCAAATCAGCAAAATTAATTCTAAATAGAGCAGATATAGAGACTTAGAGCAGCAGGACTGAGTCTCCAGCATAGAAAGCATTTTGTAAACATAAAAGTACAAAGGGTCACCAATCCCAAGGAAGGTTCTTCCCACACATCTGCTTTCTTGAGCTCCGTGGGCTAACCTGGGAAGCTTCTAAAAAACAAAAAATTATTCTGTACTGATTTGCACTCTCAAAAAAAGTGAGAACATGAGGATGTGAACAAGGAGATTGTATTTGACTACTTGATAATGAAAAGGGATGTACAAGGCAGAGTGTGCTGGTTTTGGCTGGTAGAGTTAATTTTCTTCACAGTGGCTGGTACAGGGCCGTGTTTCGGATTTGTGCTGAATGCAGGATTGATAATAGAGGTGGTTTTGTTACTGCTGAGCAGGGCTCACGCAGAGCAAAGGCCCTTTCTGTTTTTCATGTTGCCACAGTGGTGAGGGAGCTGGTGGTGCATGGGAGGCTGGGAGGAGACACAGCCAGGACAGGTGACCCAAAGTGACCAAAGGGATACTCCAGACCATGTGGCATCATGCTCAGTATGTAAAGGGGGGGGCAGAAGGAGGAAGAGGGGGATGTTCAGAGTGACAGTGTTTGTCTTCCCAAGTAACAATTGCATGGGATAAGGCCCTGGTCTCCCGGCAATGGCTGAACACCTCATTTTCCACAGGAAACAGTGAACTAAGTCCTTGTTTTGCTTTGCTTGTGTGCACAGCTTCTGCTTTCTCTATTAAACTGTCTTTATCTCAACCCACGAGTTTTCTGTTTCTTACCCTTCTGATTCTCTCTCCAGTCCTGCTGGTGGGGAGTGAGCAAGTGATTGTGTGGGGCTTGGTGGCTGGCTGGGTTTAAACCACAACACAGAGGCAAGAAAATCACTGTTTTCACCACTGCCATCCACCACTGCCATGCTGTAAGTTGTACCTTCAGAATCCCTCAAATTTACATGCAGTTTTTCTCTTCAAATTAAGGAGATGCAGCTCAAAATCAAGAATGTAAAGCTAGAAGTTAAACAGCAGCTCTTCTGTTGACAGCCTCATTATTTAGCAAATCCCTCAAAAGCAGGGCCCAGCCACCCTCTAATCCACCCAGCATTGATGAGCTCTTGAGCTCTGCTCATTACTCCCCATCTCATACCCCGCTGCAGTCTCCTATAAGCCTATTCCTATTCCTTCTTCCTCTGGTTTAGTAGATTTCAACTTAAATGTTATACTCCAGAGTAATGTAGAGGCTTCAGCAGAATAGCCTGTGGTGTGGAGCCTTGCTAAATTGACCATCACTTTCCTTTCCCATTGGGGCAGGGGATCATCAAGCACTTAGGAAGCAGCTAATGCTGGACAGGTCTCTGCTTTCCCTCATCCTGCTGCTCCCTTTGAGGTAATGCACACATTCAACTATTCCTGGTGTTTCTCCTATGAATACATCAGAAATGAGCAGCGTATCAGGATTCAGGTAAGGTCCTACTGAAATCCATTTGACAGCCAGGGGCACACTGGAGTCCTCTTTTAATTTTGGTGAGCCACAAAATGCAGAAAATGGAGTAGAGCACATGCAATAAAGGGGTTACATTCTGAACACAGCTGTACAGATGGAGGTGAGGTGTATATGGATAATGCATGGTCTTCCTGATGCACACTTAATCCACTTCACCTGTCTGCCAACTCTGGCATGCAGCAAGGTGCATACCAAGCTACAAACCTCATACTAAAGGCCAAAAGAAACTGCCTGGGGTTGCACTGCTATTTCTTTCTCACCACTTCTTGCTTCTCCCCAATACATGTACTCATCATTTCTTACCAGCTTTGAGCTTGTTACAGCAAGAACTTATTTCACCCTCCTCCAGTCTCATGACAGCACATCAGAGAATGTCAAAATCCTGTATTAGGCTTTATTCTTTTATATAAACATTAACATTTCTCAAACAGATTAGTTAAAAATACAGATTTAAACAAGAATTTTTGCAATTGCAATGAGTTATAAAAAACAACAGATTATTTTACAGATTGTTACAAGTGCTTTACAAAGGTGCAGAGTGAAGGCCAGTGGCAGGGGACCAACCTCAAGTGCAAAATGGACACGATACCCTCACCACGGGCATAGCGCTCAGATACACAGCCAAAAAAACAACAAACAAACCAAAAAACAGACAAACAAAAAAAAAAACCAACAAAAAACGAGCCATGTGAACCTATGCTCTTGGGATGCTCACCGGGCAAGCAAACATAGACCCCTATGACAGAGAAGACTCATGAGACCAAGCTACCAGGATACTTAAGGTTACATCTCTGAGATCAGCCATAAGATGTTTTTTCTTGGAAAATAAGGAACATGTTTTATAACAGTATATTTCTCTTCCGTCAGACAAAATATTGCTGTAAATCCTAGAATACTTATGGATGCGGATACTTAAAACTTGGGCCATAAATCCAGTGTGGATCTCACAATGCCCAAAGTGAAGAAAGGATACAAGACCCAAGTGTCCTTCTGAAGCAGTTGGCACTCCTCATACAGGAGGGACCTCCATATCCTGTGACCATCACTGAAACCTTGAGCAAGTACCTTGGAAAGACTTTGGCAAAAGGAAGACGATGCAAGTGGATCTGGTTACACCCAATATTCCTGCAGCCCGTGATCGGAGAGTTGTACAGCCCACAGCTTATGCAATGCCCACGTATTTCACTAAATGCAGTGTGTCCTCTCTCCTTGGTCGATACATCTTCACACCCACCTTGGAACACATACCACATGCTACAGATTCTTGGAAGTTTTTGAGATCCTTCCACCACACCTACCTTACCTAGGTACCAGTCCTCCCCACCTATCTTTCTTCTATTCCACCCCTAAAGATAAAATCTATGCCCTGATTTGTTTTCAACTAAAGTTGTCCAGCTGTTAGCAAATCAAAGGTAAATTGAGCTGTCTGAGAACCACCATGAGATAAAACCGTGATGCATTACGTTAAAAAAAAATCCACTACTTTATGCCTGACATCTTTTTGATACACAATGTTCCCTACCCAGAGGACCTCCTTGTTAGACAAAGGGCACTACACATTACAGGAATCCTTTTTCCAAAGGAGGGCCAGAATAAAGGGCAGCTCTAGAGATGAAGTCTCATAATAAAGAAATAAAAGCTACTTCTCTTGGAATCATTGTAAAGGGCAGCACATTCAAGAGATTTTATTTATAGGAAACCCAGTGAAACCCCTAGAACGTCCACACTGACTTCCCTGAGCTCCTCAGATCCAGGTACACTGGGGACCCTGCAGAAGCCTTTTGAGCTGGGTTACTCTCAACAGAGAGCTTTTGGCAAGTTCCTGCAAATTCATTTTCATAATCAGCGAGAAGAGGATCAAAGGGCAAACCCTCAGCATATGCTTAGAGAAGAGAAAGACTCTGAAGAAAAAGGAGTTGGCGGGCAGGGGGAAAGGTCTTCATTTCTACCGTTTTTGAATGTTTCACGTTATTCCTTTGGGGTAGGGGCACTACATCGAAACCAACCCCTCCATCTGATCTAGCCCAGCTGCCTCCTGCATAGTCTCATGACAACACTGAAACCCCAGGCTCATCACTCCCTGCATGCCCAGCCCAGGGTTCAGTGCTTTGGAGAGGGGAGGCTGGCTTCTCATTAGCAAAGGCTGGGAGATGGCATTATGTCAGCATGTCAGCGCCCTGGGAGCATGCAGTCACTCATGCACATCCCAGATTTCTGAGAGCAGCGGTGGGAGTTTCTTGTCCTGCAGCCGAAGGGCAAACACCTGTTCAGAGTGGACACTGCTCAGTGTCCGAAGACTGACCAGCTTCATCAACATCCGTGGAAACATCAAGCGGTCCTACAGGGGCAAACAGACAACTGTTAGTAAATTCACCTAAAACTTTGTTTAAAAAAAAATTACCACAACTGATGATGTATTGTAACCACAATCCTTACTTCCTCTAAACCCAGTATTCTCCAGGAGGATGCAGTGTGAAAGAACACAAGCAATACATCATGTCCCAAAACTCCAGACCTTCCATGCTGGCTAAACTATGCAACATGATACAGGAGAGCAGATTGTGACAGCTCACAAATCCTGCATTTACAGTTGCTATCCAAGAGCCCAGAAGGGACAAGCATGACAGTACAAGCAAGCAGAGACCAGTTACAGACAGTACTGCAGGAACCCTGCCTGCATAAACACAAGATCATAAACACAAAACACTTGCATCATCACTACAGATGTTCTGGTCAGGCACTTACATTTGGTCTGTTGATGCAAATGTAAGAATGAAGCGCTTCCACGTAAGTGTGCTGCAGCCTCTCCACCAGGGACTGGTCCTGCACATTCGGTCGGTCTGCCAAAAAGCAGGTTAGAAGTAAGCAGATTAGACATAAGCAGATTGCCACGCGCAGCTTCACTGGATTTAACATCTGTCTAACCCCACCTCCTCCTGTGGTCTCCCCCCAAACCTTCATCTCAAATTTATCCAGCCAGGAGATATATCCATGACACTGTGGCAGCTATGTCAGTTGCCTGTAACTGTTCTTTCTCAGTGACATCTACTGCACATGGGGAGTGATCCAACTCCTATAGAGGTGGGAGGTTAGTGAGACCAAACACACTTACATAGTGCTATTTGGGCTCATGTTCCTGTCCCAGAAAAAATGAGAAGCTGCCTATTAGAAAGCAAATGGGAAAGTCTCTCCAGTAGCTGGGCCAGTTAGGAAACAGGAACCAAGAAAAACAGTCCTTAATCAGGTCACAAGACAGAAGAGTAGAGGTGGCTTCTTGGCAAAGCCCAGTCCTGGCCTGGAGCGATACTGCCTCTTGTCCAGAGTATGTCTGCTTGCCCACTAGATGTCACTCATGCTATGGGACCTGCATTACACCAGAGAGGTGCCAAGGACATTCAGGGGGCAATAAAATAGCGATTTCTAAATGAGGAAGATAAACACTGGCTGATTTTTCTACACACTTCTCCAGCAGTGAGGAATTTGATTTCCTCTGGAAGTGGCACTAGAAAATTCAGAATATAATAAATAATATGCTTCCTTTATCACTAGACTCTATACATGCTCTATTACTCCTTTTCTACTTGTAACGTTCCTTCACTCTACTTTCTTTGCCCTCTGACTCACTGTGGCAGCTCTTCAGATCTTCCTGGCTTTTTACCTGCAGAGAAAATGTTGATGGCAATTAAAAGTGCATATTCAGCATCATTAAGCTGTAGCTCATTCATTCCCTTTGAAAACTCAAAGATGGGGTTAATGAACTCAAACTGCAGACCTGCAACAAACAGAAGAGACCAAGGTGAGGCAGTAGCAATTGTCTTCCCTCTCTCCCTCTCCCTTTCATGGAAAAGGCTGCCAGAAATCCACAGCAATATACCAGGGAGTGGGGAGGACAGACAGGAAGGGAAAAACCCTTACATTATGCTCCAATGAATCTTCCCTTTACATCCACTACTGGTGAGCACCAACAACAGTGGCTGAAGAGTCAGGTTCTAACTGTAACATGACACTATTTCTGGGTTTTCCTAAAGCCTTAAATGCCCCACAGCACATTACCGGGCAACAGCTGAAGGAACACAACATCAGCTATCAGATAAGTCCATCAAAACATCAGAAGGCCACAAGTACAGCATCTATACTGTCCACTCCTTCACACACAGTAGCCTTCATACTTCCAAAGAAAGTTTTAAGCCCACGCTTCAGGTTCATCTGAAGTAGGTATGAGCTGAAAATATGTGGTTCCAAGAACTCTGAACTATGCCATTTCCTTCAGTTCAAAGAACTGGAAGACCTGAGGCAGAGCCTGACCTAGGCTTCTAATCACCTCATTTGATAAATGCAGTTAGACATAAATGCACTGATATTTGCTGCTGTAACAGAGACCGCTGTCAAATCTCTTTGTGCTATGTAATCACGCTGAAAACTTCAGGCGTTTCCTCCAAAATAGCATCCAAGTTTCTAATTTCCTGCATTACAACTGCATCAGAGAAGGAGGAACAAAATGGAAGGAATCTTTCTGGCTCCCTGCTTTTTGCCTTTCTAATAATCTGAAGAAAAGGCTACCAGGAAAAGTGTCAAAAAGAAAAGTTGTATATAAAAGCCATCTCAAGTATAAATGGTTAAATAGCTACTCAAGGAATAAAATAAAATCAGCTGAAGCACAGCTGAAGTCCTGTTTTTAGAAATGCTGAAGCTACACACTTCTTGTTACTTCTTCTGAAATTACAGACACTCATAGCTCCTGGAAAAATAGACTTCAGAGATCACAACACCACAGGCTACCATACATTAGGATGATAAAATATCTGAAGCAGTCTGTGGGGATCCTCAGTGCACAGTACAGACTTTGCATCAACTGAAATGTAATCACAGTAATGTCATCACTCCAAGCGTCCATCTGGATTAGCAAGCGATGCACTTGCAAAGGAGAGAAGACACTGGTCTGAATTGGTGTGATCTGACACAGCTCTACCACCACATCACATCTCTACAAGCAAGGAAGTTCACATCAACTGCTAGTCCTAGGTGGACACCTGCAGCAATATTTTCATGCTTTAAGAGTCCAGATTTCCCCAAGAAAACTGACACCTAGAAAAAGACATGAACTGAGCTAGTACCATACGTTAAAAGCAAAAAAAATGGTTTGTGGGGCTACTGGTTTGGTCCTGTTCTAAACCTCTTACCTGACCCCACAAATTATTTCCTGCCACCCACATTAAAATGGAAAAGATGTAAGAACACAAGACACTGGGGAGGAAGAAACACCTGTCTAATGCACTACCTGCTTTGGCGAAGTCATCCCGATTATAGCTCAGGTCCTTAAGAAAAGTGATGCTCTCAATCTCTGGATTGTAGCGCCGAGATGTTTCCAACAACATCACCTGAAGACAGAAATAGATACACTTGATTTGAAATCAGGAGGAAATGTTACATCAATAATTTGCTGACTGTCGAAGCATCTTTGAAAAAAAAAAACAAAACCAAAACCAAAAAAACAAACTAAACCACTCCAGTTTCTCTCAGGGTGCTTAAAAATTCCAGGGTAAAGTCTGCTGCCATCCTTTGTGGTGTCTGCTTCTAAGAAATGGGAAATTCCTGCTTACCACTACCAAGGCACTTCCCTTATTCTCTTCCTGTATAACCAGGCACTGCTGTATATAAACCAGGTATCTTGCCAATATAACCTTGCACTGCAGTAATGGTCCCATAGCTGAGGTCCTTCAGTCTGCCATCCTCAAAACAGGGATGGAACTAGTTCTCTAGGTGGGTAACTCCAAATTCTTTCATCTCTGCTACTATGTACTGTGGTAGAGTCAAACATTCACCTCTATGGTAGATGTCTTCAGTAAAGCGATCTGATCTTCCCTGGTGAGCTCCAGGAAGCCAGGTAATTGCTTGGCAAAGTCCACGATCTCTTGCACAGAGATAATTGCAAGTTCTGTAAAGTGAGCAAAACGCTGCTGCCTTGCTTCACGGTTATTTGGATCAGGAATCTGAGGCCATGGCTGTGGGAACGGGAAGAGACAGCATATACTTGTGAAAGATGAAGCCAAAGATGAAAGATAAGATGAAGAGAATGAGGAAAGAAAATGACAACTTCAGAACATAATCCTTTGCTATTCTTTACAGAGCTTTAGCCCACAGATGCAATGCCTAAAGTAACCCTGTTCTCCCAAATATTTTACCTAAAACTCAACTCCCCAAACTTCACTTTTTCTTATTTTGGGTACACTGGTAGAGTTTTTACCGTCACTTTGAGCCTGTCTGTGAAGGAGCGCTGGTTGCACTGCTGCTGAGCAGCCACGAGCTTTTTTATCATGCTCAGCTGTTCCGGCGTCAGCTTGTGGGAAGGACTTGGTGGATTTGGAGGGTTTGGACGCACCACAACTGTCCGAGCCTGATCGTCTTCCTGCTTCTTCAGTTTCTTCAGTCGGATCTGTTCTTCAGACAGAACATCTAAAGCAGAAATAGCCCACGATCAATCATAGGAACACAATGGAAACCACACTAAACACAGGGTAATGTGCTGTGGATGGAGAGGCAGAGATCACAGCTGCCTGTACTAGGCATAGCAGAGTGTATACAACACAGCTGACAGTGATACTTGATATCCTCCCTCTATCCCCTACTTCAAGTTGTTCTATTGCCTTTCTTCTAATTATACGGTCACATAAAGTATTCACAAAAGGCAGAAGCTCCCATCATGATGCCCTGCAGATCTCAGAAAAAACAACAGTGACTTTCCCCATAAAGCAATTCCCTAAAATGTCATGTTACAACAGGTGCTCTCTTCATATGCCATGGTGTGTCCACTGTTATCTTCTATTATCCTACTGTTATGTCTTTCTTCAATATTTTTAATTTAACAGCTTGTGTCATTTCACCCTCTTCAAAAGTCAGTCCTGGATGGAGTTTGAGAGTGAAAGGATAATTTGCTATAGAGGCCATCTGCAGCAAACTCTAGAGCGGTAACATACCCCAAGATGAATAGTGGAAAAACAGCTTTGCATAAAATGTACTGAGGACCAACTGCAGGTCCTTCAGGAATCGGGTTAGAAGTGTCTCCTTCAGTTGTTAAGTCAAAGGGGAGATGTTATTTGGATGCAACATTTTAAGGAACAGAACAACTCAAAGGCATCTGCTCTACTGAGGGCTGATGGGGTCCCTCTGCCAGAGAAAGGGAAAGGCATCTTTTCTGATTGGCTTGCCAACCTGTGAAGAGGTTTTTTAACTAAAGCTGCCTAGGGACAGGAACCTCAATCCATCCCTCTCCTACCAGTTTGATGCCAGGGCCAGCAAGAGATGCCCAGAGCCTCGAGAGGGTATGCAGGTCAGCAGGAGAGCACCTGAAGAGCAGCACAATGGAATTCTTGCCACTCCATCCAGTAAGTCAGGTTCACTGGGAGCCCAACTTGAATGCCTCTATGCAAATTCACATAGCATAGGAAATAAACAAGAGGAGTTAGAGACATGCACACACCTGCAGGCCTGTGATCATACTGGCATCACAGAGATATGGTGAAATTAATCCTGTAACTGGGGTGCTGGAATGGAAAGATACAGGCTCTTCAGGAAGGACAGGCAGGGGAGACAAGGAGGGGGTGTCAGTCTCCAAGTCAGTGACCAGCTGGAGTGCATGGAGTTCTGCCTGGGGATGGATGAGGAGCTGACCAAGGATTATGAGCCAGGATTAAAGGGAGGGCAGGGACAGGTGACATTATAGAGGGAGTCTGTTACAAGCCATCTGATCAAGAAGACCAAGAAGAGGAGGCCCTGTACTGACAGACAAGAGCAGCCTCACATTCACAAGCCCTGATCCTTATAGGAGACTTCAACCATTCCAGTATCTGTAGGAGGGACAACACAGCAGGGAATAAGCAGTCCAGGAGGCTCCTGGAATGTGTTGATGATAACTGTCTTCTGCAAGTGACAGAGGAGCTAACAAGGAGAGGTGCTATGCTGGACCTTGTTATCACCAGCAGGGGAGGACCTGCTGGGGAAGGCTAAGCTCAAAGGCAGCCTGGGCTGCAGCGACCAAAAAATGGTGAATTTCAAGATCCTTGGAGCAGCAGGGAGAGTGCACAGCAAGTTCACTGGCCTGGACTTCAGGAGAGCAGACTCTGGCCTCTTCAGGGATCTGCTCAGTGGAGTACTATCAGATAAAGTGCTGGAGGGAAGAGGGGCCCCAGAAAGCTGGTTAATATTCAAGGATCACCTCCTCCAAGCTCAAGAGCGATGTATCCTTGTCTCTAAATTGGAATAGCATGGATTTGACAGAAGGTTCACTTGGAGGATAAAAGATTGGTTGGATGGTCACACTTAAAGAGTTGTGGCCCATGGCTCAGTGTCCAGGTGGAGATCAGTGACGAGTGGCATTCCCCAGGGGTTGGTGTTGGGACCGGCGCTGCTGAACACCTTTGTTGGTGACATGGACAGTGGGACTGGGCGCACCCTCAGCAAGGCTGCTGACAGCACCAGGCTGTGTGCTGTGATTGACACGCTGGAGGGAAGTGAAGAAGAAAAGGAATTGATTGGAAAAAAAGACCCCTCTGTATCTTCAGGAACAAAGATAAATAAACAAAGCTTGATTTTACAAAAAAGACTTTAAAAGTGCTGAAAGATTCTTCGGCCATTTTTTTAATGCACAGATAACATAGAAAACATAGGAGGTTGTAATGAGGTGGAGGTTAGTCTCTTCTGCCATGCCCACAGTGAGAGAACAAGAAGAAACAGCCTTAAACTGAGACAGGGGAGATTCAGATTAGGTATAAAAAAAAATTGCCTTGTTAGGACATGCATTGGAACAAGTTGCCCAGGGAGGTGATGGAGTCACCATCCCTGGAGGTGTTTAAGAGGCATCTGCATCTGGGCGATGTGATAAGGTTTAGTGGTTTAAGGGTTACAGTGGTACTGCTGAGTAAACATTTGGACTTGATGATCTTAAGAGATCTCTTCTAGCCTCAATGATTCTATGACTGTATAGCTGCTACACAGAAAAGGAGGCCCTAAAACTGAACAAGTATATAACTGCACTTCTTAAAAGAATCATGTTAAACAAAGACAAGAACTAGAGAGCTACTGTAAGACAGCATTCCTGGGATTGGAAGGATAGACAAAGACCATAACACAGTCAAGCTGAGTAATCTTTATCCCTGACTTCCAACAGGGAAGATGCGTGCATAGGTACATGCACCACGCACAAAATTTACCATTCTAACAGCAAAGGCATTCAATACAGTTACCAAAATAAGGGGGATCTGTAAGATTAGAGAATGCTACTTACAGTGCCAGTTTAAGGAGGGAAATAATTGATCCAAGTGATTACAGTCCCTCATCTTGGGACTCAGACGCAAAAAAAAAATTTTATCTGGTAAAATATTACTTGGCTATTAATGAATCTTGAAAACTGTCTATGTGCAAGCTCCTACACCATGCTAAATTCAAAGCAATCTAACTTACTTGGTTTGGCAGGAAGGAATTATTTAACCTCACAGTTCACACTGGCTTAAGAACAATAAACTGGCCATGAATAACTTCAGTCTGGGAATTAGAAGAATGTTTCCAGCAATTACTAGGGGGGAAGTTCTGGAATGCCCTTCCAAGTGAAACAGCTGGAGGAACAAGCCCTCAGTTTCTGTCAAAACTAACAAGGCAAATTTGCAGTGGGGATTACAGCATTGACAAGAATTGCCAAGTTCTTGATAATAACACCAAAATTCCTTTTGACCTAATTTTCCTGAGCTGTCTTCAACACAAAACAATGACTAAATGCAGAAACGTCCTGAGGCTCTCTGTATCTACCTGCAACAAAAGGGAAGCAAAGTGAACAAGTGGTCTTACTGCACTGCTTTTCAAATACATCTGTTTTGTTGCTCTTGGGAACGGGACAATGGGGTAAAGACAGCATATGTAATGCTGAAGAAACCAGTGAGACAAAGATACTGACGTGCTGTGTTTCAAGCTGAAAAACTAAACAGCATGTCTCCTAGCTCACTGGGACTTAATTTTTGCAGAATTTTAAGATGTTTCTGAAATACCCACTGTTCCTAGCTGTTCTGGGTGCTGGATGCCAGAAAAGAAGACTTCACACAGATCTAACATTAATTGAGCATTCATTCAAGTCAGTCTTGATGAGCAAAGGGATGAAACCTGGATGCCCTGGCCAAGGAGGGCTGTTCCTGATATGCAAGCAGAAATAGTGGTGAATATTCAGAAATAGCAGAATATGGCTTGTGTGAGAAAAATAGCAGAGTTCACTAAAGGGAGCAATGAGATCAGCTCATGCACAAACACAGCTGCAGTACTGTGGTGCTGCCCTTGACCTCTTTTGCAAGCTCACAGTAGGAAGCAAAGAAAAGTGCCTGTTGTTCAAGGAGCACGGTGACCAATCTCACAGTCCTGATCACAAACCTGACTTTACTGACACACTTTACAGCATCCTGAACAACATATGAGTCTTTCCTCTGCTGGCATAGTCGTTACAAGGAATAAAGCAGGGCCGGGGCTCTCAGCACACCCGTGGTGTTCCACTAGCAGCCTCACCTCCCCACGTGATCCCTGCTGAGCTCTCAGTGACTTCCCACACACATTCCACGTCCCCACTCCCCAAGCACTTGCACTGCCCCCTGCCTTACAGCCATCGTCCCCACAGCCCTCCTGTCCCGCCCCAACCCCAGTGCCCCGTGCCTGCACTCACACTGCTCCCGCATGCCGGCCTCCTGGCACTTGCGCAGGCGGCACTCCTGGCACTTGCGGCGCATGTACATGTCCATCTCGCACTTGCCGCCGTTCTTGCAGACGTACTGCGCGCCCTTGATGACGCTGCGGCGGAAGAAGCCCTTGCAGCCTTCGCAGCTCAGCACGTTGTAGTGGAAGCCGGAGGCCTTGTCCCCGCACACGCTGCACACTTCGTTTCCCAGCATCTTGGGGGCTGGGCCCTTCTTCCGCTTCAAGGGGGGATTTTCTACTGAAATGAATGGTAGCAAGGAAAAAAACAAAAGAAAAGAAAACCCACAGACACGAAGGAAGGGTGGTGTTTGCAGCTGACTGCCCCATTCCTGACAATAACCAACATTCCCACTCAAACCTATGATCTCCCAAGCACACGGATGAAAATATCAAGTCTCCTTTTTCACACACAGCCCTTCTGGGCAAGCAAGTCTTCTGCAACAAACTTACTGACGTAATCCACAAGGTATCACCGCAACTATACAAGCAAATACAGCTTCACACTTGTTCTCCTCTAAAACAGTGGAAGAGCCAAAACATGCTCAGGCCAAGGGCTCTTCTGCACTTTCCAATTACAGTTAAGTTACCAATGCGAGAAAAACCTACAAAAAAGTTGAGCTGAAATCCAAGATTGCGCAGAGAGTAAATTCCTTCAGAACTCACCTCCAGTTCCCTTACTTTTATTCTCTGCCACACTTATGCACAAGAATAAGGAAAAATGTTTCCTCAATTCAATAGTGAAAGAAAGCCAGTGCTGAAACTGACCCTACAAAAACCAGACTGAGCAGACAATCCCTGTTACTGGAACATTCGGGGAAACTGTCGAGACAGAAGACAGCAGTTTGTAGAGTTAGGGGCAATAAGCAGACAAGCAGTACACTTCACAAGCTCTGTGAGCCTTTGGAATCCTGAAGCCATCACTTCCTCTTCAAGAAGACTGCTCCCCACTCCTAAAACTGAAACATTCTCATCGTGACAGTTCATTTACAAAAGCTTGTTGTTCTATCTCAAACATGGGGGCTTCACTACTGCTTCACATTTCAGATGGTCTTGTGCAGCAGCTTCCAATTCTTCCTACATCATTCTGACAGACCTTAATCTTATCAGTGGCTCTGCATTCTGAAAACATCTTTAGTCTGCTCCAACACATCTCACCTTAAGCATTCTAGTCAAATGCTTGTTGATATTATATGTGCATTCCCTCCCTATTAGGCCTCTCTCTTTTCCATCCATTTAATTCTAGCTGTGTTGACATCTGATATTCCACACAGCTCATAGTGCAGGTATTTTTCTGTATGTCAGATATTATAGATTCTTCTATGGCAGCTGTTATAAAGATTACAACCAGCATATTTTGCTAAGTCTCCAGATTATGTTTAGATATGCCTGGAAAGCCTTTACACTGGAGTTAATGCTTAGTTTGAAGGACAAGGCTACTGCATTTCTTGATCAGCATCAGGGTTACAGTTGCATGTCTCATTTTTGTACTTACTGTTCAAAATACTTCTATCTTTACTTGTGTTTACATTTTCTATTCTGCTCACGTTCCTGAAATAACCAGTTTTAGGTCAATCTCAGAAATTATTATTGGTGTTCCTCACTACAAGTTTTCAGCCGTAAGTATCTTGGTGTTGATATTCAATCCCATCGACTTTACAGAGGCCTGGAGATCACCCATTTTGCCCTGCATTTCTCAGTGCAGATTGAACAAGAAGTAAATGTCATCAGAAAGGCTACATTTCTGATATTCTCCTCTCTTGTTCAACTCTACTTCTCTTCACACAATATATTATCAAGTGAAGATTATGCAATACCTACAGTTATTTCAGATTACCTAGTATAAACACATGTAATGGCAGACTAACTGGTAGAACAACTTTGCTGAAGCCTGAAGTGATGTTCATATGCTTCTGAGGAACAGCAGAGTAATCCAACGACTTCCACAGATAAATCTGTCCATCTTTTGGATTTCTTAACTGTCTTTAAGACATACATAAACATCTTATTACCTTTTCTATGACTGCTTTATTGAGATAGATAGGCTTATTCTTTGATCTATGCAAATTATTTTCCATCTCTGAGCATGAAGCATTTTAGTTATAGAGATGGTAATTATTATTTTCTGTAGTCAAAGATAATACAGAAATAACGTAAGATGTATAAAGTATGCATGCCACCTCTGAACCTTTACCTCTCATTAAGGTCCTCCTTCCTTGGTAGATACCCTTTTTAATAAACATTTTCCACATTTTGTGGCTTTTTTTCTTACATTTTCATAAGGAACCCATCTATCAGTTGCTTTCTTTTCAGGCCTTCAAATACATTTTAAGGACTTTTATTGGGTTATCTCGTATCACCTTTTAACTACTCTTTGTTTCTACTCTACCGATGAGCCTTCATTCAACGTTCAGATTATCTCTTCGTTTTATATCAAAATTGCCCATTGCGTCACTGCTGAGCAAATACATTAATTTTTCATATTTTCATTGAGATGATAACCCTATGCACTTACGCTTCCCTTTTTTTCCTGTTACCTGTCTAGAGATGTTATACTGTCTTCTTACAGTTTGAAAGTGTAGGATTGTGGCCATAAGCAGCACCTGTAACTACAAAATCTCAGTTCTATATCTGATACTCTTAATCCTCAGTAAACATAAGACATACAGAGAGAAAATTCCTACTGTCTTCCCATTATATGAATCTGCAAAACTCTACCATTTCTTTGCACCACCTACCATTGTTGAACTGCCATCTGTAGTAAAGATTTATTGCTCAGCAGTTTTTGATAAGGCTAAAAAAATAAAATTAATTTTATTGCCACAGACCTAGCCTCTAGAAGGTCAAACAAGCAAAATATTCACCACATTTATCAGTTAGATAAACCCAGTGTTCAGCTATCAATAACTGACTCTATTCTTAGACATCACATCTGAGTGCTTCAAGCACAGTAGAACTTGTCCTAAAATTTTGCCAAGTATCAATTCTGCTTGCAGCTGAAAGAATGGATAGCCTTTATCTTGCATGGATTTTGTAAGAATTTTTGCATACCTGCATGCTCAGGGGGGTTCTCTGAGCCAGGGAAGAGCGGAAGCCCTTCCTCCTCCATCTCAAATACACTTGCCACCCTCTTCCCATGATCCTGTGTGCTGAGTTGAGTGGGACCCATGGAGGCCACACAGGAAGGGCTCGCTATAATCTCATCGCTGCAGCATTGTTTCTGCCAAGCAAGGGGCCACAGGCATCTATCTTCAAAGGCCCTAGTTTCTCTCTTCTACTGAAAGTCAGGAAGTACCTGTGGAAAAAACAAACAGATGCAAAAGAGGCAAGAGTTCAACTACTGAGACTATTAGCTTCCAAAATCTGTTACAAGCTGTATCACAAGCAAGCTTCAAGATTTTGTTTCCATAATTAGCTTTGTTTTATCAATGTTTATACTCTTGAAACACAGTATTTTAACAAACTGCAGTAAAAGGTACAAGACTAGCATATCCACGTACAAAACTATTCTTCCGTTGCCAACAGATTTATCAAAGCAGGACAAGTCTTCATTACTGCTAACACTACCAGTGCATTTCATCCCTGATCTCTCCAAGTGTGTAAGAGGGAAATTCCTGGCATTATAACCAGTCGCCTTTGCTAAAGCTCCCAGTAACAAATAGCTCAGTGCCGCCAGCTGCCCTGAATTTTGGTGCGGGTATTGCAGAGCATTTAGAAAATCAGAGAAGAGATTTTTCATGCAATTATTTAGCAGACTACGAAATATCGGATTTTCCTCTTACTATCAGTAGTCAAAGATTGTGACAAAGGTTGATGATGCATCAAAAATAAGGATGATAAATCCTCCCCTCACCTACAGTAGGAAATTGAAAGCCAACATCCTACCTATGGGAAATAGCAATACTGCCATTCTCAGGAAATGGATTCACCACCAACCTTCTGAGGACACCCTTTTTTGGAACCTAGAAACCATACTGAAAAGCATCTTCATTATACAGCCCTGACTCCACTACAGAACCTGAAACTGAAAAGCAAATCCAGCCACTTCTCCCAAAAAGCCCCACCTGCACAGAGAAAGACCCAACTTGTTTGATCACACAGATTCAGTGAAACTGATGCAAATTGTTAATGTAAACACTCCTAATCTGATTGAACATCAGTTCATCTTAACTCAGTGATTTATCAATGCAAGCTAAAGAGATTAACTGATTTAAAAAGCAACTACGTGAAAGGCCTGTACCAGTCTGAGTGATTGAGTTCAGGACTGGAAGCCTATCAGTCCCTGAAAGACAGGAGGTGACAGAAAGCTCTGAAGCAGTCCAGATACAAGAGCATCAGGCAAGCAGGGGCATGCCTCACACCCTGTAGTGCTGACCATGAAGAGGCAGAGAATCACTGTCCCAGCTCCCTTCTTTACTCTTGGATATTTGGAGCAGATCACACAACTTTCCTTAGAATGTCAGAAACAAAGATGAAAGCAAGGCTTCCACAAACGAACCCTCTCCCAGTACTCTGAAAGAGGCATCAAGTATAAAAGCAAGTCACACTGTCAGGCTGCTGAGCTCCTGTCATCTCCAATTACACTGTGGATGCAGGTGTTAAAACCCACAGGGCACATTAATTCACATGACCTTTGTAAACACAGCCTCACACTGCATCAGAAATTCAGAGCTCCCTTCCCTGATGGAGCTCGTTAAACAGACTATCTAGTACAAAAGCAGGGATAGAAAATATGAAATTTAAAGCTACAGACAGAAAGAATCCCTACTACAGGAGACTACAACCTAACCAATGTGATTTGCAACCAATTCAAAGAAACTCAGTCCTCAAAGGAACAGTGTGGCTATCACAAGCAACTTTTTTTTTAAAAAAGTCTCCCCAGGAAATCTTGCAGAATCTGAAAACGTTGTGGAAGCAGCATAGAGCATCAAATTGAGATGGGAACTTTAGTGTAACAAATCAAAACCCAACTTGTATTCCTAGTCCTATGTAAGCTCCTCACCAATGCTGATACAGATGTCTTTGGATATGTTTGGGCATGAAACAAGACAGCTAAGTGTAAGCCTCTGCATCTCCACATTCCTTTAAACCACACAAAAGACTCACTCAAAGATTAATTATTGTGCAGAATGAATCACCGGCAGCACTATTGCAGCAATTTTTCAAAGGAAGAGTTTGATCCTCCAGCTGAGGGACTGAGTGACAGTGCTCAGGCCCAGGCCTTCAGTTCAGTGACCCATTCTTAGTGCATCCCAGCCACAACTGAAACTTATTCCAGAAAACAAAAGAGGAGTGTTCAGTCTGATGGGATTTCAAAACTGTGTGATCTGCACAACGACTGACATTGCAAGAGTGAAACTTGCTGTCAGCAAGACATCTGGAGCCCAAAGGGGAGTGTCTCAGAGGCTGCAAGCTACCAAGAGGGAGGCAAATATAAATCCATGTGCACATCTAGGATGTGGCAACAGATAAGCCACTATCTGTGCTGTAGAAGTACCCAATGTGTTCCTGCTTCGTGCACCAGCCTCCAACCTTCCCAAAACAGAATGGGCCAGATAGAAAAGGTTACTTGTCTCCTCTACTTCTAGGACAGCATTTTTTTTTTTGTAGGTGCAGTAACAGTTGTAGGCTGTGGAAAACTTACCTAATCATGAACAGCAGCACTCTGGTGCCAGGTAAATAAACCTAAAGAGCATTTTCCTCACATGCACACAAAGTGAGAGGCTGTATGACTAGGCCTGAGACATAGTTTTCACAGAAATGCATGAGGATTGTTTCTACAAGACTAAAAATCTTGTCTAGTTTTGTACTAATAATCGTGTTACTAGAGATTCACACCTTCCAACTTGTACCACCACTTCAACCAAAAATGCAGAAAGGTGATGCAAGCCGTAACTGCAAGAGAGGACACTGTCTTCTTGACACAGTCTGCTGTGCTGCCTCCCACTGTCTGTCTCAACTCCTTCGGTTTTAGAAACCAGGACTGGCCATGTGACAAAAGATGAAGCAATCACTTCTCTCTAATGCGGCATCTTGAACAGAGTAACCTGATGAGCAGACATACACGAGGAAACATGTAGAGATGAAAGGCTGATGGAAACAAATTTCTTCCAGCCCTTGCCACCCATGTCTCAAATACGACGCTAAACACCTCTGAAACGTGTTGCCATCAGCTTCACCCTACTCCATTTCTTCCATCTCCCCTTCTTTTCTGAGGCAACAGAACAACTCAGATACTGATGGTCTCCAGGTCAGCACTCTTACAACAAAGCACTGGTTTTTTTCAGAGACTAAGGTGCCAGCCCTGGCTCTTGCACCTTATGCTAAACGCCAGAAACATTCATCACTTCCTCCAGCAACAGTCTCATCCCACTCCCTCATCTGAGTCCTCTTCTAAGCCAGCTGAAGCACTTACACATTCTTCTGGAAGACTTTGATCTGACCTGTCATCAACAGACCAAGCTACAGAATATACCAAACTATTGTCCCACATTCTTTGAGGACAGGTAAAGGAGAGACCGTTGGGCAGCACAGCTCATAAAGAAACCAAATGAGCCTAATGCAGTTACTGTGACACTTCTGCTAGACAGTGCTGTCCTCTCCCTTGTATTACTACTTTGGCACTTTCTGTGAGGAGTTTAAGATCAGGAACCAGACCAGATGCAAGCACAACTCTGAAGAAAACTGTACTCCGTAACACATGAATAATCAGAGGAATAGTACAACAAGCCCTTTACCTCCAAATAATGGATGCTCAGAGGAAAGAGTAGCTTTTTAGGAAGTTTGTTCAAGTCTCTGTGATCCTTCAAAACAGGATTCATTCACCACAGTCCTGGCCCTGTAAATTACAGTGTCCTACAGTTTCTGCCAAGGCAAAAATATATAGCTATGTTTCAGTTCTGTAATGAATCACAAGCACGCACTCTGCAGCATGTCAGCATCAGCAGAAGAGACCTCACATTCGTATACATATGTTAACACCGCTGTGCTCACTGTGTGTCAACAGGACTGCACCTCTGTGCATGGGCCTTAACAGGCTGTTGGTGAACAAACGCATCTGACAGGAAGGGCTGTCTTTCAGAGGTAACTAAAGCAGGGATATAATCTGGCATTTTAGCTTCTAATGTGTTCTGACATGCGATACAGATTCACATTGGGTGCTTGCATATATCTCTGAAAGCTGGGCCCAGGGTAGTGCATAATGACCTCTGCTGAAACCCAAATGCCCAACTCACACTGTGATGATGCTACCTTGGGTATCAAATGCTGGCTGCAGATCTAAATTGCCAAGGAAAAAACCCCACCTGTTAGACCAAGATTTCACAGGACTCTACAGCATCAGCAGAGAACTAAGCCTCTTGAGAGGCACCACTCTTCCAATCCTTTCATACAGAGTAACCATATTTTGTGATCTAATGCTCTTCCTATACTGTGTCTGGTGTAGCAGCCAGAGTATTTTCATAAATCTTCCCTAGGATCTTGGTACTACCTTGTAGCTGACTCAGAGAAATACAGATTATTCCCAGCTCATGTTGGTTCATTCTTCTCACTTCCCTCTACACCATCACATTTCTCAAGAAATGCTGAAATAGATAGCAGGTCTATGAATGAGGCAAAAGTATACATATAACAGGTTTCAATTAGGAAAAGGTTGAAAAAGACACCCTGTACCTTTCAAGACAGAAAATGAATGTCACTTTGAAAATGAAGTAATATTACATGTGAAAATTGTCAAAACTTGTGTGGAAAAATAATAACCTTGACAATAGGAGGGACAAACCACGAAAATGCAAAATGTGAAAAGCAGTGCAACTGGATACCGTAAAGAATTATTTTGAACAGTATGTTTACAAAGAATAAAAAAAAAAACAGTTCTGCAACTCTCAGCGAACAGACTAGCTCCGTGCCCCTGCTGTAAATCCCTCTCTCAGAGAACTGCAGGGACACAGTTTGAAATCGCATTACCCATTTTGATCTCCCAGAAGCATAAAGGCAACCACAAACTGGAAGGAGTTTGCGAGCCACCATCAGTCCCAAGCTGAAAAAGAAAAGCTACAGCCTCCTGACTGCTTTCATTTGCTGTCTAGCTAAGCTTCAGCTGACCATGAGCAGCAGTCCAAGATTGTAGCACTGCTCTATGAGCCTTTTAAGTTGTTGCCACCATTGACAATTATGCAGAAGAGTCCTACAGGTCAGTCCCAGCCGTGCAGCTGCATTCTGATCTCTTGCTCTCAAGTTAAAGGTCTTATTGCCACCTCTCCCTCCCTAGCTCTGAGTTTCAGAGCCTGCCTCCCCCTGTCCCCCGACTTACTTTGGGTTTTACTTCTACTGCTGACCAACTCCTTTATTATCCATAACCTTGCTGATCCCTGGCATGGCCTTTGCCCAGGCATTTGTCTCTTCCTTTGAAGTGGGCTCACTGCAGCATCCAGCTCTCACTGGGTTTAGTTTGGTTTCAACACAAGGCATGCTGTCTCCTATCCAGGTCAGGTATGGAAACCACAGCAAAGTTCAGAGAATAGCAGAAGTGACTAACAACTGAAAAAATTAAAATAAACAAATGTATGTCACTTGGTTGAAAGAGTACTGGGAAGAAAGGTGTAACAATGGTGTTTCCTGAAAGGTGTCACTCTGAAAGACACTATGCCTTAAAAGAACACTGAGACGGGAAAGGTCCAGCTATTACAGAAAAACACCCTAAAGCTGCATGCTGGGAGACTCGAAATCTCTGTAACTTTCCTTCCAGAATTATACCTTATAATTACAACGAAAATGCAGAGAGTTCTATGGACATTTCTGAATCTGAACTTCATATGACTTAGCTACTCTGTTAGTGAAGAGCGTCTATTATAAATAAACAAACAATGGTAGCAACAGAAATTCCAAGCCAGTTTCACCCCACATCAGGGAAGAAGGAATATAGGACTGAAACAAGTGAACAAATGGGTTAACAAAGTGAATTAGAATCTTAAGGCACAACTGTATGACCAAACATAATGCAATAAATCAGGGCAGAATAAACCCAAAGTACTGCTGTTTGCTAAAAAGTCCGAACAACCAAACTTGCTCCTTGTCCCTGATCTGCAGAGTACAAGATTTGTTTCTTTCCTGCAGAACCTGTGGACTCCATCATTTTGGAAATATGGCTTCCCAAATTTTAAATCAGGTGACAACAGAATGTGCTGACTCCAGTCTCACCCAGGAAACTACAGGCTCTGCAAAGCTCATCCCTAACAGCAACTGTTTTGTAAGTCAGCTCTCTTGCTCACATGCCTCATCCAGCAGCAGATGCTCTCTGCTCTCTCACCTTCCTCTCATTATACCTTGCCTGGCAAAGGCTGAGGTTTTGGGTTTGCCCTTCCCTTCAACTCTTGGTTTCTGCCTGATCAAAGAGAGCCATGTCAACACAAGGAGCAAGAGGAAAAGAGAGCATACATATGACTACTTTCAGGGTGGGTAAGATCCTGAAATGGGCTGTGCCTTTATTTTTCCTCTCTCCCTCTCTCCCAACTGCCAGATGTCCTTGGTTCTGCAACTGAGGGAGAAGAAAAAGGAGATGGGGTTACTGGAGTTCATTCACACTGCACACAGGGCTGCTCTCGCCTCTCTTCCTGTTTGCAGGGAAGTATTAGTCCCTCTGACAAAGGGAGACAGAGGCAGACACGTGGATAGGAGAAGAAGGAGAAGAAGGGGGAAGAGAAGAGAGAGAGGGGAGGGAAACAGGGAGAGGGGAGGGAGAGATTATGGTAAGATAAGACTTCCCTGGTTAATGAACTGGAAATGAGTAACAAGCGATATCAGGAGTGATGTAGCCACCTTGCTGCCATGAAATTCCTTTAAAAGGTCATTGACACAAGTTCCTTTGAACTCTGGAAAACAATGCAACCCTGATCTGGGTAAAAAAAAAATCTCTAGCCTCTTCTAGGCTTTCTACTGTCACCTCAGCTTTCAAACTTCTGGCTAATCTAGAGTACAGCCACCTCAGGAATGGCTGAAACCAGGGCATGCACAGGCTTACAGAAAGGAAGAGGTGACAGTAGCAGCATCCCTGCATCCTCCCCTCCCCTCCAAGCCATCCTGTAAAATGTCAAGTCATCCCTTCTCAGTTCTGCCTGGCCAGGTGAGCTGAGAAGCCAGTGTCCCAACACGGGGAGGAGACAGAGCACAGCCACTTTAGAGGGACACCAACTTCTGCAGCACCCACAGAGATGAACATGAGCAGAACTTGATGTTTGTAGCTGAACTGCAATAATACTCCGTGTCTGGCTAGGACTCCAGCCCACTGACAGCTCAAGAGCATTATCAGCACCGACCTTCAGACGGCAGGAAGCACGACTGAGTCTTTGACAGGGGCTTCCTACAGGAAAAATGCCATCTGTGCTCCTCCCAGGAGGATGAAACACTCAAAGCCGAGCAGCTGCCCCCTCCTGCAAGCAGCAAAGCAAAGGGCAGCTCTGTGCCACTTCTTGGGAATGGGAAGGGAGGGAATGCAGCCTGGGGCCTTGTCCACAGAGTAAGTCCGCATCAACTACAATAGGAATTTTTCCCTATGGAAACTTGCTTTGAATTGGCAACAACGTCTTTTGCCAGTAGCACTCAATTTCTCCAAACAAATTTAGCTATCCTAGCAGTAAGTCTTTTTTCCTCTTGCACATCTAAATGCATCCATGCAAAGGTGGTTTTGGTTTGTATGTCTGTTTTTCTTTCGAGGGCCCCTGTATTTGCTATTAGAGTCATACCTTCACATTTCTAACCACAGCACCAGATACACACAGCACCACCACCACCAACAAAAAAAGAATAAAATCAAATGCGAAAAACATTCAAGCAACCAACAAAACTTCCTACTAAAAAAGAATCTGCTAACAAAATCCCCCTTCAGTTTGGAAAATTGAAGTTGAGATGTTTGCAGCTCATTATTCCTCCTGCTGACCAGCTCTTACACACCCTTCACACAGCGACAGCTCATCACATTCTACTTGAAGGCCAAAAATGCAGTCTGACCCCACCACCTCAGTTTCTTTATAAATGCCACTGCATGACATCACAGAAATCAGGACCACAGACTCAGTTTCTTTCTGGATGCCTTCTCTATATTTACTCAGCCATCAATATCGTCTTCTGCACAATTATACACAGCAAAACATAACAGTCAGGCATTCTTTGAAGCCACAGTTTTACAACCCAGAGCTTCCTTTGTCTTCCCAGAGAACAGAATTTAAAAGAGACAAGAAATAATACTCAGTGTCACTGAGATCAGAAGCCATAACAATAACCAATTAGGTCCAAAAAGCTGGGATTTTTTATATGGGGCTTGCACAGAAGTTAGAAGGGAGTGGGGAGAATTAGAGAAGTCTCTCTCTTCAATAATTGTGGACCTTCTTCGGAGCACCACATTACAGCCAAAAACTCCACCATGGATCCTACATTCCTCCTTTATGACCCTTAGTCCCACAGATGTTATATCCCTGCTTTAGGGAAACATGAGTCTGACTCACAGCAGATCTGAGAAGTCATCCCAATGCTATTTCCAATATGAAGAAGAAAAAAGAAAAAAGAAAAAAGAAAAAAGAAAAAAGAAAAAAGAAAAAAGAAAAAAGAAAAAAGAAAAAAGAAAAAAGAAAAAAGAAAAAAGAAAAAAGAAAAAAGAAAAAAGAAAAAAGAAAAAAGAAAAAAGAAAAAAGAAAAAAGAAAAAAGAAAAAAGAAAAAAGAAAAAAGAAAAAAGAAAAAAGAAAAAAGAAAAAAGAAAAAAGAAAAAAGAAAAAAGAAAAAAGAAAAAAGAAAAAAGAAAAAAGAAAAAAGAAAAAAGAAAAAAGAAAAAAGAAAAAAGAAAAAAGAAAAAAGAAAAAAGAAAAAAGAAAANAAAAGAAAAAAAGAAAAAAAGAAAAAAAGAAAAAAAGAAAAAAAGAAAAAAAGAAAAAAAGAAAAAAAGAAAAAAAGAAAAAAAGAAAAAAAGAAAAAAAGAAAAAAAGAAAAAATGAGAGAAGCAAGAATGAATAGCATCCTGGTAGTAGAGATGCCAGGGGAAAGGGCTACACCTAGTCCATAAGGAGTAAGAGGACCAAATAGATTGCGTCTAGAAAAGAACACTGCAGGCCTTTTTTCTATAGGTAGAAAATGATAATGATAAATAATCCCACAACATGCTGAAGTTTTTATCTGTTTCCTTAAAAAATTACTTCATCTCAACTATGCAGTAAGGAAACAATATTCCATGATCCATTCCTATTCTAGCCAAGCACCTTTATCAGCTGGCATCACAAAAGGGAAATCTCCTCAGCTCCCCAGGCTGTCTCAGAGTATCTCTTCAACACAGAACCTCAAACTGCTGTTGACTCCTCTGAGCAGGAACCTGGCACAGTCCATTCACAGCATTGAGCTACTAAAACAGATAAAGGCAAAAAAGAAGCAGCTGCACCATTTTACCAGGAAGACAAGATGACAAAAGACATATAAAGCCATAGGATATATCACGGCAAAGGCAAAAAGAGAAACAAAAAGAGAACTTAAAAGCCCTCAACTCCTATCCCTTGTCCAAACCACCTTCTCTTTCAAACTGGTTTTCTCCATCCTCTATCAGCTATGAAATTAGAGGACATGAAGCATAGAGGCAAAAGAGGAAAGAACAGAAGTGGGGGGCTGCTTACAGTAAAACTGTTCATTTTTCTGACTTCCTCCTTTCCTTTCACCCCAGGAGTACTTCCATCAGCATGCTGCACATCACCGTAACTGATACAAGATTGTTTCTGGGAAACAGCTTCTTAATAATGTCTCTATATAACGTTTTGTATCCAAGCACCATTCCACCCAAAAGCATCAATCAAAACAAATACTACTGCTCACAGGCTAACCAGAAATACAGTACTAGATTGCAAAACAAGCAGGAAACTCATTAAGATTCCCTTCAGGGCAGTAGGGGAAAAGCACCGATTCCCATTCACAGAAGTATCATCCCTAAATGTAGCACAGAGGTCAGGAAGAAATTACAGTACTGCAGAAATACCCATATGAAGAACACATCAGAAGGATACTGGGCAAGAGTTTTAAACTGCTTCAGAGTAAGCTTGACTGTTTAGTCTATTCCCCACTCAACCATCATCAGGGATATAATTTGTCAGGTTTTGCTAATACTGCTCTTAGAAGAGCAGAAGGAGAGAGGCTGGGTTGCAGACGTACATATCCAAACCTAGATCAGCCAGAAAACTGCAGCAGAGCAATAAAGGAGATCAGAAGAGCTGCCAAGAAACACAGTGAAGACTGGCAGAGGGGTGCAGGTCAGAATAAAGGACTACTATGAGCTTTGTTGCAAAGGAAACTTGCCCTGCTTTTGACTACTCTTCTGGATTCTAGTCTCTATGGGTTATTTCTGCTTTGGGGGTCATTGGAACTGAACCCTCACAAGGTACAGTATCAACAAAAAAAGGACGACTTTTCTGAATTTTATAAACCCACCAGGCAGAAGCTAGAAGGGAAGGGTTAAAGAGAGAAAGAGAAAGAGATCTGTGTGACAGGAAGGGAGCATGTGAGAGGGCGTGTGACACACTGTGTAGCAGAATGTGTGTGTAGATCTCATTCCCTTCGAGGCTCTTGGCCAAATGTGGAGCTGAACTTTCTGCAGACTTTGTCCTGCCAAGTCATGTTCCCTTCTCACACTGCCTGACATCACCACAAATACTCAGCTGGAAAACAGTTTGGAGCCGGACAGAGTCCACCGCTCAAACACCAGCCAGTGGAATGGCTGCACTCACGGCACACCCACCAGATGGGAAAAGAGAGCCACCGACTCTCCTCGCAGGTTGTCTCCAAGCACCCAGGAGGCTTCACTCTCATCCATGCAGAAAGAGCCCTACGAAGGCACAAAGAGACCAGAAGTGCTAATAGACCAGTGTTTTCCTATTGCCCCAGTAACACAGCACAGAACAGACTGAAAGTCTGCACAAAGACTCCAAAAGAAAAACGTAAAAGAACGTAACCATCAGACCATCTGAGTTTGTCACATGCATCCTGCTGCAAAGAGTGCAGTCTATTACTCCCAACTCTCGTATAACCCTGCCACAAGAAGGGAGGCATCACACATCACCCATGGACAAATGAAAAGCCAGTGATCCTGCTAAGACTGATGCTCCAGCAGGGTCTGCACGAAGCCAGCAAGCAAACATTATCCTGTCAGAGCACTCCTACCACCTTGACTTCTCAGAAATAAATGCGAATCAAAGATCATGGCTGCAAAATGCAGCATATGTGTGAGGGTGTGGGAGCAGGCAATAGGACTAAGCCAACAAGTGGCTCCATTTCTTATTTTGAACCTTGTGTCAAGGAAGAAGGGTGTGGATGGCCCACTGATTCTGGGACACTGCTAAAGGCACCACCCAGAGCAAGTATCAGGGAGTAGCAGTGGAAGATACTGAAACAAGGGAGAACAAAGTCTGCAGTCTCTTGTTTTTTTCTTCAGCCTTCACCCTTGAGTCTGCTGCTTAGAAGGAGCATTTTAGAAATTGCCCTTAAAGCATAGTTGATAGGGAGAAAATTCATGCTTTCTTCAGGCAAAGGTTTCTCCTTTCTCCACTCCCATTCTACTTCCAGAAGAACAAACAGCAGGTTATGAGCTCTCTGCAGACCAAGGAAAAATTTTTCTACAGTCCCATACAGGACAGAACGTTACGTCCCCACTTTTCAGACACACACAGATAACAGAGATTACGTTGTATAATCCATAGTTATTTTATATCTTACATTTTAAATCTTTATTTTTCATTTTAAAACACTCCTCATAACAGAAGTTCCCTCTTCCTTTGTTAAGGAAGGGCTCTGACACCTTCCTTAAAGGTGCATTAGTGCAACCTTGCCTGTCCACATGCTATATGGACCTTAAATCATATCCTTACCTGGGGCTTCCTGTCCAGATATAGGCAGGTGTCTGAGAATGTCCACCTCACCAGCTGTAAACACAAAAGCCATATTTTGAACTTCTTTCTGGCCCATTCACAGAAATCAGCATATTATTCCTTTCGTGCACGCAACGGCCAAAGGTGGCAACCAGTCATTTAGAAGACTGGAACCACAAAGTTGTTTGAGGACCAGGTGACAGCTTCTCCTTCTACTCTTGGAGCTTGCAGCTGGCTGAGCTGCCCTGCCTCGGTGGCACTTCTCATGCAAGCCAGTGCACGCTGCTGAGGGCTGCCCACAGGACTGAGTGTGCATGTGTGCCTGCATGTCAAGGCATGCACCACCACAGCAAGTCTCAAAGGCTGTTCCAGCGCAAGTTCATGTGCCCACACAAAGCTGTGCGTGAGTTTCTGCCGGTAGGCGCGCAAAAAGCCACGTGTGCATACCTGATAGCCTGACTGTGAAACCCTCCAGCAAAAATCCCTAGCAAGGCATGTGGAGCCCTTTGGGGGCTGGCACATTTCTGCATGTATGTCCCTGGCAACCAAGATGTACTACAGAGCTGTTACAGAAGCCTGTTTGCCCTCATTTCATAAGAGCTCTAGATGAGACTTACTTAAATTCCAAACATATTCCTTTAAATGGATTTTACATACAGTTTTCAAGATTACAATCGTGCAATTTATTTTCTAAGTTAATGGCAATCTATGATGAAGTCTACAACAACAGTTTAAACAAACACATGCACCCCTATTCAAGCAGGGCATGGCTACTGGAGAACATTTTAAAAGTCTAATTCCTAAACCCGAGAAAGTCACGAAGCCTGCAGAGTCAGAAGCCACCGAAGTACACAAGTCTTTCTTTAAAAAGAGAGGCAGAAAGACTAGTTTCTTCAATTCACTTATTAAATTAGTTCAGTTCACTCAAAGCTGGTGGAGGCAGCATAAAATGGGTGGGAGGTATCTCTCTCCTACAATCTCCAAATGAAAACAAGACAAGGGATGACGAGCTATGCTCATTCTAAGATCTGGAAAGAGAATTACCGAAACCAACCAGTTCATTCTGCTAAGTACAGATAACACTACCCTGATAGAATCAGTCATTTAATAGCACACTCCAGCAAGCATATTTTCTCTTCTGTATCCAGTACAGGATTTCTGTGATTATAGTATGATTATTTAAAAAGTGCATATTTGATTTGACCTTTTTATTCAAATGCAGTTTTGTACAAGTCATGAGGAAAGAAATTCACCCAGTAAATACAACCGACCACTTTGTAATGTAAACACTTACTGTGATATAATAGCATAAATGGATGTATGCAGATACACTGTATGATCCTGCTTGGCAAGAAGCAGTAACAGATGAGCCTAACTGATAAGACTAAAGCTGCCTTTTAAGAAACTATCAAATGCAAAACAAAGCTTAAATGAATTATTTAAATCACTAACTTTAATCATGATTTCTATCAGCAAGTGGGAAGTCTTGATTTAAACCAATCGACCTTGTTTGCCTCATAGCTGCAGTAGGACCAGTGGGCCAACACTGCCCTGCTCCCTGGAGGGAGAGGGGATACAACTTCCATGCCCCATTTGTTTCAAGAAATTTTATGAGCATATTTGCCAATATTTTTTTAAACCTTTAAACAAACTAAAAGCCTTACATGCCAGAAGACACCTACTCTCTTGTCAGTCATGTGCTTTAGCAATCAGTCTGATACTCACCTAACATCTTATTTACATCTTGGAGAGGTTTCTATGAGTACACAATACAACCCGACTCTGCAGCCTGGCTACTAAATTGCTTCAATTCTCACATCCCACGAGATAGTTCTCCCATTTAATCCTCATAGGCACTAGTTTGGGTCTGTTCAAAACAAGAATTTAACATTCTTTAACATTTTCTCTTTATTTCTTCACCAACTTCCTACTAAATAAACATTTATCTTTTCCCCTCCTTAAACCTACTGGAAAGGTCTGCAACGCTCTGCTCTCCTCTGTGCACTACCTTAGTTAACCTTTGTCCTCCCCAAGCGAGATTGTTAAGAACTTGACAGTGTATACTTCAAAGTGATTTATAATATTACACCAAAATTATGTAAATCACCTTAACATTTTCTTTTTGAGACTCCATAAACCAACTAATTTTGCTTTACAGGAAACCTGGTTTTGAGATCTCCAGATATAAAAGCATGAGTTACACTATCTTGAGGGGTGTCTCCTTTTTAGTGGGAACACAAGAAAGGAATTTTTCTATGTTCCAAATATGGAAAAAAAGTATTTGGTTCCCTAGCAGGAAGTCACACAACAAAACTGACACAGGAACACTAAAGGAAGCCATTGTATCATTTCTAATTGATAAATTTTTAAGGTCTGACTAAACATGGACAGCCTCTTTTAATTGAACAATATTATACACATCTCTCAAACCTAAAGTAACTACAATGAAAATGCTAAGTCAAACACTGTACTTGTATGCTAGCAGAAGTATGATCTAATGACCAAGTTTAACCTGTTTACAGCCTTAATGCAGACCTGTATCTATCAGAAGGAAGCACTCCCCTGAATTCCCTCCTAGGATGAAGTTCCTTCACATAGAGAGAGTTTTCCAAAGCAAGAGAACATGACTCTGCCTTCCAAAGTTAATATACTGTAAGGAAAACAAGTTAACACATCCTACAGCAGATCAGCAGAGCATTCTCCCCAACGAAACAAGGTATCTTTGTATAGAATCATAAAAAGGTTTGAAATGGGCCTAAAAAAACATGTAGGTTCAACCCCCACCACCATGGACAGGAACACCTCTGACAGTTCTGGAAGGCTGATTTTTCTCCAGGACTGTCAGGTGTGTGAATCTCATTACTCGGTGGGGGAGGGAAAAGAGGGAGAGTGACAATCTGATAAGCTTTCCTATTCAACATGCAAAGACCCACACATCTGCAACAATGAGACTTTCAGAGCAGCTGCTTCCAGAGCAGAAAGCAGGATCATCCTTCAATGCACCCAAGACAAAGCACATTATATTCTATACTCTTTCTTAGGCAGATGGGTTCACTCCTGAAAAACAGCAACAGTTAAGGATTTTAAATTCAAAATTTGAAATTTTGAAAACTGTCAGTTTTGAAAGCCGTACAATCACGAACCAGATCTAATTACAAGAGACATACTTCTGAGATCTGAGACCATCACCAACTGATCAAACATTTAACAACAGCTGAACATTAATCCCTTTGTTTACCTCAGAACAAGCACGCAGAGTTGTGAGGAGTAATCCGAGAGAAAGGAAAAGAAAGTCATAGCAATCAAATGCACTTTAACACACTGGAAACTCGGCTCTTCCTGCAGGTGTAAGACAGGGATAAGGCAGCAAACTCCTGCTCTGTACTTGTATGGCTGCACACCCGTCCTGCACAGCCTCCGCCTGCCTTCCTGCACAGCCAGCTGGTGAGGGAAACATGCTGACAAGGCACAGGGAGCTGCAGCAGCAGTAACTGGAAACAGCAAGCGACAGCAACCCCAGGCACACTGCCAGGACACACTAATTCTGTGATAAAGTTTCCTGTCTCTTATTTTTTTAGATTAGGCAATTTATATATATATAGCCCCTGTTGTGGTACTTCTCCCTGCATCTCTTCACAACACAAGCAGCTGCAAGTTTCCTCCGGCAGCTATAGAACTCCCATGCAGCTCCACAATGACCCATTTTCTGTCCTCCCTCAGGCTGGTTTAGGTTTTTTCCCCCCACCTTTTATTTTGGGGGTCTGGGAGAAAGTTGTTGGTTTTTCTCCTGCAAAAGCTGGCCTTCCTGTATGAAATAGGATGCATGGGCATATATATGTATGAGAAAGAAGCATCACCGCCAAGTGCTGGATTTCCAAAAGGGGTCACATCAGGAGGTCGCACAGTCAGCCCTCCCTCACAAGCCCTGCAGCAGCGGTATCTTCTGGTGAATATGCCACAGGTGCGACAGCAAGGAAGTGTAGCAAGGCCAACCTCCACCTGGTCCTGGCACAACGTGTACCACGTCCAATGCCCTCTTTCCACTGCCCAAATGATAGAAGGGTTGAGCTCAGCAACAACTGGCTGAAGTTTACAAACAGTTTTTGCTTCCATAATTAAAATGTAAGGAATGTTTTTCTTTTTCTGCCTCAGCAAGGGGGTTATGTCTTGATTCAGACTCAATTAAAAAATCAAGCCCACAACTCAGTAAAGGAAATAAAAACCAGGTTTTCTGTTTTCTTTTGTCTCTCCTCAGGTACAGCCTTCTCTTTGACACCCAGGAACAGCAGATCAACTTCATGAACCTTGGAACAAGAAGCAGATCTGAGAGGACCCTTCCCTACAGACAAACATAACCTGCAGTCATAGCCAGAAACTGTCTGACACACAGTGATCCAAACTGTTAGTCAGAAACGTGACTCAGTTTTTGGAGACTCCCTCAAAAAAGCCTTGCAGGGAAGGGCCCAGCTGTCTCTTTAGGAAAAAGAAAAGAAGGAAAGTAAGTCTGAGGAGACAAAGCATTTCTCTTTCACTGGTGATCCAAGGTTTGCTTCCGGCCCGCAACAAAATCCTGTCTTGACAGATCTGTGGACCTTAGCACCATAAGCGTCAGTGAAATGGCACAATGAAGAGAATCAACCAATGTAAGCAAAGTTACCTTTTAACTGCACCACGCAAACTGACAGCCGTACAGACAAGTTTCTGTCCTAGAAAACTCGCGACCTGGGTTGACAGGATGCAACAGGTGAATGACACAGAGAACTGCAAGTTGAGCGGAGAGGAAAGCTAACAAGTTATCACAAAGCAAGTAAACATCTCCTGACAGCACCTCCGGAGACAGCAGACAGAAACCCGGGCTCTTCAGAAGTACGACAACAGCCACGAGAAACTGACACCGCTCCCCAGACGCCTCCGACCCCCTTAGCAGAGGGACTCTCTCCGACGGCACGATCGCGCAGTCCCCGCCAGCACACACCGCGCATCACGGCCGGCGCTGGGCTCCGGACCCAGGCCGAGAGAGTGACCCCTTCCCTCCCGCCAGCCCGGCCCGCACCCTGCCAGGCCCCGGGCGCCTCAGCGGGACGGGCCGCTGCCGTCCCTCTTCCTTCCAGCACCTTCCAGCGCCGCCCGGCCCGACCCGGCCGGCAGCACGACGCGGGCGGGCGGCGCTGCGCCTCCGGGTCCCAGGGAACGCTGCGACGCTCGAGCCGGCGCAGGCCGCGGGGCGGGACAGCGTGTCCCCGTCCCCCGCCGTGAGTCACGGCCCCGCGGGCG
>VYXC01005510.1:0-47913 GCA_013397175.1 Platysteira castanea
AAATCTTTACTTTCTTTCCATTACTATTTTGTTTGGATCTCTAAAGCCCTTGGCAGCTGCCCTGCTGACAGCCTCCTGCCAGCTGAAAGGGCAGGGGAAGGAGCAGAACCTGTGCTCTGACAGTGCAGCTGAGCCAAGCGTGTGACAGGGGTTCGTCCCAGAGACAGCCAGTCCCAAATGGCAGCACGTGTTCCAACTTCTCGGTGCTAAAAGCTTTAATCCTACTTTTTCCTCTCTCTTTCTCCAAAAATTTATTTCTGATATATCAAATCATTGATTCTTTCTGTGTATTTAGCATTGCAGGGTCACCTGCCAGAGGAGAATTAATCCTGATTTACAGCAGTGTGAGTGACAGGAGAAATGAGCTCGGTGGTTTTGGGGTAACAGCTGTTGAAAATGTTTATTTGTGTAAGCACAAGGAAATCAATTCCATTTCCGAGGCAATGGAAATATAACTTACCCTGGGCAGCTCCCATCTGAGAAAGCACCTTTTCAGAGGGAATGACAGACAAATTGTCTGCAGAATGTTAACTGCTACTTACACCAACGTTACACTGCAGTCTTAAGAAGCACATCAAGAAACGAGGTAAAATCACACAGAACTGTGTGGTAACACAAGAGCACCATTTGAATTAGGCTGGGAATATCTTGGTACCATGCATGTTCAACTGTTTGATTCAAATTCAAAAAAAATGTAACATCACATACACGGATATTCATGCAGCTTTTCAGGATTACTTAAATATAAAAATTTCAAAGGAAACAAACATTTTTCAGTTTATCACTTGAGGTCAAAATTCCTAAATTTTCTTTTCCTAGCTGTCAAAGTCCAAAATAAATAAAGGCAAATGGACTTGTGCTGAGGATATTTGAACAGGACAGATGCTGAGAAAACACTGGTGTACTTAAGACCAGCATTACTCACTTCAGAAGTTCACAGAGGAACAGCTGATTTTCACGTTCTGTTATTCCCAGTTTAGGCAAGCATTCAATTTGAGAAGGGAGCACAGAGGTGATTTAAATTTAATATCTCGATCTCATTTCAAGAGAAAGGCTTAAATGCAAACACAGTCAAGTTGAAAGTCTTAATGTTCTACTTGAATTCACATGATTTATGGCAGGGAAAAAAAAAACAAACCCTGCAGTGTTTCAAGAGTCTGAGAAATCTGCTTTCATCTACATGGGCTAGAGGAACCCAAATTCAAACTACAGACACTCAAAATAACATTTGACACTCAAAGTAACACTGAACACTCCAGCTGACATTTGACACTGGCATTCAAATGAACATTTCAGCCAGGAATAAATCTTCCTTTGAGAAATCCTAAATATGAAATAGGGCAGAGACTGCATTCATCTACAGTGGTAGAATTAGACATACTGGACTGAACTCATGGTCTTCCCCTGGATTTATGCAGTGCATTTGAAGCCCATCTTCAGTCCTCAGACAAATACCAAATATGCTGCTGAGAGGGCTCAAGTGGCAGATCTTTCTCCTAAGAAATGCTGTTCAAACTGGAATTTAGATGCCCAAATATGCTAGTGAAAGATCTTCAAGTATTTTGAAGCATTTTTATCCATTTCCAAAATCACTCATTGGCTTTAGTGAGCTGCTCCTCATGTTACAAGTGCACTCATGTATTAACCAAAATTCCATTTTTCCTTTAATAAATGGCTCTTTTCCTCAAGGTATGGAAGTCCCTGCTGCCCAGTTCTCTCTATATTCACATCAGTATATGCAGGGTGAGTGTACAATGGCAAAATGTGAGCATCTTGTGCTCCTTCCCCCATGAGATCCATACCTGACTGATGATAATTGCTTTACAGACCAAAGTCAGGCTATCAGACCACAGGTTTTCATTAAGCTCCCTAAATATGGGAGAAAACAGAACAAATGCCAACACCATGAGCTTCAAGCAGCTCCCTGAGAGTTTTTTGTAAGCTAACGTCTACTTGCAGAATAGGAGCTCTTCATTTATTAAATAACTAAATAAATTCTCTTATTTTGTCCACTCTGAGGGAAAAACTTTCCTTTATACAGTGGATAAGCCAATTAGAAAAGAATTCCTACCCAACCCCAGTAATATGTAATCTATCCAACTTGAGAACAATTCATGAGGATTTTGGAGTGGATGTTTCTTTTCTGGACTGCAGGGTGTTTTCAAATTAACTAAGATAATCATCCTCCTTAATATTTTCTGGTGGCCCAGCTGCTGCTATGAAGCAGTTTTCTGCTTTTAACAAGTTAAAACATCATGTCCACTGTAAAAAGGTAGAGAATAATATGCCTGGCCTAAATTTGGAGAGCATTTTAACTTAGCAGTGATGTCTCAACTCTGCATTACAGGCAATTTATCTTTTGTCTGTTACCAAAAGGAAAAAAAACCCAAAAACTCATGAAGATGAACCAGAGACAATAAGAATCATAATATTTTTGCTGCTGCTGCAGCATTATTTTTTCCAAGCTAATTCCACATGTCAGGAGGTAATGAAGGGCTATGTAATTTCAGAAGAGAGGCTCAGCTTCTGCCTGTAGCATTACAAATTTGAAACTCAGTTGCTGTAAGTGATTAAAAACTTG
This sequence comes from Platysteira castanea, assembly GCA_013397175.1. Classification (NCBI taxonomy): domain Eukaryota; kingdom Metazoa; phylum Chordata; class Aves; order Passeriformes; genus Platysteira; species Platysteira castanea. Next base: position 2,582 of record VYXC01005510.1, read on the forward strand.
TGTGCCCAGAATGTATTCATTTTTCTGCAACTTCATCCATTTAACAAAATACAGAAAATTATTCTTACTCAGGCTCTCAGGTTCCCAATGCTTTCTGCAGCCAAAGGAACACTCGGGGTTTTCATTCTGCCTCAGCAGCAAGAACTGGCTTCAGCAGCTCAGAGAAATTTGTAAGAAACCAACTTTACAGAGGCTCAAGCTGGTTCTGCTGTCACAGCACAAATGAGAGAACCAAGGGAGAAACCTCTGTACCAAAGGGTCCCAGCTGATGACATTTTCCAGCAGGTGAGAATCTTTGTCACCTCCCACTCCACCTTCCCAACAGCAGTGGTGTCTCCCTGCTTTTGAAATTTGGTGAGAAGAAGAGTCAATATTTATCCATCCTTGTACAACAACTTAATTTTTAGACATCTTGGACCATTTCCATGCTTTGCCTGCAGGTGCACAAACAGCTTTAACCTCTGCAGACCAGGCTACAGAGCACTTTTCACTTCTCCTCACTGCCTTTGAAGCAAAGTTTAAACACTATGCAGAAAAAGCCTTTGGGATTCAGTGAAAATCAGCAGATGTTTTGTTCCAAACCCAACCACAATCAATTGCACATAATCCTGAACCTCCTTCAAATGCTGTTTGAAATAAAACAGTCCTTCTTTGGCAAAACGCAGGCTAAAGCAGATAAAAGTGCTAAAGCAAGGGAATTCTAGTTCTTGAAAATCAAAGCAATCCTATCTAACCGTTTATGTCTTAAAAAGCAAAAAGTGTCAGCATTTGCTAAATGGTGTATTTCTCCAACAGTGAGCAAAACTTAATTAAAGGCAGTAATTACACATAATCCTTTACGTCGACAGTATATGATCCTGCTTTAAACTGCTACAGGGTTTAGAAATTCTAACATATCTACTTTTTCTAATAATATTAGCTTATTTTTGTAAAAAATAATCTATATTCCTCCAACCTAGGTAAAATACAGGATTTCTTTTCTATCTGAAATCACAGATCACATAACTGAGCCCACTGATTTCCAAGTGAGAAGAATCATAGAATGGTTTGGGTTGGAAGGGACCTTAAAGACCATCCAGTTCCACCCCACTGCCATGGCAGGGACACCTTCCACTATCCCAGGGTGCTCCAGGTTGCTTGGTCCAGCCTGGCCTTGGACACTTCCAGGGATCCAGGGGCAGCCACAGCTTCTCTGGGCACCCTGTGCCAGGGCCCCACCACCCTCACAGGGAAGACAAGCAAGAAAATTTAACATGAAAATTTACTTCCTTCATTCCTGGACAATTGGGGCTCACTGAGCACGTTAAAAAAAATAAGTTTACATCAAGAAATAACCAAGATCATATCGTTCTGTTATTGCATCTTTCCCCCTAATGTATGCATTAAATACAGTGTCAGGATCAACTTTATTTTCTCTGTTATCCATATGCTGTTTTTCATCAAACTCACAATTAATTTATTTTTTTTTTTTCCCAGAAAAGTCTGGTGGCTTTTATAACAGAGCTTATCAGCTGTTTACAAAAGAACCCTGGCATTTCCACATTTCAGCTTAAGGAAGGAAATGAAGAATGTATCAGCTAAACAAAACTGAGGGGGATGAGTAAAATAGTTCCAACAGCAATTAGTCAGGGCATTATGTTTGATATTACACACTACTGCAGGAAACATGACCAAGTTTCTAAAATATGCAAGAATTTCCACACAATCGCAAAAGATATTACTAATACAGTAATTTATCCTGTGTCTTTCCTCCAGATCATTATTGTTATTTAAGTAGAAATATATGGGTGAGGGTTGAGATCGATTATAAACATATATGACAGATTCAGGAAAATTCTTTCATAACAAGGGAATAAAAATAAAGAAATTGTGCCAGACATACGATCTGTATGTGAAATATGTGCCAAAAAATAGAGCTGTTTAAATAATATTTTTTTTCTGTTTGGTGGCTGCAAAGAAAAATAATCACAAAAAAATGGTGCCAGGTAGACACCAAGTCTATTCCTACTGGACACATCCAGCAAACTTTCACAAATATTTTATCTTGACCTAAAAGTTTATTTCTTACCAGGAAAACATTCAGAGGAGATATTTCACACAGCTTCTCTCAAGTTCCAGGTTTTCCCAGAATAATTCAAACCTATATTTACACAACATGCACTTCTGTATTTAACATCCCCAGTGTACATTTGTTTAGAGGGGTCAGGAGATTTTGTGTTCAGCTTTATGGATTCATTCCTCAGCTTCTGAGTGGCTCCCCCTGTTATTTTTAAATAAACCCACTACTTTTACCTGCCAGCTTTACCCTTTATTATCAAGGCTATTTTCTTAGTGTTTAGATAAGCATCTGACATTACCTGAAAAATTTAATGAGCTGTCTTATTTTTCAGTGCTCTTTTCATTGAAAATTTCTGCCTATTTTTCATGGAACTGACATTTTGCTGCACCATCCTGCCATTTTTCAGCCCCACGTAGTCACATGCTGTAAATGCAGGTATATTTATCAAGCCATTATCATCAATTACCTGAGAGTTCCAGCTTCACAGATATTTTATGAATTCCTGAGATTTTTCAGGGTACTGACATGACAAAATACACGTCAGAATGTTGTAAAATAGTTGAAACAGCATAACCAAAAAGGCAGTGGGGAAAAAGAAAATTCAGATTAAATACCACTTGCTGCTGCCCTTATCATGATCATCCTGCCTGTGCACATTTGAGCAAACAGCTTTCTGGGAAGGAGCCTTTCTTTTCAAGGACAGTATCACAAGAGTCTCCAGGCACAAAGTGATTTCCACAAATGATTAAACACTGTCTCTCTATCCCTTTAGATTATCCACATATTCCCAACAGAACTTCCCTTAAAATACAACTCATTCACGTAACAAGGGATGTAAAGGGTTGCTTTAGAAAGAGATATTGTTCTATGTCTGCACTGTTAAATAAGAGAATTTCATTGAGTTATCTCAGCTCTTGCATGAGCTCTCTGGTCCTCTTTTATGTAGAATTACAGATATATCTATAAGGCCAAAAGGCTTGGATTTAACTCACTGAGGAACTGCCAAAGAAACCTGGATTTCCTTGATGCCCATCAGACCAAGTAACTGCAGAGCAGGGAAAAGATTAAGCAGAAGTAGAAATTCTATTGCCTGATCAATCATAAGGAATTACAACAACCCTGACAGGTTACAAGCACAGATGATAATCTACTGTAAGACTCACATTTGTGGGATCAGTTTTAAAGCCTAAACAAACCAGATCAGAGCTAAAGCATCCAGGGCAGGAGCAGATAAAGATGTTGAAGAAATAGCGATAATTTAAGAAAATACAATGAATTGTTAATAGAAACCATTGCAAAACTTCACTTAGAACTTTCACACGTGTCAAAAGAGCAGCAGAAACTGCAAGGCACAGAGAGTTCCCAGGAAGTTTGGGGAAATAGGACATTAGAAAAAGCTACAGAAATGTTTTACAAATGCATTCAAGGTAAGTGCTTGGGAGGAAAAAATAACCTCACATTCTGGTATGATTTTCAAACTGGAATTTAGAAGATTTGTGATCATTGTGGGAATAAAATTCTGTTATAACTTTCCAAATAGCTCTTTGACAAAGAGCTTGAAATGTTCTGGACTTTACAGATTAGAAATTGGGCAGGAATTAGAAATAAGATTATTGAATAATTAGAGAATTTGAATGATGATTTACTATCTTTCTCGCACTTCATTTGTCTGACATTCAGCCTATGAGCAGGTTTTAATTACCACGTGTTAAGGCTTTTGATTTGTTTGTTTGCTGTTTTAGTCTTGTCTGTCTTTACAGGCTGCCTCCTCCAGCTTCACAACAAGTATTCTGCTCTGCTGCTAAGTGCAGGATCTCATATATCCCAGGAGAAGAATTTAATTAATTTGAAATTTTAATTCTGCCCTGTCTTCTAACACAAGGAAAGGCTCTCTTAGATATCAAAATGAAAAAATAATAATGATAATTATCATAAGTATGACAGTCACAGAATGAGGCAAAACCATGAAATTTAATTTAATCAAAAGAACTTCTTGAAGATGATTATTTATATAACATTGATGTACTCTTAACTTTGTAATAAAGGTGCTTATGAAATGAAAATAGAGTTTCAAGCCACAATACTCTTCCTTTATTTCTCTCTCCTCCAAGCCTTCTATGAATCATCTCAATAAAGACTAAATAAGTCCCTCTTGTAAGATTCAGATTTCCATTTCTTTATGCACAGAAATATAGCTGGGCTTTTTCAATTTTCAAATCTGTACTACAACAAAAAGGCCATGAGTAGAGTACAAGACATGAAGAAGAACACACAAGAGCTTGTTTTTATTTATTATATTACTGAAGAAAACGTCACACAGGAAGAATGAAAACAAGTACAAAAACCTGTGCAGAAAAAGCTACAGGGAACAGGATCAGTGAGTAAAAGAAATAGATTTCTGCCTCCCTACTGTAATAGCTTCTATTCAAAGTATCTGTATTATTTAGTTGCATACAATTTTGTCTTTTTTTTTTTGAAAACACTGAAAAAAAAAAATTAGGCCATCTAGAAGTAGTCTTAATAGTGTGCTCACATCTGGTAAAGGAAAATCAGTTTCCCAATGTCTGTGTAATCAGATCATGGTATCTGGTTGTATCTGTAACTCTGTATGTAACATTTGTAGTTGGTATAATTGGAAAAATCAGAATAAAAGGCCTTTCTACAAAGCACAGGATATTTTCACATTCCATAAATTTTGCTCATTTTTAAAGAATGTGTCCACCATTTTTAAAAATATGATTCTACATCTATATCTATATATATAAAATATTCAACCCCCCAATCAGTGTTAGCCCAGTGTCAGCTGATCCAAAGGCATTCACACTCCAGCCCAACAAATGGGACAGGAGCTGAAAGGAGGGAGCCTAAATTCATGTATGAAAAATGAATCTAGGATGTGAAAAGCTATAATAATCATCATCTTGAAAGACAAGAAAGTGTTGAAAAAGGGTAAGAAAATGTTAATGAGACCTTTATCCCTCTCTTAGACGCCAAGGTGCACAGAGCAAGTGTCCTTTTTAACTCCTTTTTAGTGAATTTTATATTTTAATAGATATATAAACTTCTAGTGTTTATTTTTCTTGAGGGGATTGCATCCCTGAGTTTTGCAGGGGAGTACCTGAGTTCCTCTGGAAGTCTCTGGTAGAAAATAAAACCAGGCCTGCTGAAGATTTGCAGCTGGTAGCTAATGGTGTTACAGTCAGCCTAAAAGGAGGTAAATCCCAGAGAAATGGGGGCATCAGGAGCTGAAAACAACAGAACAGTGAGACCGAAGAGAAAACCTTCTTAAAATGGCAGACTCGAGATGAAGTGTGCTGACCATTTCCTTCACACCATTTTTCAGGTCCCAGTGTTCCAAGCCCTGCTTGTCCTCAATCTCTTTCCAACGACAGTGAAAAACACGAGTATGACTTTGGAAACTCTTACTAATAAAATCCATGTGCGCTCCTAACAATGTTGTTTTCGCTTCCTTGTCTTAGCTGGAAGAAAACCTAAGTTTTCTAGGCATTTCATCCCTCTGGTTCTCATTAAAATCAGTGGGAAATATCATCCAATCCCGTGAAACCACTATGAAAACTTGTCCTCCTCAGCTATTCCAATTGCAGGGTTGCAGCTGGCACTTGCTAGCTTGGTCTAGAGCGTAAGAAGTTCTTGGAAGTTTATTTTATGGTAATAAAATCAGTTTAGCTATTTAAATGCTGAAAGTAGAGGTCAGCCAAGATGCACAGTGTCCCATCTGCTGTGTTACAGTGAGTGCCAAGACAGCTCTCCACACACACGAGATGGAAACGGGAGCACCTCTGACAGACACTGAAAACTAAACTAAGCTTGGGGAGCTCGAACAGGTTAAGATCCAACAGACCACAGGCAGTGGCTGCAGGATGTTATTCTTTTGCTGCAACTTAGAAGAAAATATCAGGGAAATCTATCTTCAGCGTGCATGAGCTGGGAAATGCGGATGCTCCCCTCTGACACACGTGCCACGGGTTGTCTCACTTTCAAAGAGACTTGATATTACGGTGTTATTACAAGGGAAGGATTTGATGTAAATGAAGCATTTCAAGCTCTCACCAGAAGGTAACTGCAAGCACACAACATCCTCTCTGCAAGAAACAGAGGGCAGATTTAGAAGTACACCACAGGCTACAGCAATGTCTTCTGTGGGGAAAAGCTCTCGCCACAGACATGACTTTTGTCATTACAGATATTCACCATGACCATGACCTGACTCATCATGACCTGTCTAAAAGGCATTTTTTGACACCTAATTGTCTAGGATCTACAGAATCACATCCAGAGTTGGAAGGGACCCACAAGGATCATCAAATCCAACTCCTGGCCCTGCACAGACAGCCCAACAATCCCACCCTGTGCTTGGGAGCATTGTCCAAACGCTCCTGGAGCTCTGGCAGCCTTGGTGCCCATTCCCTGGGGAGCCTGGTCAGTGCCCCAGCATCCTCTGGGGGAAGATTTCCCTGAAATCCAACCTAAACCTCCCCTGACACAGCTCCAGCCGTTCCCCTGGGTTCTGTCACTGTCACAGAGAGCAGAGACCAGAGCTGCCCCTTGGGAGGAAGCTGCAGACCCTGATGAGGTCTGACCTCAGTCTCCTCTTCTCCAGACAGAACAGAAAACACCAAGTGATCTCAGCTGATTCTCATATGGCTTCCCTTCCAGATCCTTCTCCACCTTCATCTCCATCCATCCTCTGGATGCTTTCTAACAACTTTCTATCTTAAGCTATCAGAAAGCATCCAGGGGAGAGCTGCAAAGATGGCAGATCCCTACGAAGATGCACAAGAGAGAAAGGGAACTTCAGAGTCAATGCATCCCACGTGTTTTGCCTGATTCCCCTAATTTGGGATGGCAATAAACACCTTCTAAAAGTCCATCTCCCTACTGTGCTGTCCCAGAGGGTGAAGACATCTAAAAGATTAAAGGCAAAAGTTGGGAAAAATTAATTTTGTCTTGTATGTTTGCAAGGTTCTAGCTATTTAAAATGAATCCTGGAAGTCTACTATGTTTACTTTTACTGGCTTATATATAGTAAAGAGTAGGCTGCATCTAATGGTTTCTAAATGCTCGAAGATTTTTGCTCACTTGCATCTAGTATACTATTTTAAGTGATATGCAAATAACAAGTCAACCAAAAGTCAGAAGATATTATGGTTAAAATCCAGAAATTGGAACATGGAGTCTGAAAGTCTCACTGATGAACCACGGATGGAAATCACAATGATCAGATCTTTTTTCTCCACCTGCCACAGGTTCACTAACAGGATATTGCCTATAAAGTGGAGATCATATTAATGATTAAATTAAAAAAGCATTTTGAGTTAAAAAAACAAAAACAAAACCAACCAAAAACCACAAGAAAACACTCCAAACTCCCAAAACCGATGCAAGACAGACTTTGCTTCTCTTGAGCACTAAAAAGTATTTGAAGGAAGAAGCATCACCCAAATCCTAAGAGCACCTGAGCTGTTGCAATTTTAAGTTCAGTCAAGCTTTAGATTTACACCCGGTTGATGGACACTGACATTGTGCCTGTGAAGATGGAGGAAAATGTATCATTTTACCCAACCAAGCATCATGTTCACCTACAGTGTGCAAAATGCCAAACTCTTTTGTGTCAAACATTACAAACAAGGAAGGAATAAAAATTGCTATTCTCCTGCTTTGAAGATGTTGGAAATAATTTTTCTCCACAAGAGAAAAGACTTTATGAAGGCAGGTAACAACAAGGAATGGGATTGGACTCAGCAAAAACACTGGGAAAGAATTTTTTTTGTATTTGTAACTGTGATGCATAAAAAAGATGAATCATTCCGATGATTGCTACCAATTTTGGGTATGTTTGGGTAACACCTCATTCATTTGCAAATCAGTAAATTTCAAAAATGGGGACAGAAATGCAAGTTTCTCAGCAGAATTCTGTGTTATATTAGAAATAAAACTAAAGTAAAAGATGATCTATGGCCACACTATGGATGAGAAAGAAAGGAAAAGACAGAAAGCTGTAAGGTAAGGCTTAAGGTAAAACTGTACTTGCACATTTGCTCTCCAGAGCTCCTACTGCTGCCTGGCTTTTTGCCATCTCATTCTCTGTACATCACTTCAGATGGGAAAACTGCTATCAGCGACTTTCAGAAATGAAAATATATGGTGTGACTCAGAAGTGCCTCCCTAATGCAAAAAGGGATGGAGAGGAGGAAAAAAGAAGATAGTCTTTTACCTGAGATGTAAGAGGGAAATAATGAATACTAGAATATTATAGTACATTTGAAAGATTCATTAACCTCAATTTTTAATTGAGTGGATGGTAAATAATGGACTGACTAGAAATAATCAGATTAAATTAATGATTTATGGTGTTAATGCTTTTATCTGTTGGGCTTTTGAAAATCATGTGTCACAAATTAGTGTAATTAATACTTACACTGATGTAGAACCTTTTGTATGAGCTGCCAGTGATCTGTTCATCCTATTTATTTATTTACCAGTATCCAGTGAAATGGGCAAAGACTGTAGGAATACTGAGATATTTGTGTGCAAGCCAAGGTATGAGGTGTCATCTGCTCTTGCTTTCTCTTACACAGACTGGGAATGTGAAGTGTTACAGCTCCCTATTTGTGTTATTCAAGTGTTTTACCTTCTTTAAACCGGTGGGTGCTAAGGTAACTCAGTGATTAGTTGCAACACTATGCATGATTAGAGGTTTAATATTACACGATATTGTAAGAACAGTGGTGAGGAGCAGCTATTCCTACCTACACTTCATTTTTTGTAACATAAATCAACAAAACTCAAAAATCAACAAAACACAAAACCAAAATCACCAAACACTTTTGTTCAAAGGGATGTCCTTGGCCATTGTTGTTACCTGAGAGGGGTACCACAGAGCCTCAGTGATTTTCCTCTCCTGCACAAACTCTGCATCTATACTGGCATCCCAGAAAGAATAATTATCCCAGTGAGGACTGAGTCAAAGAAGGTATCACTATTGCTTCTTTCTCATTTGCCCCTCTCCTATTTAAAATTTTCCTTGTTTTATTGTTAATACACACTGCTGAGTGCCTTCACGTTCCTTCTGACATTGCAGCAAGGCAATTCCTGTAACAAAAATGTATCCATGGCACTTTCAGTCACAACCCAAACAGTGGTTTCAGACCTTATGGCTGCTCTTACCTGTTTCCTTGGGCATGGGGACATTTCCAAATCCCTTTAAGCTTTGGAACAAGTACAAATTGTGTCTTGGAAAGGTAACAGATGATGTGCTACATGCTCTGCATAGCTACGGTCAAAAATTGTCCTTATTTCATTGCAACGGAAAGAAAAACTTGAATCCTCTGATTGGTGCCTCAAAGGGTATGAGTATGAAATTACAGACCACAAGGAACAGCAACACCACCACTTCCAGCTCTGTGATAAAAGGTTCTCATTACAAAGCAGTGACTTTGTCACCCAGATATAACGACCCCATCATTAGGGTGATGGCAGCAGCCTCTCAGTTACTCCTCTTTCAGAAGCAAGACCTGAATCCTACAAACCTTTTGACTGCAGGAAGTGCAGGCGTTGATAAAATCTTGACTTTTCCTCCCTTCTCTATCTTGGGCTTTTTCAAGCATAACGTACTGTAACGAGATTAAGGCTTACAGAACCACTTTTCCTCAACTGTTGAAGTCTTGGAAGCATTTGAGGATCATCAAAACAGGAGTTTTATAACCTGTGTACTGTGAAACTTAAACTTACTGTTGAGATTACACTTTCATGCTAAAATCATTTTCTCGGCTACTTAAAAGTTTCTTAAGAAGTTGTCCCCAGGCTGAAGTTCCTCCTGCCTGCTCCGAGGCCATAGGAAAAACTTTCTGGAACTTTGAAGAAAATCCACTTAATTGTTTTATTTGATTTTCAGAAAGCCAAGCTTGGAAATAAACCAGTGAAACCAATGCTTTTTCATGCTAAGCCATGGAGTCAGTCCTCCTTTATTATCATCAATATTTCATAAGAGATTTTCTAGTGAAGCGTGATCCAAACATTCGTTATTCTAACATCCTGTTATTCTAACAGAATAGTGAGCTGGTTGGTTTTATCTTTGGAAATTTAATTAAAGTAAAAAATAAATTTTCAAACACTAAGGAAAGTTGTTATTAGGCTTATGGTATTTTACTCAGTAATATCTAGATCTTTCCTGAATGAGATTGCTGCTTTTTTATCTCATGAGTTTTTCCAGCCTATCTTCTCCTTCATAACTGAGCTCAACTTTTTACCTAGGATAATTCTGATTGAGAATACTTTCTTTCTGGATCCGTATCTACATGAAATGATGAATTTTCTTCTTGAATCCACGGGTTGTCAATAAGTTAAAAAAAAAAAATCTAGGCCCATATGTGCTTGACATTCAGCAGCAGCATTACAAGCACATATGAATAAATTCACTGAAAATTCACCCTAAAACCTTCTCTTACCCCAGCAGCTCTCCCAGACTCCTATTTCTCACAGCCTGCTCTGTGTCCATTCGTATCATCATCCCGATTTCTCCTAAAATTTCCCTCATGCAATTCTGCAGCAAAAGCTTTCAGCAAGAGATGAATATTTTGTCCAAATAACAACTATCCTGGGGGAAACAAAGACATGGTTTATCTGACTCTACTGTTATCTTGAGGATCTGCTTTGACAGAAAAATATTTTAAAGCTGCACAGGCCATTCAAGGCTGAGACAATTGGTGTCAGAACACAACATAACAGTTACTGAACCAATCCAAAATGGCAAAAGGTGCATTTTATTCCTGAAAACACCTGGAATTCTAGGAAAACACACAAAAGGAGCAATGTGGTGGGTTTACCATAATCACTATGCTCGTTAGAATTCAGCTAATGGGATAGAGGGAAAAAACCCAGGGTAAAATCCACTATGACCCACACATGGCATCAGTTGAAGCAACAGAGACACTCCAGTGCAGTGGCAGCGTACCTGTGATACTGAGATTTAGATGCATACTTTGTTCTGGATTAATAAATTAATAAATCAATTTTATTACTCAGTGGTCTGTATTTTAATATTTGCCACATATATTTTGTTTGCAATATTTTTAAAAATCAAAGCTGCTATAACTTTTGTTCAAGATCATGAGATTTCTAGATAAAAGATTACAACTTCTTTTGCATCATTAAACATGCCATTCTGTACTCAAATATTTGACATCTATTTTCCCTGGATATCTATTCATTTTTGGAGCATGTCTGAATGCTCTCAAATATTTCTGACTCACTATTTCTTTGTAATTTTTTTTTTTTTTTCAGTTTTCCCACACGTACTTACAGCTTTTACTGAACTTTCTGGCTACTTAAGTAGTTCTCCCCCTTTATATCTGCCCTGAAATATCTCAGTTGTGAATTACAAACTCCCTTTCTCTATAGCAATTAGAGCTGTTTGTTAAATTTCTTACTTTGTTGTGAGTTTGGAATAGCAGCATAGATTCCTGTACTTCATCCTTTCATTGCCCACCATTCCCACCATACTTCTCTTAAATTTTGTGCTCTAGGACGGGCTATTTAATTAAGCTCTTACAGTGTAAGATGCTCATGTAAAAGCACAGTTCTTAATATTTACTGATTGAAATACAACCCTGCTAATACATCACAGAGCAAAGGCCAAGACGCTGAACTTTTTACAGAGTAATAAAATGTTAACCTGTCTTGAGTAGCAAAAATTAATCCAACACACAGATTTTAGAATATAGGTTGAAGTGCCCATTTTAAAGAAGCACAAGGGAAAAACATCAGGTCTGGGTAGGGCACAAATAAAACACTGTATCAAATAGGATATGAGAGTAAAAAATAAAGAATGAGGGTAATTAGGTAGGGCTGCCTGGAAAATATCCCTTTTGAACATCCAACATGCCACATGCTGTATTGCACCTCGGTATACTGAGGTTACAAATTCAAACAACTTCTTTGGAGGAGCTAATCACTAATTTATGCTACAATTAATTAACAAAAGTACCAAGAGCTCTTGATTGTATTATTAACAAGTCATCAATCACACAGACTGGGGTGTGATTGTATGGGATAGTAGATATAAATGGATAGTAGAGTTTGTAGGAGTCCTGTTATTTTGGGAAAATATGAATCACACAGCATAGAGCATGATCGGACTGAAGTGAGTCCCTTGCTCAAAGGGTGTTATTCTAGAAAAACAGTTTAAAAATATTACTTAGTGATTAAAAAGGGAGTAAATTGATTTGATCTCTTTTACAGAGGCCTTGAACAAGCATGGTTAGAAGTTAATTATCTTAAAAGAAAAATCAGGTAACGAAAATATTGGGAAATTCTTACAAATAAATTTTGCTGCAAGGAGATAACCAGGTATTTCTCATGAAAGTAAGTAATTGAATACACATAAAAATGTGAAAGAATTACAGAAAAAACGTGAGGAAGTGGCCAGATTACACTTTAGTTGGGAGGAAATCCTCCAGCACTTTTTTCCAATGTGTAAAACCACATGATAGACATTTGTTAATGAATGATGAGCTCTAGGAAATCAGATAACAGAACCAGCACAGCACTGGCTTTCTCTTTCCAGTCTCAAAGCTAGAAATGCTTCCAAGTTGACATGGGGGATTGTGCAGCAATTTCCCAGCTAGTATTTTTTCAAATTTAATTTTTAATCTTTTACTGTCCTGGAAAGGAAGAAAAACATCATCATTACCCACAGGTTGCTAACTTAATGTTGCATTTGCTTCTTAGTTACATTACAGAAATTCACGTGAACGAATAAAATTATCCTTCAACCTTTTTGGTGTTGCTATGAAATGGAGAAGTGCAGCAGTCTAAGAAAAAAGGGACAAATGAATAGAAAATGACAATTTTCAAGATAATGGTAACAGTCTCACAGATTCTGGTGTGCTTGTTTATGCAGGTGTTTATAGGTGGGAAAAAATTTCGGAAACAGAGCCACATTGCCAAAGCAGCCATGAGATAAGGAAGCTCCTCCCCTTCCAGCCATCCTGGGTTCCTTGGTTTCACTACAAACCCATCAAGGGCAGATGCCGAGGCATCAGCACCTGCTGTAGCCAAGTTCTCCATGTCAAATTCTTTACTTTCCCCCCTATTCCTGTGTTAACAATGCAGTTTACAGATCACAGACAGGTTCTGCAACTGCTCCTCTCACAGCAGACTCCAAGCCTCAGGAATGGACCCTTTTTGCCCGAAGGCAGTGCTGGCTTTTGGACAAAAACAGTCTTGACACTGCAGACACTGAGTATTTACCTCCTTTAATAACCTGCCTTCTTCAGGGACAGGGACACAAGAGGCTCTAAAATTCACAGAGCAGCAGCTATTTCTGTTGTCTCACCTTTTCTATAAGGCACTTTGATTCCATTTCAGCATTAATCGAGACCCCAGAAGATGAAACTGGCACAGATCCCAGTGGACTCCCAATATCCAGTGGTTAAAGCCAGTAAAAAAGGCAGGATAAAGAGTTCACCCAGGACACTGCACTACCAGGAAGTTTTATCCTGAAAGAACTGGAGTTCATTTTGCCTCAAAGGCATTTACCCCTCCAAGGAGGAGAAACAGATACTAAATATGGCTGCAGGAGGGACTCAAGAATTTCTCTCAAAGAGTTCAGACTTTTCATTGTCTCATGGCAAATAATTGGACTTGTGGCTTTAACTATGTCAATACACTCCTGATGTTTACTAGGAATTAAGAACATCTGTTGCCCACACAGGGGAGAAAAGCCTAGGATGGAAATTAAAACTGAGCAGATGAAACACTAGGACACAAAGGTAGCTCACAGCTTTAGTTTCAAATAAAATCTCTCAATTTGAAGAGCTAGAGTTAAAATAATCCATGACCTTCTTAACACTCCTTGATTAGAAGCAAGGATTACCACCTCCTAAATAATAATTCTTATCTAGCTTAATGTCAGCTAAAGGAAAAATACAGAGTAAAAGCTGATCAGTCTGTAAGAGGAAACCCAGGGATGTACACATGGGTTTTCAGGATGGTTTTTCAGGGTGCAAGTTGGATGCAGAAGCTATGAAACATATTGATACTTTTTCTCCATTATCAGAAGCAAACAGCTAGGTGTGTACTCCGATGAAGCAGCAGTGTGCACTTAAACAAAAAAGAATAGAACATTTCAAGTATGTATGAAAAGATCAGCAGGAACATTCTTTGTTCCTTGAGCTAAAGTTGCAGAAATAAATGAGCCAAATTTTTTTCTTAGGCTTGCTCCTCTGGGTTTTGTCTGTTGTAAATTAAAATCTGTCAGTTCGTGAATTTATACAATATTTACAAAAGCTCAAATAAAACACTGCCATCTATTCCTTATGAAGGCCACCAGTGCCTCCTGGAAGTGAGCTGAAGTGCCACATGTGAACTCCCGGCCTCGAGTGCATTGCGGAGTCACACAGATGATCTTCACTCCCTAAGTGTGGTTTTCCACCTCTTATGAACCAAATGCTCTGTGTGCTTTTTTGAAAAGTATTTCTGGAAAGAAAAAATGCTGGGTTGGATTTAGTTCTGTTAATGCTGATGTAAACCAAGATTAAATTCATTGTTGACCACCAAAGTAAAATCTTCTTTCCCAATTTTTCCCCTTTCCTCTCGTAACCAAATCAAGTAAGAAGGGGTCACTGAGCAGGTCCAGTTGCTTGTTTTGTGTGCTGGGCATACTCAAAGTGGTTTTTTCTTCCCTCCTGTCTTCAGCATACAAACCTGTCTCCACATTTCTGACGGGAAAGATTACTATCAGTCTGAATTAGGGAGCTCCAAACAATACAATTCTTAGAAAATGAAGGGTAGCCTGCATTGTTTCTCATAAAGAAGTTCAAACTCTTTTCTTCTTTTTCTTTCTTGTAAAATTAAAAAACCCCAAACCACTAACGACCCAAAAGTAACCCCATTATCCTCTTCCAAGTGGCAATTACATGGAGAAAGTTAATAAAGGCTCCTGCAAACTTAATGGAGAAAGAGACTATAAACCAAAACAAGAATGGTGCTGTTAGATTTCATCTGCTACAAATTGCCATCCAACCTTACGATATTATTGATTTGCATGCAGCATATCAACTTTGAATCATCATAAACCATTGCCTAACACAGTTCTTGCACTGGCCAAGTGCTCTTACAAGGCAACTTTGATTATTTGTCGTGTCCTCAGAAATCTTTTAAGCTTGGCTGAGGTGAAACTGATAGCTCCATGTGGGCTCCACAAAATTCTTCATAAAAATCAATTCATGCAAAATTGGTAAGGGACTTTTCAAAAGTTCTTTTTTAGGTGCTTTAGATGTGGTCTTTGTCAGTTCATACTGAAGAAGAAAACACGCCTTCATTCAAATTCTGTTGGAAATAAGAATAATGCAACTGAATTTAACTCATGTAAATGTTCACTGAGCACCAAAATGGTGAAGTATTCCCATAAAAACATTTAAACCCCCCAAACTGAAACAACGAGTAGAAATATCTTGGACTTAAGTCCATCCTTTTGAGAGTGGAAAGCCTGATCCAATCCACTACAATTTGAATTCCAACTGAACAGCCTGCTACCATGGCTCTGAAGAGTTTACTGGATGCTGAATTTCATCTACCAGGAAAACCTGTTGGATTTAATAATTTAATTTTTCAAGAAATAGTCCAGAGGACCAACAGTTAAACTGAGGAACCTCTACTAAACAGAATAATGAAAATTAATTAATTAGCTTCCTTGTAGTGCTTTGATAGATGCATTGAATAAATCTGAGCTGATTTATCAGTCAAGTGCCTTTGTGTGGTAGGTAGTAGAATGATCTGTCATTAACCTTATGCTGCTAATGAAGGTGCTTGGGTAGAGAAGTTAAATGACTTCCCAAGGTCACATCTGGAGTTGGCATTACAACTCCGGCATTTACTTTCAGTCATTAGAAATATTTTTTTAAAAAACATAAAGAGATTCATGAGGTAAAGATCATGACCTTAAAAAAAATTAAGAGATGACTGCTAAAAAATGATTCCAAGGAAAAGAGTCACCCATCCAAGCCTGGAGTGGTACCATCTAAATTCTGTTTTATTATATTGTTTTACCCCCAAAATCTGAATGACAATTTGATTTATTTGGTGTGATTTACATTATAGTTAGGTGACACCTCACTCTGTGTTTCCAACAAAAACCCATAGACAAACCTAGTTGTCAGTGAATGTCTAGAAAAATGAAAATCCATCATTGTTGTTATTAATGTTATGATAAGAGGTGGGGAAGGGAAAATATTATATAATGAAAGCAGTTTTCGAGAGAAGATTTAAATATTCTGCAATTTGGACTATAAAAGAAAGTAAACTCTATAAGCCTCATACTTACAAAATATATTTTAAAAAATGTACTGGCTATGTAGAGAAAATTCTGCTATTTTTATTCAACAAATAAGAAGGTGTGCATTTCTTTCACTCAGGATGGAAAAATGTACATTTTGTGTAAAGAAATATTAAAATATGTATTATTTTTCCCTGCCCTTTTGATAGGCTGTCTGCTGAGCTTGGTAGGACATCCAAGAAATTCAGATTCGGATTTGAAAATTAATGATTAATACTACAGACTTTTCACAGTATTGAACTGGCAGTGCCAAATTCCTCTAGCATGAGCAAGTGCAACTCCACGCACTTCAGTGGAGCTGTGTTTGCATATCTTAGCAAGCAATTCTGGCCCTGTGCCTGGGAAAGCATCTTACATTTCATAGTCACTTGATTATGTCTCATCCTTAAACCACACTTTACTATTTGCAAGATACTTGACCCACAAAACCGTGGAAGTCCATCTGCTAAGATTCCATTGTGCATCAGTAAGTAAAAATGATGAAACTATCTGAAGTGCAAAATCTAGTATAAAAGGGACATAAACGTATTCCAAATATGCATTTGCTTCTGCAGCCCAATGAACTTGAAATTCGGGGTTAAAAATTTCACTTGCACTAGAAATTCATTTCTTCAAGATGCCTTTTACCTGAGTCAGAAATAGTTCTTACAACAAAAAGGGCAAAATCCACCTAAAAGAACCCATCCTTGGAAAAGAGTAAGAATGCACCCACAAGCCAGTACCAGCTGTCACAGACATAAAAGAATCAATTAAGAATCTGCTTCTAATAGTCTGGAACAACCTAAATGGAATAAAAATGTTAGGTATTAGGCCTGAGACATCTACTGGTACCATCATTGTTGCTTTTTTCTGGGGTACCTGAAGACAACCACATGTCAAAAATCATTAACCAACCTCCAGTTTGCTCTAAAAGACAAATCTAATGTAATCTTAGGCTTGTGAAACCAAAGTTAAATAACTAAAACTCCTCTTTGCTGGGTTTCATACAATCACAGAATCACAGAACGGCCTGGGTTGGAGGGGACCTTCAAGACCATCCAGTCTCACCCCCTGCCACAGGCAGGGACACCTTCCACTATCCCAGATTGCTCCAAATCCCACCCAGCCTGGCCTTGGACACTGCCAGGGAGGAAGCAGCTTCTCTGGGAGTGTCAGGGTCTCACCACACTCACAGTAAAGAGTTTCTTCCTAAGATCTAACCTAAAGCTTCCCTCTGACAGTTTAACAGCATTACAGTTCTTTCTCTTTCCCGTTAAAGTTGTGGGTTTTTCTGGCAGGGAGTTTTTGGCTTTCTTTTTTTTTTTAACTACACCCCTAAAAGGTATTTTTCCTCCTTTTATGCCATAACCTCTTATGATATTTTTAAAAATATCTACTTAGCTATTTTTAACATTTTAATAATGCTATTAGACCTGTCATTGCAACACTTTGTTGCAAATCTGTGGAGGATGTGACTGCTATAACACTAACCCCACATATGTTCATTGCATATAAGCCTACAACTCCACTGCCACTATAATATAACTATGAACAAACATTGTGGAGGGGTTTTCCATTTGTTTGGATTTTTTTTCCTCTCTTTATACACCTACCAGCCATTTCCTTTTTCATTGCCACAGCTCCAGACACAAGGAGGCAGCAATAAATCTTTGCATGTACACAGGGGCTGGGACAGGTTGCTGACAGCCCTGTGCTTCTCTTGCAGACAACAGCAATAAACCCAGCTGTATTCAGCATTGTACAGAATCCATCTTTTAGATGTGCTTTTAAAAGCCACAGTGCTTTTAGAAGGCGGGACNCAGAGCCTTCAGACCCTTTTAGACCCAGTGCTTTTAGAAGGCGGGACCCCAGGACCTGCTTTCAGGCACCTGAAGTACTATAGCTAACACCTGATTTCCAGAGCCAGAATGAGGTCCCTTGACTCCCTGTTTGGTACACAGCAAGAATGAGATGCTCCAGAACATCTGAAAACACACACCCACTGCAAAAACACATTCAGGGACTTATTGTATCAGGGAACTATCCAGATTTAGTCAATAATAACCGAGAACCCCTTACTCTCTGTCTCAGCTCAGGCACTACAGAATTAGGATGAGTCCTGTTTTAACAGAAGATACTCAAAGTTCAGTACTTGTCAGATCAGTAGTTCTCTAATAGCGTTTCCCTTTGCTAAATAGCACATCAGGTGTAAGTAGAAAGTAGGTTGCAAAGTGGCTACAAAGTCTTCAAAATATTGCTAGCACAGAAAAATGCCACACAATCTTATCAAGCAAATCACTGAGTTATATTTGTCTTCAAAAACAGAAGCATTTTTCATAGTTCTCAGTCTGCTGCAGGGCAAACTGAGATAAACATTATCATCATTTTATTAAAACTCCATTCAATGAGCATCCAAGGTCTCAATCATTATATTTTATACTCCTCATGCTAGAATAAAGCCATTTCAATATCATCCCTGAAGACTTGTAATTATCACTGGTAGACTTTACACAGTGTGTCTCTTCAGAAAGAGAAGATACTATAAATATATATGTATTTATATATGAAATAAAAACCTTTCAAGACCATCTATGTTCTTAAGTCTGTGCCTTCTCTCTATGTCCTTTTCCCTATTGTAGTTCAGACTGACAAGTAATTAAATCTAGAGCAGTCCTTGGCCGGGACCAAATTGTGAAGCACCTATTTGCCTTTTGCTTAATAGACATTCAGCTCAAGTGTACTGCTAGTGAAGCTGAACTGAAATTCACTTCTTGTTGCTCACGTCTTTTGACAAACTGCTGGAAACACCATTTCTAACACGCTCAATTGCTTTAAAGAACAACTAAAACACAGCACTTTCCTCTGCCCGTCATCCGAACGTTTCCTGTGCCATCACCAGCATAAAGTTGACCAAAACTCCTGAACCAACACCTCTAATATTTCATCCAGTGTATAACTTTTCTTGCCTCTCCTTGAGGTGCCAGACGAAAATCTGGCCGTGTCAATAAGGTCACTTACCTCCACTAACTTGTTGGCGTGTTCACGGAAGACCTGAGCGTATTCCTTCACTTCTTTCTCATTCCCGCTTTTCGCGGCCTCGATGAGAACCAGCAGTGGGACGTTGGTCTCCAGGAATGAATCCGATATGTGATCCATCACTGCCTTCCGCAGCTGTGACAAACGAGAGCACACCAGTAAATAAAGGACATTTATCAGCTCACATTCCTACTGTTCATATTTAGGCACTGATGTGTAGCATCTCACAGCACTACAGGGGAATTAGGACTTTTTGCTTTGTTTTGTCCAGTATTTCCAGCAAGCACAACTAAAAACTTGAGGGCCTAGGCTCTGCAGACCTCTCCTGGGATTTGTGCTGACATACACCTAATCCTACTGGCCCGAATGGATCTGTACAGAGTGATGGTGATAACTCACATAAGACATTGCAAATTGATGAGAATTGAAAGCTCCACATTACTTGAAAAAACAGTTCAGCTCACTAAAATGCCAAATATGGATTAAGGAGCTTAACTTCAAGCAACCATTAAAAATATTAGCCTGAATAATTCTAAGCCTTCTCTAATTCGTCCAGTGAATAGTATCCCATGCAATAATTAATATTTTGTGTAGCAGATGCCTTGTGCTTTGTATTCCCATTCAAATAGCTCCAAGAAGTATAAACAGAAAACCTTTTTAAGCATTTTCCAGGCAGATTAGAAAACATACTACAATTTATTCTAAAGGAAGAAAAATCCACCTTACAAGTTACTGAAGATTTAACACCTGTTAGTCCATATAAACATCTGTTTGAAACAATATTACTGTAAGAATGATGTCACTAACTTCTTCTCCACCTTCCTAATGACCACTAATTAATGTCAAACTTCACTAAAATTTGAAAGACAGCCAGAAAGATGACTGAAATCTTCAAAAATTCTTCCTGGAAGCCTAATTGCTCTGTAGGATTGTGGATCAGAAACATCTTGATTATGTTTTCTCCAGCTTTTGGGTGGTTAAGAATGAAAAACTGTGGACTCAAACAGAAGCTGAGAGCTATTCAGCCTGGCAGCCCTGGGTAGCCATTAGTCTCCTTAAATCACGCATTTTTAGTTGGATGAAGCATCCAGAGAGGTAATTTTCTCTATTCTGCATTCCAGACAAGAAAGGTTTAGCTAGACAAGGTGCCATCAAAACACCCAATCACACTGAAAACTTGCCTGTTGTTAGACACTGCAAATACACAGTCCAAGATGCATTTGCTGTCCCATGACAGCAGTTCTCAGCTCTATTTGAATAAAGGGAAAGCTAACTTTGAATATTTTCATTCATTCCCTGAGCAGTGCAGCAAGAACAAGCAAAGCAAAATAGCATCAATGTGCTTGCAGGAGGTATTCCTTTTACTTCCATCACAACTGAAGCAGTCAATGTATTAAGCACTTCTCAATTCTCCTTAAAAATTAATTCTACTCAGATTCAACCTGGAAACTTTTTTTTTCCCACTTTCAAAATGATTAAAGCACTCAGAATAGCTAACTCAGTAACACATACAAACAGGGGGAGGAAAGAAGACAAAAAGAATAAAAGAATCATCTATCAGAGACCTGCCAACAGTTTGGAAGCTGGTGTGTGTTTGCTACCACCTATTACATTTCCATCTTGTACTCTTTATTTTTTCTCTCATCAATCTGCTGCTGGTGGATACGTGCTGACTCTTATTTTATTCTTACATTAAAAGCTCTTTCAGACCATGCTTTGGGTCTGTTTGCACAGCATCTCCTACAGTGAGACCCCAATCCATGAATAGTTCTCATAGGTACCATCTCAATATAAATACTAGTATTGCTCCAAGCTCCTCAAAACACTGCAAGAAAAAGAAGAAAAAATATTCTAAGATGGTGTCAGGGAACAGTGCAGCAGCACAGCACCCTGCATTCTGTGGCTGACAGATTTCCAGTAAGTATTTATATAAATTTTTTAACTTAAAAATTCAGACAGATGCTGGGATTCTTGGGGTTGCTCTGTGCAAGAGAACCAGGAGTTGGACTCAGTGATCCCTGTGGGTCCCTTCCAGCTCAGGATATTCTGTGATTCCCTTCTAAATGATTCAGAAGGGAATGGGACAGCATTAAGGGAGATACACTGCCAGAGAAGGTGCATCATAAATCATAATTCCCCTCTGCAAACATCCATTTCCCAGTGCTTGCTGGCAAACTCCAGGTCAGATGCCTCATTTGTGTGCCCACAGTTAGACTTTGATGCCCATTGTACCGAAAAAGGCCAAATGGTAGCATTTCCAAAGGAACACACGAAGCTTTTAAAAATACCATGTGGCTTCCAGCTCATTCTCAGTGAAAGATCCTTAAAAAAATCCACTTGCTCAAGTTCAGTATGTGCCAGTATAAACCTACTGTCCACTGCACTGAAAAAACTTACTTTAAATGCTAAATGAGCACTGACACTTTTCTGTTTGTATCCTTCCATAAGGAGGGATCTGTTCCAAAGGGTTGTATTTACTGAATGAACAAGCAATTCAATTTTTAATCTAAGCTAATGTGGTGTTATAGATCGGGTTATAGCAATATGCCCCATGGAATTGTAAGAGTGGTCTCAGGATGTTCAAGTCAGCAGCTTATTTTCATCAGTATTAAATAACTTCAGTCTACAACCACGTACCAGAAATCAATAAAAAGGACAGCAAGAGCATCAGCTAACCAGCAATTTGGGGTTTACCATGGTAAATATGCAGTAGAGTTCTCTCTGACTCAAAATGTATGAATAAAGTGGGTATCTTGTTTCTAACAGTAACTGTGTGCTGTCCTCTGAGGTTTGTAATTGCAGCAGCTGAAAAAAAAAATCTGAATTCTGACTGCCACAAGTTTAATAAATACAAAATTAATACATTCAATTTTTCTTCTGCTGTGTTAATCATAGATGTCAGTAGAATATTTCTGGCCCCTCTTTTAAACAGGCGTTATAATTTCTTTAGGAATTTGCTGTCTGGGTTTTAGGACGCCCTTGCATTGAAGTTGAAAGGTAGAGTTAACAGGTTTTATGTACGCAGAGGACCACAAATTTTGCCATCCTTCACCACAAGCTATAAAGAACGACTTGACAAAATCATTTGTTAAATGTGACAGCAGTATGAAGGCAAGACATTCATCCAAGAGCTCAAATGAATACATGACAAGGTAATATTAATGGCATAAGACAAGACATTCAAAAGTACTGGCTCACCATTACCAGTCTATTTGATCCAGTTAGGGCTATTCATCAAGGTAAATAACTACTGGAAAACCAATCCTGTGTGTTCCTGTGCATACTGCAACGAAGTCCAGCCTAAGTTACTGCTTGTGCACCCAGGGATTTGAGTTTCATCCAGGTAACACCAGTTCAGAAGGGAATGGGAGAAGGCTGTGACTTGAATTTGAATGGTTCTAAAGCAAGCTGCAAAAGCACATCGTGTTTTATTCCAAAATCAGCATGAGAGCTTTGCTCACGCACCTGCATTAACAAATGTCTTTGCAATCCCTTAATTTATGCTGCATTCTGATGTAAATATTATGACACATGCTATTACTCACAAGACAACGCTTTAGGTTTTCCCCCCCACCACTGGATTTTTAATTTAGAGGTGAATTCAAAGCATGAATTCCACTATATGAAACTTCATTTATTAGAGGAGGGAGCATGTTAAATTAAGATCTTGCTTAATTCATTTTGTCAAAGAGAAAACTTTATTAATGAATATAAAGCTAACAGATTAATAAATTTGCCAAACCAACAAAAAATATAGAAGGAAAACATCAAGACCTGAAAATATTTTTGAAAGCATCGATGGTGTACCACAAGGCAGATTTTATGTCTTTCCAGGTCAGTCAATTCAGTCAGTTTATGGGGCACAGTCAGGTTGCTGGTTTTGATAGCATCATGTTCTACTGTTCTAAGCACTATTTAGGGCTGTTTTATCATTGTCGGTTCACAGCCATAATTGAGCTCAAAGAGGTTAAATGCCCACCAAAATGATGTTTTCCATGGCTATATAACAATTTTAGAACCAAAATGTCTCAGTGCTACTTCCAGTCTAGTAGAGAATTAAATGTCTAATCCTGACACTGGAAGGTAAAGCCACAGCAGGAGATTAATGACTCCCACAGATTGTTAAACTTTATAAAGCCTGGCAGCACAGAGCTGCCTGTAACAAAAGTTTACCAAGGAGCACCTTATTCACCATTTTCCATTTAACGTGCGTTGCAACCCAGCTCCAGTTTGCACCTGCAGAGAGCTCCCAAACAGGCATTAATTTAATTGAAAGGGATGAAAAAAAAGCCTTCTCCACTGCAGTTAAGGTGTGTCACCTCCAATACGCTGTGAAATTGAGTTCTGGAGAACAAGGCAGTGACCATTAGAAGCTGCTGCAGTACAGTGCTAAAGAGAAAGTCTCAGTCAATTCTGCACACTGTGTCACACAAGGACGTGGCCAAAGAATGGTAACTTGGGGATGGGGACAGTAATGCCACCAATTAAGTCTTGGCAGATGAAACAGCAAAAAGATTAACATTTAAAACATGTGTCACACTTGGACACTCAAACTACAGATTTATGGAATATATTAAATAAACAGATGTAAGATTTGAGCCTAAGGTAAAAAAGATCAGGAAGAAATGCAGTTACAAAGACAGGAAATACAAATCATGAAATGGCCTGGATCTTAAAGATCATCCAGTTCCAACTGCCCCTGCCAAGGGCAGGGACACCTTCCAATATCCCAGGGTGCTCCAAGCCCCATCCAGCCTGGCCTTGAACAATTCCAGGGATCCAGGGGCAGCCACAGCTTCTCTGGGCACCCTGTGCCAGGGCCTCTGCACCCTCACAGGTAACAATTTTTTCCTAAAATCTAATCTAAACCTACTCTCAGTTTGAACTTCTTAATCTATTTTTCCATGTGTGAGCTTTCCTCTCTCTACAGAGAAGCTGCCATAATCAGGAAAAGATTTGGGGTGAATTTACTAATAGAAAGCAAGTTGAAGTGACAATTTTTGACCAAAAATTTGAAAGAGTATAAGAAACACACACACAAAAACATTCCTCCTAGTCATAGGATACTACAAAGGATTCCTCAAAATGATACATGGCCCAAAGCGTGGAAGAACCCAGTTACCAAGTGCTTAGGTACTTACTCCCCATTTATTTAAATTTGATTGTTTGTTTGTTTGTTGGGTTTTTTTGAAGGCCTAAGGTGGGTGGTTTATCAATTTTCATGACAGAAACATTTTATACCGCCCTTCCAAAAAAACATTTTTGAGTGAAAGCAAGCCTCAGGCTTGCTAACAATATTAGTGCAGTTACATAAAAGCAGAGAAAAAAATTTCTGTGTTTGGGGGAATGATAACCACATAGCCCTCAAACGTGAGGATTATCAGGGTATGAACTCTGTCTTTCATGTCTGGATAGAACAATAAAGACCCAACTCCGACTGCAGTGCTGGGATTCTACTAAATATTTATTATTTCTAAAAAAAAAGAATTATACAGGGCATTAACAGGTAGAGGACAGTACAGAGATTCCCATCAAAAATGTGGGAAAAACAGAAATACAGGTAGGAACTGAACTAAGAGTGAGAAGCATTAGTGAAGTCAAAAAAACCCAGAAATGAAAAGACAGTGATTAACTTTTGCATTCTGTATGACCTGAGAGGGTAGAATTGTGATAAAGTGAATGTGGAAGGATGAAATTGCAGAACAGGAAATTACATGTAGGAACAAAGAAGGGAAAGACTATAGGTCATCCCAGCAGAGAAAAAGGGGATATGACTTTGAAAAATAACCTTGTGAAAACTGAAGAGGGCTGTAAAGTGTCAAAAATGTCACCAAAACTGCAAACCTAAAGGGTCTGAAGTAAAAGAGTTGTGACAAAGAAGAGAGTAATGAGGAAGAACAGAGATAATGGATTAGAAATCCAGGGATTAAACTAAGAACCACAACATATTGTGTACCTTCATATGCTGTCTCAGACCCTGTTTAAATGATATTTAAATCAAATAAAGTGGCTTTGGAACTTTATGGGGTTTTTAAAACAAATACAGTAATAAAGAAAACTTATCAGGGAAAAAGCTGTTTTGGGGAGATGAAATAGCTATTTGGTCAAGATGGGAAGGTCATTTTCTATGAAAACCCTTACTGAAGTTATCCTCACTATGAGTAGTCAGATCCAATACACCTTGCAGGTTTAATACAATAAATGTCACACGTGTCACACTTGCAGCACACTGCACCTAACCCAGCTGCAGGAACAGCCGGGCACAGTAAATATTGGCATCAGCTTCTCCAAGGCCTAGAGACTGAGCCCAGTGGAAGCTGATGACAGCTCTCGGGTAGACCTGTCTGTTGGAGTGCCAGACTATGGCTGAAACAAGATTAAAAATTGATTGCGTGCTGCAAAGATGGATTTCTCATCATCCTGTCCAAGAGTCACTCGAAGTCACGAGCGGATCCTGCCCCATGGACAGAGATGATTGATATCTGATACTGTCAATTATCATCCACGCCTTTCAAAAAGCCCTTCCAGCAGCGAGATCACAGTCTGGGTTTTGTTCTTGAGTTTGTTTTGTTGGGGGTTTTGTTGCCTTTTTTCTCATTTTGTTTCTACTTTGTTTTCTTCTCCTTTGCAGTAATTTCTACACAGTAAGAACTGGAAACAAAACCTTTTATATCTGGTTCCTTAATAACAAGTAGAACATAACATTAAAGATATTTCATAACACTTAGAGTTAGTGAACAAAATTAATGTCAATTAAGAAACAAATGCAATGTTGAAACCCCATTTGGCAATTAAACTCTATGTACTTTACCACTGCTCATAAAGCCATTAGGAATGTGGAATTAGAGAAGTCTTTGGAAGAGGACTGTGTTTTCCTCCACATTTATAGTGCTCCCTACCTCATGCTACTGCA
Organism: Platysteira castanea; assembly: GCA_013397175.1. Taxonomy (NCBI): domain Eukaryota; kingdom Metazoa; phylum Chordata; class Aves; order Passeriformes; genus Platysteira; species Platysteira castanea. Next base: position 28,925 of record VYXC01005510.1, read on the forward strand.
TTATTGATAATGAACACCACCATTTGAGGCTGTTGTTATGAATCCAAGCTTCTGTAAGTTCCTTTAGCTGATGTGACTATAGGTCATTCTCGAGCTGTCACTACAGAACAGTGAAAGCTTCTTTATGTAAAACTATTAGCAACAGAGATCTCTTGAAATACATTTCTGGTGGGTTTTTTGTCTTTTTTTTTTTTTTTTTTTTTTACTTTGTGGGGTTTTTTATTTATAACGTAGCAACATTATACACTTCCATTGAGCTTCTCCCATATATCCAGTGTCTTTTATCAAGAATGGTTTAAAAAACTCCATACTTGTTTCTCTGCAGTGATTACAGAGGTAGGCAACTTCTAAACACAAAGATGTTGAAATAGCTGAGGTTTTATGAAGGCTCATTATTTGAGGAATAATACACAAACTATGTGCAGTAATCTCTTGCAAAGCAATAGAGCTGTCACTGAGTTTTGCCTCCTAATCCTTCACAAGGCACTTTGAAAGGCCAACCCTCTGCTAGAAACTTCAGTTAAAAAAAAAAAGAAAAAAGAAGATAAAATCAAGTCCTATTTCATAAAGCAAAAGCAACCATAGTTACTACACTGTGGCTTTTGCCAGAAAAAAACCCTAATCCATCATGAGTATTATGTTGCAGATCAAAGTTTCCTTCGTTTGATGAAAACGTTACACACTGCAGGCTTACCCCAAACTACCTGATATGGGCATAGTTTCCTGAAATATGGCACCATATGTGCATCAGTAAACATTATGTGTAGAGTAAATTAAACCAAGCCTTATAATTAGGCAGTAAGGAAATTACTGCAGACCTGAAGAGTAAATCAGCAGTATTAAAGCACTCTCCATTTCCTCTGGAGCCCTTCAGAGCACCATAAAAACCTCAATGTCACCGTGATAAACACCTAGAAGTGCATTTTGAGGGAGACAAAGACATGTGCATTCAAAGAAGTTCAATGGAAAATTCTTATTGATTGTAATTCAAATAACTGCATTTTCCCTAATTTTTTAGTTCAGATTTTTGAAAGTGTTTCTGGAAGTCCTTTCCTAAAATAAATAACACCAGCTATTCTACCAAATGGGAGCAGACAAAAAGCAGAAGTATTGAAGAGCATGCCACGGGCTCACAGCTCTTTCAGACCACGTTGGTGACATTCAGAGTGTCCCCTTCTGTGGTCATAAATTCAGTGGAAGCTGGAAGAGGAGAGGACTTTATCAAGTGGAGCATTGCTATCTCTGCCTTCTAAGCCAGTATTACACCAGACTCCTGCCTAACACCTTTGTGCAAGCTGCAAACCCTAGAAAAGAACTACAAACCTAGAAAAGAACAACAAACACTAGAAAAGAACTACAAACCTGGAAAAGGACTACAAACCTGGAAAAGGACTACAAACCTAGATAAGAACTACACACAGTGCAGTGCACTCTTATTAAATGAATACAAGGCATAAACACTAGCACTGGCACAGAAATAAATCTGTATTAGCCTTTGATAGACTGCTTTTGGGAAGCCATCTTCCAGATTTCCATATTCAAGAGCACTGGAGTCACTGCAGGAGAAAATAAAACCTATTAAGCAGCAAGGTAAAGGTGCTGAGTTTCTCACAAGCAAGAGCTGATGCCACAGGTGGCCTTAGGTTCAAAGAGGTTTAGATTAATTTGTGGCTGGCTCCCTTTAAAAAAATGCCAGCATTGTGTCAAGATGCATTTTCATGCAACAGAATGGGGCAATCTCACCAACAATGCTGGACTTTTCCTTGGAAACAGCCAAAAACTCCTCTTTGGTAATACAGCACAGACTCTTGTGGATCATCTGTTCAAGTGTGACCTTGCTTCAACTCTGCCTTTGCAAAATAAATCTTAATAAACATTCCTGCAAGACTAAATTCTGAAGTTACAACCTCCTTGGATATTCTGCTACTACTTCACACTTGCATGAAGTTTTGCATCTTCACAACATTGCATCAACTCTCTTCCAAACTCTCACAGTGTTATGTGATCTCAGGAAGGTCTGTGACCTTTTTGCTCTCTCTCTGTTTTCTTCCCCTACCTAAATTATACAGATCTTGAATTAAAAAAAGGTCCCTTCAGGATTTATAACCCTACCCAAAGCCCTCTTGTTTGCAACCAAGGGCCCATCAGAGAAGACCACACTTCCCCAGCCCCCCCAGAAATGCACAGAGTGCTGCACTAGTGACTGGCTCTACAGCTGGAAAGTCAAAGGACTCCTCACACAAACCAACCTTTAGGGTGCCTAAATTAGGAAGCAGATTGTTCACGACTCCCTATATACAAAAAGCTCATAGAAAACACATCCTTGAAACCCCAAGTCTGCCTCCAGAGATGAGCCCTCCAGTGACTGTAAGAGAGGCAGAAGGAGAACCACTTCTTTATATCACCACCTGATTTCCATAACTGACATCAGCTGGTGTGATTTTTCAGCGTTCCCTCTTTCCTCTTCCCCCTGCCCCCTCAGTATGAGTTTTTTATTTCTTTGGGTGTGCTCTTCATTGGCTTTGAGAAGCTAAAAGGAGTTTGTTATTTAATGTATATTAAGTTTGATTAGAATTGGGTTCACTGCTTTCCACTGAAGATTTTGTTTTGCTTTTGGAGCCCTTGTGCTTCCTTGTGGGCTTATATCTTAATATTCAGGTGCCGTGTACCTCCTAATGCTGGTACAACACAGAATACCTCAAGTGAGGCAGCTTCACCTTTAGAAGCAACTGTATTTTCTGTGCTTCAGATTATCCTTCTAAAACTGGACAATAAGTCTTCCTTGCGCTCACAGAACATACTAAAGAGAGGATAAACAAAAAAAAAAATTAAGTCAGTTAATCATGATTCAGAGCACCAAGATTTAATTTCTACATGCTGCTGGCCCTCCCTACAGCACTTGCAAGTCATCTGGTATGTGTGTGAGACAGTAGCTTTGCTGCAGAAAAGCTGAAGATAAGATTTCCTCTTTTGGAGGAAGTCCTGTGTTTTCTTCAAAGCATTTACATTCTGTGAAGAAGCAACCTATGCCTATCCTTAAGTAGAGAGATTTAAGCCCTGAAAACATTATATAAGTATCTATCCATAATATATTTGACATTGTATGGGTTAGCTGCGATAAAATCTGTTCCACCAGAACACAATCTTTCAGTTTTAGGTGTCCCGTCACTCTAATTTCATGAGTTAATATTCATGGTTTTTATTCTGAGCGTCCTTCTAGAATCTACACCAATTTCTGGCAGGCTTCAAAGTGCTAAACATTTTCTTTTTTTTACCCTAAATAGCATTCATAAACAGCAATATAACTTAATCTACGTAGAAGTGAGTGAGATAGGGAGCAAATGGAGACACGGTGCTGCTCAAGGGCTGGAACAGAGAAAGATGACAAATAAGCCTAAGAACATGCTGAAGCTTGGGATCTAGTTCAAACTGGTGTAACCCATATTAAACAAAGGACAGCAAATTGCAAGTCCTTTCAGGGAACTATGGACTTGATTAAAAGGGAGTATGATCAAGATGTTGTCCCCAAGGTCTTTGTTTTACCAAATTTGCACGAATAAATTACAGGAGGTATTTGTCTCATCAAACTTTAACCTTTTGCAAGTTTGACTTGCAGCCTGATACAGCTACTGAAACAGTACTATCAAGGATCCAGTGATCACTGTGGGTGCCTTCCAACTCAGGATATTCTATGACTAAAAGATAATATCATAATTGTAGATTGAAGAGAGGGAAGTTAGAGAACATGGCTGATAACAGACAGATGAAAATCATGCCCATAGGTGTAAGACACCAAGTGTCTTACAAAGGTATTTGCAAGAGCACATCTTAGCACAGGGGAATGTGAATGACTGATCAAATATACATAAGGGTCATGTGAAAGGATGTACTTACTGCATAATACATAAAGAATTGATTAGAGGTATAAAAAGGGCAAATATGACCTGGATATGTAATTATTTTTTTTTTTTTAAATTTGACTTCTGCAGCGTGTGCCTGGTAGAAAGGCACCACAGCACAGTCACTAGTAATATTAGTTCATGCCGAAATGGCCAAAGCTGATCCCGAGTACCCCGAAGTGTGTCCCCATTCCTAGGATACTGACAGTGGCTATTGGAAAAGTAGACACTGAAAAGAAGTAATCAATATCCTAAGCCATCAGAAAGAGGGAGAACTCATCCAAACCAACGCAGAAATCTTGGAAGTGCCTATCTTACAGCTTTCAGCCTACAAAGGAGCTCAGATGAAATCAGCAGTAGCAAGGACAAACCCCAGAGAGATCTGAAAGCCATTTGTGGGAGATCATATAGGAAAACAAGAGAAAAAAAGGCTTCCAGATCTTCCAGCACCTTCCAGTGCCTAAAGGGGCTGCAAGAGAGCTGGAGAGGGACTTTTGGAAAGAGCATGGAGTGACAGGACAGGGGGAATGGCTTCACACTACCAGAGGGCAGGGTTACAGAATCACAGAATTTTTAGGGTTGGAAGGGACCTCTGGAGATCATCCTGTCCAACCCCTCTGCCAAGGCGGGGGCACCTGGAGCAGGTGACACAGGAATGTGTCCAGGTGGGTGTGGAATTCCTCCAGGGAGAGAAACTCCATTACCTCCCTGGGCAGCTGTTCCAGTGCTCTGCCACCCTCAACACAAAGAAGTTCTTCCCCATGGAACTTTTAGTTAATGGCCATTAGCCCTTGTCCTGTTGCTGGGCACCACTGGAAAGAGTCTGGTACCATTCTGGGACCTCTGCCTTGGAAATATTTATATGTATTGATGAAATCCCTCTTATTCTTCTCTTTTCCAGACTGAACAGGCCCAGCTTCCACAGTGTCTCCTGATAAGGGGGATGCTTCAGACCCCTCATCATCTTTGTGGCCTCTGCTAGACCTTCTCCAGTAGCTCCTTGTTTTAATTGTACTGAAGAGTCTGGCTTAGATTTTGGGCAGAAATTCTTCCCTGTGAGGGTGGGGAGGCCCTGGCACAGGGTGCCCAGAGAAGCTGTGGCTGCCCCTGGATCCCTGGAAGTGTCCAAGGCCAGGCTGGATGGGGCTTGGAGCACCCTGGGACAGTGGAAGGTGTCCCTGCCCATGGCAGCAGGGTGGATAGAGGTGGGTATTAAGGTCTCTTCCAACCCAAACAATTCCATGATTCTATGAAATCCAGTAAGGAATGGCAGCAATAAGCTACAGGCTGGTGAGATGTGTCTGCTTCCAAGAACTTGTTCAGTCTGACTTAGGTTGATGTTCTTACTGGCAGTTTATAGTAAGACATATAATTAGATCTCCATAATAGTTTTCCAATTCCCAGGAGAGTTTAAATGATGAGTTTAAAAGATGTAATTCCACCAGAATAAGAAATATTGAAGGGACTGTGAATTGCGAGGCGGAATTTTAGCACTGCATATTCCATCCACAATCATTTCCCATGTCTGCATGTTCTGCACATAATGAAATCAAATCTCAGAAATAAAGAGCTAAGTGACCAGGAGAGAAAAGGAAAAATCAGTCTTAGATGGGTGATTTCTGAAGACTTTCAAGGCAGCCTAACTACCCATTGAAAAAAAAAAAAATATATATATATATATATAAATATATATATATATTCATCATCACCTGTCTGTTGTAGGTTATCTAGTTTTATGGTATTAACATTAAACTTCCAAAGTCTGAAAAGCAAGCTTTAAAAGCGATTCATTAAAAACAAAAGGCCTGATGACATTAAAAGTCAGTTGTCTCTCCAGTGATTTAGCCCAAAATAAAAAGACTGAAATAGTGGAACTCTGTAATCTCCACTGCAGCTCATTTTGGAATCTTCAGGTCTCTCTCCCCAGCCATTAAACCAAGCCCTCAGAGAATCCCTCACACTCTGGAATTTAGCAGGGAGTGCACAGGCGGGTCTGGGCAGGCACACACAGGTACACTGCTGATTATTCATGTGATGAAGCAGAACACTGATTGTGATTCTGAAGGATCATGACTTACAGTCAGAATGCACATTGTTGAAAGCAGACTCCATCTTCCTCTATGTTTGTGCAAAACCCAGCACAATTACGATTTAATCCTGATTAGTTTACTAGCAACTGCCACAATTTAATAAACATTATATGTGATTAACTTTCATAATTATCAGAAACTGTATTAAAAGCTTCATCTCCAAGCAGGAAAACACAATATCTGTGCTTCACTTTACCCACATCCAGAGTTCCAACCTCTTTGAGACTGAACATTCCACGGCAGTGAATATACACGAGAAGCACACAGCTTATTAAGAAAGGTGCCATTTTTATATCACGTTTCGGAGTAAATTTGGCTTCAGGGATGAGTAATTCAGGCAACTGCTGAGAGCCTCACACAGAACTAACTCATGTGTTAGTCTGCTACTTCCTTGAAGCAGTGAGAACAGAGGTGGGAGGCAACACATGGTCCCAGCTCCACTGCAGAGCTGAGGATCCCACAAATTTGGAGGTCAGAACAGCAGAGATCTTTCTTCTGTCATTAGCTGAGCAGCAGATGTGACGCCAGGCTTTATACAGGAGACTCAGTGATTCATATTGTCTGTAAGTCCACTGCAATAGGTCTGTTATTCGGCAAAAAAAGCTCTGAGATTATGATTTTCAAACACGTCTGCTGATGGCTCAGAAGGAAGAGCTGAAATGAGCTGAGTTTTAGCAGTGCAGAGCCCTGATTTCAAAACGCCTGCAGGGGCCACTCTTTCTGGAACTATGATGCTGCAAAGAGGTATCTGGAGATACATTTAAATCTTTACTTGGTTTGGCAGTTTTCTGGATTTGGGATCACTTTCACAGAGGCCAGGTAGAATTGTCATTACTATTATTATTATTATTGCTGTTATTGCTATTATTTAATTTTTAAAGAAAATGCAGAACTGGGATCATCTCAAATGGAGAAAGAAGAGGTCAAAAGAGGCAATCTGTCCTGCCTTAACTTACAGGTGTTAAGAGAAAGCTACAGATTTCTCCCTTTTGGTTGCCAGTCTCCTTTCACTTCTTTTCCATCTCAAGCTTTACGAATGAAACGTTCTTATCACAAAACACAATGATAAATATAATATAAGAAAGCCAAACTTCATGTTTTGAACTAGGTCTTGCAGTTATTCATAAAATCATACGATAGTTTGGGTTAGAAGGGACCTTTAAAGGTCATCTGTTTCACTTCCCTGTGCCATGGGCAGGGCCATCCTCAACGAGATCAGGTTGCTCAGACCCATCCAATCTGGCCTTGAGTGTTTACAGGGATGGGGCATCCACCTCTCTGGAAAAATTCTTATTTATTATGACTTTCTGTATCTTCATAGGATCTTTATTTAATACAGCACCTTAGAAGTTCTCTTTGAAAATATTCTCCTCTTATAAATTTTCTTTTTCATATTCTGCTCATCTTTCCTGTTACTCCAGTGAGAGTGTTCAAATAAAACACAAATAAGCACATATGCCAGTGTTTTTATGACTGGGGTTTTTGGGCTGCCAAGGCAGGAAAGGTCTGGACAATCTGCCTCCCCTCCCACATGGAAAGATCATTGGGGGTTACACTTGGAATGCATTTCTTTTTCCTTTTTTTTTTGTCTCAGGAAATGCTACTACTTTGCTTAATGTCATGTGCACTGTAGGGTCAGATCTGAACAAGGACACCGATTCTTTTTATCTCCACATGTGGCAAAACCAGTCTGAAGTTGGAAAACAATGATTTCCTTGGAAAATTAAGAAGCACTATCAAAAGCATAGCTCACCTGTCTTCGAAGGTCCCGTGTTTTCTTGGTCATCTTGTCAATGGCAATGTTGAGGGGGTCTCCCTTCTCCTTTCGTCCAGTCTGTTGAAAAATCAAAATTTTAGAGTTAGAGAAAAATGCTCCAGGTAATATAAACTTTTTAAAAAAAAAGTAGTAAGGATTCATCAAAGATATTTTTGCTGCTTTTTTTGTTTACTTCCATCAACTTGTTATTTCCAAAGTAACGTTTTAAACGTGTTTATGTGCAGGAGGCACAGAAGATTATTTTAAAACAATCCTAAAGTGATAAGAACAAAGATTAAGGTGACTCACTGGAGAGTTCAGAACTTTTCCACCAATAAATTATGTACATATATTATAGCTAATACTCCAAAAAATCTGGCAAGACCTTTCACTATAAAATGAATATTAAGAGTTTCTAATCTCCATCCTGCCAGGCACTGGGAATGTTAAACATGATAATAAGCAGCAACACAGCTTGAGGACAGAAGGAAAATGGTCCCTACACCTGTAACAGGAATCATATTGGCAGACATTAGGTTCAGTACAAAGAAGAATTCCACTTAAAACACTTCCTGCAGGAAGTCTCAAAGCAAAACTCTTCATGAAGATTAAAAAGAGGGAAAAAAGCCTTTTGTGCCTCATAACCAATGGGGGAAAAATACGGTTTTTAGGTTCAATGGCACAAAAAGCATTAACTGACTTTGTTAGCTGTATTACCTTTCTCTTAAGAGAAAACTACTTCTCTAAAGATTTGTCACATCTCTTGCACATTGAACTCTGTTTGAAAGCTTTTCATCAAGAATCAAAATGATCTTCCATTCTTTCTGGCAGTACTCTTTCCTTCCCAAGGCTGTTTTCAAATGCTCCTATTTAGAATTGTTCCTTGCATATGATTAAGAGCGATTTTCTCTCTCCAGCTGAGCCGAACAGCACACGTTTCTGCTGGGAGCTATTGAGAAGTCACTTCTGGGGTGGGATGGGGATTAAAGATGCCCTCTCAATGATATCCTCTCACATGTACAGCACAGTTATCAGCCCTACATTGGCAGGAGGCCTCTGTTCCAGTCTTTGCTTTAGGCATTCATTCCAGAGAACGCCTGGTTTCTGTTATTGCCTGTAATTCTAATTATGACACAAGGCCAAAGCTTTTATGATCATTTAGAAATCTGTAGAACCCATCCCCTTTTTTATTTAGAAATTCAAACATAACAATATCAAGTGCCACCAGAATTTAATACAAAACATAAATTTACCTCGTAGCTTTCTAAAAAGAACCCATTACAAATTCTGGAGTTAATCACACAAATTGACACCACAAAACAGAGAGAGAAAGAATTTGCTACCACACAAGAGGAGGCATCTGTGTCACCCGCTGATATTTTTATCTCACTTTTCTTGCGTTCTTCCTTTGACTGAGTTCTTCTGGTCCCCAGCTGAAGGACCACGTATCTTTAGCCTGAGCAATGTCAGCACAGGCTTTTAGTTTTAGATGTCCTGAATTCAGTCCCTGGTATTTTGTTCAAGACAGCAGCTGCCATATGTGCACACAATCGAGCCCGTTTTTCAAGCTGAAATTTCACAATAAAGCTGAGGCAGATAAGTTTGGTTCAGGAAGCCTCTCCTGACTGTTGGAATGGTCCAGCAGGGAGTGCCAGATGAGCCAGTCTCAGCCAGGTGCTCGTTTGTCAGACTACAGAATTATATTCTAAGAAAACTTAGAAAAAAGGAAAATTATTCCAGCTGTGTGCTGTGAACTTGCTGAACCAAGTTTCCTTGGTGACATTTGTCTTCCGGGATACTTTAGTTTTCCAGTCAAATAATTCAATTTATTTAATATTCTTTAAATTTTTCTCTTCCTTCTCATTGTTAAGCCTTAATGGACTGGCTTAGAAAGATCTGTAACCACAAAAAATATGTTAAAACTTTTTTTTTTTAGGACAAAGTGCCTTTGTTTGGCACTTTTTATCCCCTTATTTTTAATAAAATCAGGGCATAATTTGCTAAACAGGCCAAAATTCCTGTAAGCATTAACTCAGTGTGAATAATCAAAGAGCAAACACCATGGCACTTAAGGCTACATAGGGATGGGATTTTACTGCTCTCAAACAAAACAATCTTTCTTCATTGATCTCATGCAGGGTAGATGTATTTTGTATTCACCCCAACATGGTGAGGTCAAGCAATTAATGCTTGGCACCCACTTAGGGGGTCAGAAAGTTGTCCTTGAGCAGGAACTTGGGAATCCTTCCAGGGTAGTCAGCTACGGGATACAGTGACACTAAATAAATGAAGCATTTGATAAACTGCACCATTTAGGGGAAAAGGCTTCTGGTTATTGGAAATAAAAGTAGAAATTTTGAGATTGACCTCAGAGTCTGTAATTCAGGTTCCTAATCTGGGTGTTTTGTATGTCTCATAGGAGGAAACTCTAGCTCAGAGTAGGCCCACGGTAGCCTAAATCCAGCACCTCTCCTAAGCCTCTCTTCAGATCTATCTGGTAACTTTTTGACTCCAGTTTAAATAAACAGTGTTCACATGAACAGTGGCCCTTAAGGTACATCCTACTGTGAAACACAAAACAACTGGGAACCCTTCTGTGACCCTTAGGCCACACAACACAAACTGTCAATATCCATCTGGCCGGTCCCTCCTCCCCCCAAAACAGAGCCAAGCCTGTTCCACATTGCTGTGTGCAACTGCCCAAATTGTTCCTCTGTGCTGCCTGAGATGCTAAACGGGATGAACCAGTCTGTGCTGGAAACCTACACCAAACCAAGGGATCCAAGTGAGCTCTCTCAATGGCGGTATTTTATTAACTCACACAAATATGGCTGAAGTCTCACATTCTGCACCATTTTTACTTATCCAGGAGTTTTAAGTGTCCTTCACCTGTTACTTATAAAATGGCTACTACCTTTTAATCTGTATACAAATCCCCTTCTTCAGTGTATGATTTCAAAGAAATTTGTTCAGTAAATCACAATATTGAAAAATAACTAGCATGGCATGTGATGCTACATAGCTTCGGGCAGGTCTGTCAAACACCATCTGCTCTGTGCTGAAAATATAAGTTTATTAAAGTTTATTTATTTAAGTCCTTAAATACTCTTATTTTATCGTTGCTCTGTGATAAATTTTTGGCCTTCATTCCTAGAAGGGATAGAAAGGAATTTATTCATTTCCTGAAAAAAATGAAAAAGCTTGGTATTGAGCCTTTTGCCATTTCTCTCTTAATCTTTTTCAGCAAAGGGAAGAAAGATACTTTGGGATGAAAAGGAAGTAAAAAATTGCTGCTGGCATTGGGTTAAAAGGAGAAGGAGGAGAAATGCACAGAATTCCTTGAATGCCAAAATATCCATATTCAAGTTCCTGTGGACAGAATTACTTCTATTCATGGTGTAATGAAGAGAACTTTGCTACAGGAGAATATATTAATCAAGTCCCTGATTTCTTGTGACCATTAACAGCATTTGCATACTGCTGGTACTCGAGATATTTTCAAAGAATTTCCTCAGTCTGAGCTGCTTCCATTCTAATTTCCTTAGAGCTTTTCCCTGCCCATTTGATTTATTCTCAGTGCAGGACAAGGCAGTTCCCACAGGCTCCTGACCAGGGGCTGTGGAGTCCCCCAGCTCAGGACAGGGTCTTCCACTGCATTTCCACCCCAAGGCTGCAGTTCCCTCCCAGGCCACTCAATGTTACATCCAGCTCCCTGAATATAATATTCGAGTGCTTTTAAGCCTGATTTGCCACCTCACATGAGCAGTTCTGTAGTTTCTCAACACATCCATGCCTGGTAAGTGGAAGAAATCAAGGTACTGACTGTTCTATTACTACAGAAAATGCCCAGAGTCTCAACCAGTGTCAACAATATTAGCTGAACAATAAAGACAGAATACAGAAATTTATATTGAGCAAAGTCTGAAAAGCTTCACAGGTAAAACTGCATGATATTAAGGCTAGAGCTTATTTATACAGGGAACTTCATTTGGTTAGGAAATGAAATAAAATAAGAACAAAAAGCACTTAAGGAAGGTAAGAAATTTCAGCATCTGCTGGATGCTAGAATGATCTGTGCTAAGGCATAGCGCTGGCTTCCCTTTTACAAAGACCTTTCCCTCTCCTTCCTTTCTTTTCTTTTTACAGTTTAAACTGTTAGAGTAAAATATTAAACTCCCAAAATATGTATCACAACTATTAAGGACATTTACATTCCACGACTTGCTCATTACAGAACTCTTTTGATCAGCATGAGGTACTTAATAGGACATTTTTCTAACCCTAGAGAATATCACAGAACCAAGACAAGGACAGTCAGGCCAATCAGCCCGGAGACTCAGGGCATTTTAGATGAGATATGGTCACCCTTGGAAGAGGATGCTCCAGACTGGAACTGTGTTGCTGGTTTTTAATAATTCCAGATGCCACTAATAGGGAAATCACAGAGCTCAAATTTCAACATATGAAACAGATGAAATTGCTACTACCAGAATTATTATTAGAAAGACGAGGTTATAGTAATGAATATCTTCATATTGAAAAGTTAGGATCAGTTAAAGATGTGTCAGAGGCAAAGCCACTACTTTGAGCACATTATTTAAAAAAAAAAGCCAGATGATCAAGGCTGACAATGGTAACCTGTAAAAGGAGGGGATGGAGTGCCAAGAAATACACAAGAAGTGGGGCCACTGCAGGCCTACAACATAATGTCACAGACAAAACCCCAATGGGTATCACAACTGAAGGAGTGATCTTAGAAAGCACTATTATCCTTTTCCTCTAAAGCTCATAATTTAGAAGCTTCGGGTTTCAATTTAACAATAAAAACATTAATAACAATAATCTCTACGATGTTTTGGAACCACTGTTTTCAGACATTCCCCTGTTTTCTCTGCTGCTTGAGATGCCAGCCAAAATATCAGGGAGAGCTCAGTCTCCTACAACATCACGTGTTCTATGTCCAAGACACCCTCACTACTGTTTCAAGTAATTTAGCCTCCAGGAGACAGCTGGAAAGATTATCTATTGATCCAAAAGCTACCAAACACTGATATATTTTTATATTTTCATCATCTCCTAGGTGGAGGGCTCCATTATTTACAGTTTATTCAGAACTTCAATATCACAATGTTTTTTTAAGGCATAAATTGCTGCTCAAAAATATATCTGTCCTAATACTTCATTTTAAATGTTGAACAACATCACTCCTTTAAAACTATGCCAGTGTTCAATAGCCCTTTTAAAAGTGATGAAGACAAGCTTAGTACTAAAAGGAAAAACATTTTAAACAAGAGGCATAGGCTGCATCATAGGCTGCATGCTTTTAAGAAGAAATCTAGGTTTAAACACACCAATACATAGTCCCCTTCTGACAGAGGACGATTCATTTTGGGTCAGAAAAAGGCTAAACAATACATTTAGGAGAAGTAGAGACTAAATTTCACTGGAATTAGAATATTCTAGCAGTTTTCTAGGGAGATGGGTCAGGAAAACAAGTGTTACAAAATCTGTGTGATTCCTGTAGAGATGAGCTGAAAAATAAATCTTAAAATAATAAATTTAAGGAAAAATGGAACAGCAAGAAGTCTCTTGGGAGTGTGGCATGAGCATGAATTACTGCTGTACTCAGCCCAGTGATTTTATCATCTTTTTATTCCTATAAATTATTTTGGTTTTAGAATTTATTGCGGTTCTGCAATCACCCATCTTCCAGCTTCAGTTTTGCTATAGAAACCCCTCCTGTGGAACAAAAAATCTGTATGCTCCCATTTCCTCTTAATAATTCATTTATTTCTTCGGGGGAAAAAAAAAAAAGAATTTTACACATAAAGGGGGTAAGAAAGGTTGCATAGTGAGGCCTTTAGAGCTTTGTTTAGGTGGTTGCAAAGAAGGAAGGTTGAGTCATCACCGAGAAAGGACAAGACAGAAATCATGGAATTACAGAATGGTTTGGGTGGGAAGGGACATTAAAACCCATCCCATTCCACCCCCTGCCATGGGCAGGGACACCTTCCACTAGCCCAGGGTGCTCCAAGCCCTGTCCACCCTGGCCTTGGACACTGCCAGGGATGAGGCAGCCACAGCTGCTCTGGGCACCCTGTGCCAGGGCCTCCACACCCTCACAGGGAAGAATTTCATCCTAATATCTGATCTAAATCTGCTCTTTCAGTTTGAGGCCATTCCCCCGTGTCCTGTCACTCCACCCCTTGTAAATATTCTCCCTCCCTGCCTGTAAGTCCCCTTCAGGTACTGGATGGCACCAATGAGGTCACCACAAAGCTTCTGTTCTCCAGGCTGGATGAGCCCAGCTTCCCCAGCCTTTCCTCCCAGCAGAGCTGCTCCATCCCTCTGATCATCCTGGTGCCTCCTCTGGCCTCTCTCCAGCAGCTCCAGGTCCTTCCTGTGATGGACCCCAGGGCTGGAGCAGCTCTGCAGGTGGGGTCTCACCCGGGAGGGGCAGAATCCCCCCCTCCCCTGCTGCCCACCCTGCAGTAGATGCAGAGATCTCAGCTTGTTCACGACGAGGCTGCTTTGCAGCAAAACTCTGAATTACAACCTCTTCCCCTCCACAAAACTGCTCAGTTCTAGAATGCCACTCACTAAATAATCCGCTCATAAAAGTATGATACAGACAGTAAGTTCTCCTTAAATAAAACAACTGCTCTCAGCAGTGTTTAATTACCTTGTGACCAGTGAGTCTATTTGGTTCCAGGGTAGCATGAATAATCACAGCTACGGAGAAAGCTGGGGAAGCCACATCCTTGCAATCTCAGATAGTAAATAAAGTCAATAAAATTAAAATGAACCATGAGCTGGACATGGTATCAGTACCTGAGGCGTGCAAATCTCATCCTTGGCCTGCATCCAAGCAAGTTTTATCTAGGTCTGTACATAATTGAAACTAAGTATGTAATAAAATAAAGAAATAATGAAAACTGTACCCATTAATGGTTGAAGATTCTCTTGTTATATTTTATGTATGTTTTTTATGCGGGCCACGTCACCACAATATCTGAATGCCTTCAAGTGGTGAATTAAGTGGTTTGTTTAATACCAGCCATGTGCAGTTTCTTCTCTTATCTTCTCCAAAGTGGGAAAACTTGTGTGTAGAGGAGTATTTTACTTTGGTTTGTGGCCATTATTTTTCTTGTTTTGCATAATTCACTTTTGTAACTACTTCTTGTCTTTTGGCAATAACCAAAGATTTTCAGAAACATCATCAGTGACAGGAGTTGGACTTGAAACACCCGTTAGGATTAGGGCTTGATCATACTGGTTCCCAAGTGGCAGCTGCTATTATTGATTGATATTTACCCATAACCACGTACTGGCATCCAAGCTTCCAAAAAAAAAAAAAAAAAAAAAAAAAAAAAAAAAGAAGAACTGGCTGAAGAATTTGTATTTATAATAAATATTAGAGGCTGCATAAAATGCAGAACTTTTTCACTCTTGAGAATGAAGGCAGCAATGTTTAGGGTTTGGTGATTTTGTTTTTTTTTCATTTGTAGAGGATACACTGAATTTTGTTTGGTAGTTGTTTTGTAGTTCTGTGTATTTTTGAACAAGGGTTTCCAAGATCTCTGTGGTGAGGACGTATTCCTGCTTTTCTAGCTACTAGCCAAGACTGGATTTTACAGCATACTGAGGCACTGAAAATTCAGAAAAGGCATCTGGTGGGACTTTCCTAAGTGACAAAGCACGTGTAACTTCCAAACCTCATTGATTTTATTGCATAAAATACATGCAGTGTTTGGGGGGCAGGGAGGGGGCTTTGAAAGGGGGTGATAGCCAGGCAGCTATGAGAAATTCTCCCCCCTGGCAAGAACACCCTGACATCATTTAAGAGCTGTGTCGTTTAATTAAAGTCAGATTATAATGTAGCACACTGCCATTCCAGAAAGCAGTGATAGCACTCAGGGTAGGACCAGCCCATTTAATTTTACCATCTTGAAATCTTGAATCAAATTTAGTTATTTTAGCTCCTTCTATATTCAATATATAGTGACAGGCGTTTTGAGAGCACCCATCTGTCTTGCATATTTATTTTAATACAGAATACTTATCATCACAGGGGATTGCTTCTCTCCATTGACAGTGGAGGGGAGCTTGAAGTACTTGGTGATTAATTCTTAAAAAAATACTAAGTTACATGAGATAAACTGCCAATCTAATAGCTTCAATGATGCTGTCCAGCCCTCCTAAGGATCAGGCTGGAGACTCGATCTCGGACAAATGTGTAATTTGTATGATTTTCTTCCAGAGAATTAAAAAGTACAGCATTATAACAGTGTGTTTCTTACAAGCTTCTGCACGAGACATTCTCGTCCTCCCAGGATGGGATATTTTGAAGTCCTGAAAATAATTCACTTTCTTCCCTCTCTCTGAAAGAAACACACTTCATACTTTATATTCAATATTGGATTTTAACAATCTCAGGTCCTTTTCAAGCTGGCAGCCTGTCACAAGTGGGGTCCTTCAGGGATCAATATTGGGCTCAACATTGTTTAATACCTTAAAATAGGCAAAAGAGATGTGAGCAGGCTGGCGAGGTCTAGAGAGGGGCCAGGAGGATGGTCCAAGCACTGGGAAGCTGCCATGTGAGGAAAGGCTGAGGGAACCGGGTCACAGAAACATCACAACTTAATGAAGAAAACCAAAAAAACCCTCCAGTTAATTTGTATTTCTCTAATCAGATAAAGACATACGGCAACATCACCCTAATTTGGAACTGAAGTTTGCTGATAACGGGGGGAAACAAGGGAATGCAGCTGGAAGAGCCAAGAAGAATAACCTGAGAGAGGTTTTCTGATACGTCCTCGAGAAATCTCTGGCAGCGTGTGTGTAATGGGATCTCCATCGTGGTGGATGCAGGGGGAAGGAGTGTTAGCATGCAAGTCCACCTCTCATCCTGGTTTCTGTCCTGCTGTCCTTGGGAGCTGATGTCTGTGAAGCTTCTCCTCATTCCTTCCTGTTCAAGGGGTGATTTTGTAACTATATGTATTAGAATTTTAATCTGGCGGAGTATTTCTTGTAGTTAAAGAACATCTTTTCCTTTGCAATGCTTACTCAGAGGACTCAAAGAGGAAAACATCAGATTTTTCATAGAAGAAACTGCACATTTCTATTCAGAAGATGTTGGTACAGAAAATTGGTGCTGTTACACTTAAATGCTTACAAAAAATAGAATTTTTGAGGAAAGAAATGTGAATGATGTAAACTGTTATAAAAACATCAGCTTCACTGAAGCCACACTAATTTACACCAGCTGAGAATCTCCCCACTCATCATTTAAGCAAAATCTTGCAGATGTTTCCATTTAGAAGGTCAGAAATGTTTACTCCAGAATTCAAAATTATTCTAATTTCTTCACAGGCTTCTACATGCAAAGGGTCCACTACAAACTCCTCATTTAACCACCAACTGCTTTGCAGCTGTAAATTGCAATCTGCTTTTAAATTGCTCCTGGATGCCTTCTCTTAATCTAAAGTAACGACAAAAACGGGCTAGTACACAATTTTTTCTTTCCATTCAGATATCAAAGCCCTTAGTGAAGGGCTTTATGTAAATAAAAAATGTCAAGATTTACCTACTTTAATACAAGCTCTGCAGAAAATCTTTTCTATTATTTTAAGCATAATAATGTTCCTGAGTCATATACAGTTATTAACAAAGTCTTATATCATGCATTCTGTTAAAATTCTGTCAGTGAAAAAGTTGATGCAATACAGGCAACTAAAAAAAGAGGAGGGGTAGAGAAATACAGAATGTCTTACAACATGCAACGAGCAATACTTCATGCATCTAAACTCTGAAATATATTGACTAAATCTTTGTTATGTCCCTGTCACAGATTACTGGTAATACTTGTCAGAGCCCTTAGTGGAGGTAGTATTGATGTCTGGTATTTCTGTCAGTTTTATGTCTTATTCACTACAAAGCACCTGTAGCCCTTCTCTCCCTGGTTGGTTTTAGACTAAAGCGTGCATGAGGAGTCACAGGAGTTAAATGCAGGACTTCCTGAGAGATCTCAGCATTGCTTGAAAACATCCTTTTCGTATTTTCCACCTCTCTCTCTCTCGGAGGAATAGGAGAACTACATAATGTTGTTTGGTTACAAGCAAAGAAGTTTTCCTTTGTTTATATATTTAAGAAAAAGGCTCCATTTGATGACAACACTTGACTGTAATGTTGGCTTCCATACTGTGGACCTTTATGCATTTTTTTTTTCAGCTTTTTAACCAAATAAGCACCTCTGACAAATGAAGTGACCACTGGAGGTTCATCAAAGCATTCACAACATTTACAGGTATAAAATGAACATTCTCATGAACATACTGAAGCTCCAACTTTGCCATTCTGTTTAAGTACAGAATTACTGTTTGTGGCACAAAGGCAGGTATTACTCAGAATTCCACCCACCACCAGTGTCACCTGTCTGTGCCCTGGAAGCACAGAACTGTCTTGGCTGCACTTACAGTGAATTGATTAACAAATATCACTGAAAAATAGGATTTCAGCTGGTTGGCTGCATCTGTCACTACCTAATAGATCTCTGGATGAGATGTCTATTGACTATTACATCTGCATTTCTTTCTTTTTAATTGCACTGTGCTTATATTCCTTGGGTGATCCATGAGGAAACCAGTCTTGTTTATATCCAATCAAAAATGTGTTCATCAAGGCAGGCAGCTGAAAGTCAATGTCAACTCAATAGTTCTACTTATAACAGAGAACTAAATGCTTTTTCCAATTAATTGTTAGTTTCTTTCCCCTTATCTTGCCAATTTCCTCCAGACCACCCAGGGAGGGGTTTTTCTCTGAGTGTCCTCTTTAAGAATCCAACTTGCTCTGAACACTTTTAATTACAGTACACAGTGAAAAAAAAAAAAAAATTGACATTATTTTGGTTTATGTTTCTTGCATCCAGTGAAACAGCTGCTGCTTTCCAGTGCTGAACCCGACTTGGCACCTGCTTTGCAGCCTACACAATACCTGTGGGTGTGTCAGATTTTCTGAGGGCAGTGACATGTGCCTGGCAAGAAGGGTTTTCACTCTGACACTCTCCTGTCTGCAAGCAAACAATGAGTGTGAGCTTTAATTGCACATGCACCATAACTGCAGCCCCTGTTTGGAATGAATGGAGACAGAGCAACGAACTTTGAGTACAGGCTTTTTTGTGTCCTCATGTTTCTTTGTAGGACATCACAACCACGAGGCAACAGGGATGAAAAAAATTAAAAAAAA
>VYXC01005510.1:47933-122451 GCA_013397175.1 Platysteira castanea
AAAAAAAAAGGAGCTTTTAAACTCCAACCAGATTTCCAAAATAATTCAAGAGCAAAGGACCAGCTCTATTTTCACAGAGCAAAGCCATGGTCTATTCCTGCCACTGCCTCAGATCAATGTGTTAAGTGATACCCATTCAAATTACTTGTCAGTTTAATCAGAGGAAGTGAAACACAATTATAGGGCATTAGTGTAAAAGCCAGCACAGAATAACAGAATGTCCATGTGGGATATCTGAAGCAAAAGCCTGTTGAAAATAACTCTGTGACATTTTCATCAATGGTCTTTTTTACAGAAAAAGAAACCCTTTGGAAATGCTATTGCAAACTAATTAACTAAGGCATAAAATAATGCTTTAATTCTACAGACTGATTAGAGGCCTTATTTCTTCTTGTAGATACCAGAAATATTTTTGGCTTTTGTTTTGTTATTGGAATAAAATTAAATACATAAAGACCTTTACTGAAATGATAACTGGTGCATTTACAAAGCCTTTCTGTGCTCCCTCCCAAGTCAGCAGGAGTTTTACCATTATTTCCACTGAATGACTGGAACATTCGTTTTTCATGGACACTCCAAACTTCCATTGAATCAAAGATTTATTTTTGGAATCTTCACGCGGATGACTTGGATGAAGTGGGTGAAATGGAAGCAGGGAAGGGTAGGGACGACTCCTTCTCCTGCTGAAGGCAGGGCTGCGAGTTTGGTGGATTCCAAAGGACAAACAACTGCAAACCTGCCCCAAAAGCCCTGCCTGCAGTCGCCAGGGGGGAAATGCTGGGCTGGGCACTGGTGCCTGGAGCCCCTCTGACTCTTTCACCCCCATCTGCACCACAGCTCAGTTTCAGTGGAATAGGTAAAAATGTACCCAGTTCAGAGGTGTAAAGGAAATAAGGATTTGTGAATCCCCACGGCAGGAAAGCAGACTGAAGCCCTATGTGATCCTCAACTATTGAAATAAAAATAAAGGATATAGGATAACCTCTATGCGTGTTAGAATCTCACTTTTTATTGTTTTATTTTATTTTAATTATTTAAAAACCCCTATCAATACATGTCTTCAGGATAGAACTGAAAAAAGCTGGAAAAAGCCTTCTCCTTCCAGACCTAATGGGATTTTTAAGATCCAGAAGAGATGGGGGCCTGGACTTCACTCAGCAGAGTGAATCTCCTGGAATGAGGTGACTCCACTTCTTTCAAGAGCCACAATGCATGGCCCAGGTCTAGGTGCCCCTGTGGTAAAATCACTTAAAATGATCATCTTGTAATTCTGAGCTCAGAGACTCTGAGGTCTTTAATTGGATTTGGCCCTTTATCTTCTATATTCATGAGATAGTAATTAATTTGACCATCCCTGCCTGGTCCACAGGGTAATTGAATAATAGCTCTGCACAGGCACATAAATGCCTCCAAAAAGAGTTATTACTATGACTGTGCAGTATGAGGAGTTAACTCTGCCCCGTTGATAATGGTGGCATTGAAATTCCTCAGGAAAGTGCCACTGGGGCACATCTCAGAGCTAATGGGAAAGGAAGAAAGTATGTGAATATGCAACATGCAAAACCACTGCACAGCTGATACTCTGCCCTTTAAAATAGTGACAATTAAAATTTAATTCTATTTTTTTCAGATTTTCTGGCTACACCTTCATCTTCTGGCACTACTAAAACCCTGATAATACCACAGAAGGGGTTAAAAGCAACTTAGTTCTTTTGGTAAATTGCCACAAAGACTTCTTGTAGGAAATGAAGTGGAAAAAATGTTAAAGAATGTTAAATGAAATCACAGCAGACTGAAACCTGTGGTTCCAGTGCAAGACCTGAAATAAATTTGAAACAGATGCTAATTGGCACCACCTTCACTCTGATGTTCACAAATGAAACTGAAGGAGACTTCAGAGGTGCCAGAGGAAGACCAACCATCCAAAGAACATTAAAACAGGCTTGGATTTGGTTTGTCAGCTCCAAAGTTATTTATATCCTTCTAAGTTACCTAGATCCTTCTGAAAATTCATCCAATGAGACATGTGTACATTTTTAAAAGGACTGAAAGTCTGTGGAATTGAAATTGTTAAATTATGGTGGATGTGCCTTCCATTCTCAATTAGCATTGGCTTTGGAGGTGAACTACGGATCTGGGATTTTACTGAGTTGTTCACTGCAGATTTTTCCCTGAGGAATGGGTAATGGTTTGTATCAAGACAAACAGGGTTGTTTGCAAATCTCAGTACAAATCATGCAGCGCCACAGACATCTGCAGCTGTTTGGAACCCCTTTTAATGACAAATGCTTACAGGACTAATTGCACGTGGTAAAAGTGCTGACTGACCCCTACATCTGGTTTGATCCTTTCCATCCTGAAAAACTTGATGTTACAAATCAAACTTATTTTTAATATATAAGGATATCAACTATTTTAAATAGTGTTATTCCAAGAATTCAGTAATTTGGCCCTTCTGTGACTTCAATATCAATTCCTGCA
Organism: Platysteira castanea; assembly: GCA_013397175.1. NCBI lineage: Eukaryota > Metazoa > Chordata > Aves > Passeriformes > Platysteira > Platysteira castanea. Next base: position 50,415 of record VYXC01005510.1, read on the forward strand.
GTAATAGAATGCAGCATTCCACACTTCCTATTTATTATTCTATTCTTGTATGCCACAACCTATAATTCCACTGGCATTATTTTCAATATTATAATTGAATAAATGCCTCCTATAAAAATGAATGATTTCACTAAAACAAGAACAACTATGGAGCTTCTGCATGTTCCACTTGGTCGTGATGGGCACCAAGAGGAGAACAACCGAATCCACAGTCTGTGGGAACTTGACTCTACCTCTAATTCCCAGTCCTGGTTTCTAATACACTACATTTTAGTGACGTTTTCTTCAATATGGCAATTAGTGTTAAGGGTGAGTCAATTCCATGATGATCAAACACCTAAAGAAATTTAAAAAAAAACCAAACTAAAGCTCGGCAGGAGAAGCTCTGCGCCTTTCCACACCACATGATGCTTTTCACTTCAAAACTACCAAGTAAATTACTGAGAAAAAGTTACTGTGAATAAAATGGGCTGCACGGTGTTAAGTAATTATTTCTAAAGTGTGAAGTGGGTAGGAAGTATCTCATCTTAAAGTAGTGCCGTGATGCATATTACCTCTCCAGTATAAAGTGAACAGTCTTTTTTTTCTTTTTTTTTTTCCTCCCTTTTTCTTCTTTATCTTGCAGGAGCGATCACAGGAATGAAAACTTTATTTTTCTAATGATTTTGTATGTGGGAGAGAAGTGTAAAGGCTCAACCTGTGAAACGCTGCTGTGCTCCACTATTTGTACTGTGCTACTGTTTCGAGAAGAATTTCTAGAATTTCATGAGGTCTCAGGAAATCATAGAATGGTTAAGGTTGGAAAAGACCTCTAAAACCGAGTCCAGCAGTTCACCCAGCACTGCCATGTTCACCACTACAAGCTCAGTAAATTATGAATCTACTTGGGTGCTGTTCCCCATTTAAGGAGTGAAGTATGGAGCTGTGATCTCCTGTGTCAAAGAGCAGCATTTCCGTGAGTGCTGAGGGATGCACCTCAGGGAAGGTTTGATTTCTGGAACAGTGCAGAACACAGCTTGCTTTAAGTTCGTCTTTTAAGCACGTCGTGCCACTTGCCTATGCTGTCCCTCAGTCTTGGAACCAGTGGTAAAAGGAGGTCATTTAAATAGAAAAGGTACCTCACAGCATTGGGTAGGAAAATACCCTTCTTGCTTCTGAGAGAACAGAGGGGATTCTTGCAATTAATTAATACCTGGGTGCATAACAACAGGCTGTAAGAAGAAAAGGTTGTTTTTAATTTTTGTTTTTTTAACAATTATTATTAAAAGTTGCAAGGATTGAGGAGAAGAAAAGGGAAGACCTCGTAAGATTCAAAGAGGAGCTTTCCCCAAGACAAAATGTGACACAAATTGGTCATAATGACCTGGCTAAATACTGCTGTCCATTTAAAGGATAATTATGGCGCTGCCACAGATACTTACACAGACATTAAAATATTTATGCAGCATTCATGTGAAATTCAGTCCCAGATCAAAACCAAGAGACAGTAGGGATTAAAAAAGAGAATCCTAGTTCAGGTTTAATGGCTGACAAGCATGACTATTTTTCCTTAATATTCTGTTTCAACAACATGCAGTACAGGCTTTTGTTTTATTTTGTTCATACACATAAAAGATTCATTGCAAAAAGATCAGAAAGGGTTATTTCCTGAGATTAAATATCACATGGATATCCAAATTATGCTTTGCAGGGATGTGACTTTTAAACACTCAGAGCCATTCAGTGACCGCCTCAGATAAAGGGCAAAAGTGCATCTACAGAGTGTAAACTCATTTTGGCATCTGTCCTGAAACTATCTTTGAGGTTTGACCTTCAGAAGAACTTCACAGAACACAGATGGGTTGACTAGGGCTGGCCACAGGAAAGTGTTTAACAAGTCAGCATTGCAAAGCAGTTGGAAACGATGCAGAACAAGCCTCTAAATATATCAAGTGAGCTCTGCTGAGATATCTGTGTGTCCATAGCTTGTGCTCTGGGATCAGGAGGGTAATGGATAAAACACTCTAGTTTTAATAGAGCTTGGGAATTATATGTTATTATTTCCAATTTTTTAATACTTTATTGTGTAATTCATTCAATAATTAAATCTTATAATTCAATAATTTGGTTTAATGTTTGAAATAATTTTATAAATGTGCGTACTTCCAAATACAACAATTGTTAGGTATTTAGAGGTGTTGTATTTAGAGGTAAAATGCCAAGTGATTTTGGAAGCTTCCCCATGATGCAGGAAAATGACACAAAGTCACCAGTGCTGCAGCAGGACAGGTCACTGTGTCACATTCCTTGATGGCTGCACTCGTGCTGGGCATGGACAGCGAGTGGACAGCCTCAAATCCATGACGACGTCAGACTGATGAGTGTCTCTGGTGAGCCTGTTTAATCTCACATGCTCATGCAAAACAAAAGGAATGTGTTTACAAAATTAATATTTCATGGGCTTCTCTTCAGAGAGAGACCTATTTCTCTAAAAAAATAATTGCCTTAAGTGCACAACTGTGTGCACACATTTACAGATATTTTTAAACTCAAAGATGCAATTTCTTTTCTTAGATGACTTCCTAAATCAAGACAAGATCAATGCCATCAATCATTTAATACAGCTAAAGACTAGAAATTTTGGTAAAGAGTGCTTTTTAAAAAAACAAAATGAGGCTGGTTGCATGACTGCCTATGCCAGCATTCATTTTGACTGATGAACTCCACAGCAGTTTATTACAACAAATAGCATCTCCTAGTGAAATTCTCTCCTTCTAATATCGTTCTGCTCTACAAAAATGTATTTTTGACATCAGAAACAAATTGCAACAACGTGCAGAAGAATGAGTTGTTGCCTCTGAAAGCTATTTCCAAAATACCACATAACTTCAAATTTTATCAAGACAAAAGGAACGCTGGGTGACACATATTTATTCATTTGTGTGTGTGTATGCAATGCTTTTGTAACTGAAATACACTATGTTTTACCATCAAACAATCAAAATAAATAAAAAAAGTCATGTTTTCTTGACTGGTATAATAAATATTTTCAATTCTAAGAAGGACAGTACACAATATTATACATTGTGTTAAATATCTCATTTCAACTGCCACTTTTTTTTTATATCACTCCCCTCCTCAGCGGGGCAGGATAAGGTCGAGGGAAGGGCAGGGAGAGATCCCTCACCAGTTACTGTCATGGGCAAAACAGACTCCAGTGGGAGAAACTAATTTAGTTTACTACCAATCAAATCAGAGCAGGACAATCAGAAGTAAAATCAAATCTCAAAACACATTCCCTCCACCCAGAGAAGTGCTATGGACCAGCAAAAAACTGATGTGGAAAATTATTTTCTTCTGAATACAGAATATCACAAAAAGTTTCGGCTTTGTATCCTCATCACCTGTGAATTATATTGACTTAACTACTTTTGTTATCACTGCTGATATTTTTTCTTACAAAGAAAAGATAAGCATCATTAGAATTGGTTATTTCTGTAAACCTTGAATCTAGTGAGTTAAATGTGACCATGATTCTTCCGTTCTGTAATAAATCCTAATAACCCAGCTGGATTTATAACAGCCTATTATACAGCACATTCATGAACACAGACCAATTTTCAGTTTCCTGGACTAGAAATCATGATCACATCTAATCTCCTGTGCCTGACAATAAGTTTATGATGTTTAGTGGAAAAGCTCACTGACTTCAGAGGTCACTGAATGAGATCACAAACTATTTTACACAGCACAGTTTTTAGTAAAAAAAAAGCCCCCAAAATCCCAGGAGAAGGAATATAAGACAAATGCTGCTATTGCTTTTTGTGTCGCTCTGTACCACATGGATTTTCTAGGCCTTTTTATTCCCCAGATGACATGCTGAAATAAATATATAAACTCAGAGATTATTTTTTTTTCCTTTTCTCGAGTATTTTGGGAATTTCAAGGATCACATTTTGAGGTTGGATGCCCCATCTCTGGGCAGGCCCCTTCCAAGGTCAGGTTGGACAGAGCTTTGATCCAGTGAAAGATTTCCCTGCTCACGGCAGAGAGGTTGGACCAGATGATCTGTAAAGGTCCATTCTGTGATTCATTGGGATTCTGAAGTGTATTTTTTATTCAGCATGGTTTTTTTTTCCTAAACAGAGAAATTGAAACTACTCAAAATCTGCCCTCGGTATTACCGGAACGAGAAATAATTCACTAGTCTAAGAAACAAAATTTATATTTCTGAAAATGTCTCAGATTTTCTCTCTGCATTCTCCTACTCTCCCACTCCATGGAGTAGCTTTGAGATGCTGGTTGAGCTCTGCTGGAAAAGATGAACAACAGTGGTTGGATCAGCTGGGGAGTTCAGTGAATTGGAATCAGAATTCGGGTTCAGATTTGATCTCCCACCACAAAACAAAAGGCAAGACTCCACTTAAACTTTAAATAATAAAAACCAAAACTTTGTGATTTCCTGCACAGACACACACTGTAAAAATTATTAATTTTTAAAGTAATGCATTGTATTTAATTGAACACTATAAAATCAGCATTTAAATACAATCCCTGTAATCTTTTTAAAAGAATGCACAGAAAATGAACAGACCTGTTTACTGCTTCAGAAACAGAGGGTGAAATACTCTGTTTTGTAATTATGATCTGCAAATATTTATTTTTTAAAAGCCAATAACCTAAACATTCTTCTACCCAAGTCTTTATTTAAATGTCAATTACTATAACATCAGAGAGCATTCCTACAGCTAAATGATGCTTCAACCAGCTTGCACTGATAAATGTTCCATGACCACTACAGACTATCTATAAAATATTTTCCATTTGATCCATTTGCATGACTTGCACTGAACTAGCAAACCAGTGGAAGGGGAATAAACCCCTGCAGTCATTCCTAGAGTGCACGTTATAAATACAGGAGGGCAATTTTAACAAATTTTGTATTTACTGTCTTTCCAAAATTCTTCTCTGAGCACCCTTGTGGGATGACTCCCCTTTTTTACATCTCTTTCACACGGCATTAGCCCATTGTACTGAACTTAATAAATTTGAAATGCATAGATACAATAATGACACTCTGAGGAGTTTAAAATAGACAATGAAAACAAAAGAATGCTGCTTAAAATACATTTTTTTAAAAGAAGGTATTTCTAGTTACGTTTCTTGTCTTCTGGTTTTATGTCTTAATCAAATATCTCCATGCATGCCTATCAGTTAGAAGTTCTCTTTATTAAAACAAAATCAGGAACATTTTGTGTGAAGTGAAGATATGGGAATTTAGAACTGAAACATTTGGAGATATGGAAACAGAAGAGCTAGCACAGCTCTTCTCCTACAGCAAGCACAAAACATAAATAATATTTGCCATCCTCCTACTTCATCATCAAAGCCCTTCCACGTTCTGGGGCAGTAGCCACCTACTCCCTCTATATCACTTCAGCAAAGGCTGCAAACACTATCTAACATTTATTTTCTGTTACACAAACACATGCAAATCCTTATGCATATGTATAAGCACAGAGACACACCTCCAGAATGAAACTCAACTCCCTCCATCAAGGTCAGTGTCCTCAAACTCACAGCTCCCAAGCCAAGGAGTCTGACTGGAATGGGCATTGTGGTGAGTGGGAAAGGGCAGATTAGGAATAATATTGTCCCAGAGGCTCATTTCAGGCTGCAGGGTTCAGTCCTTTGTCTCTCCAATTCGTAGACGCTTATGTCTTTTCTACTTTTTCTTGCCCACATCAAAAGTACGGTTCAAGGTTTGCTCCTCTAAGTGGCAATTCTAACGTTTATTGTTGAATTTCTGTCTGTTTAAACAATCTCAAATTGACTGCCTGGCTCGTGTTTTGTCTTACAACAGAGTCACAATTCTTTTGATGTTCCCTTCGTTCCCCTCTTTCCATGCACCCACTAAATAATCTCGGTTTCCTCTGACAGACTGTCAGTACTCTGCTGAACACCTGGGTGTGCTCAGGAATTGCTCTGATTCCAGAACAGTGGTTTTGTTCCCTGGGCTGAGATGCACCCATGACTCAATATGTTTTCTTTGCCTCCTCATTCATCCAAGTCACCCTCGTTCACCCATGAAATAATTTCTGGGCTTGTGACACCTGAAGAGCCCGTGAGGCTCCTGCGAAGACACCTCCTGGTTTGTTAAGCTGTAAATGCAGTCCCTCAAAATATCCCACTTAAATCCTCTGCTCTGCCTTGTTGTTTCCAGTTTTTTTCTTCAGTGCTGCCCCAAATTTTTGGACCAATTGACTTATCAGCCTTCAGTCCCTCCTGCCATACAGGATCAACACAAAGGCTTATTTTGAACAGCAGGATTGAATGTTGTGCCCTCACTGAGACACATGAATATCAAATCTGGAAAAGATTAAAAGAAAAAGCCAACAACAGAAGGGAACAGTTCACAAGCCTAGGAAAATATTAGAAAATTGAAATACTATATATTCTCTTTTTACATCAGTGATGTAGCACAGTGATAAGTACAACAGCTAATTGTATTTGTGCAAACTCAATAAAAGGAATTGAAACACAAAATGTTGCGAACTAAATGAAATAATAGCATCAGTCGTCTCTGAAATCATTATTGCACTTGAGAAGCATAATAAAACTCAAGTGCATGAGACTTTCCTGGAAATTTCCCACACACTTTTTGAAGACATCTGTTCAAAGCAGAAATGTAGGGTAAACTTCTGGAGAGGGAAGAAAAAAACAACAACCAAAAAAGCTCTATCTTCCTGATTTCCCCTATAGATTACACGATGCAGAGCAATTTCTTTGGGGCATTATGTGACCTTTTCCGCTTGTCTGAACCTCTCCTGCGCTCCGGGGGGTTCCACAAGAAGCCCTGAATCAGCTCTGTGAAGCTTCTCATGAGGAACGGAAATGGACTTTTAGCCTGGCTTTGTGTGTCTGCAGACCCATCTTTAACTCCTTCATCCCATTTACATCGAACGCTGGTGACAAAGGGACACCCCCACCACCCACCAGAACCTCTTGCTTAATGCACTGTGAACAAATTTCCTGTCTGTGCTGATATCAGGATACCACACTGCACTGATCAAAACCACATTAACCACTGCCACATTTGACTTGTAACCCAAGAATTTAATTTAAATGTCATTTTAAATTTCCACTATTAGACTTTGTCACTGTTATTACCCTCATTTTTTTTTTCCTTATTCCAAGGCTACTGAGCATCTTTATGTTCACAGATTTTAATTTTAATTGCACACTCAACTATCCTAAATTATTAGGCAATGTACCAAGGTAGCAGCAAATTTGAATTATACTGTTTTCTCCATATGCTAAGCAGGTTAAAATGTATCACCCATATGTTAAATTCCTCTCTGCTGTGAGTAAAACCAGTGAATATCATCTTTGTCTGTAACAGACTACAGAACTGTTCAGATCTGCTGACAGCTTCAGCAGACCTTGGGGAACCAGCACCAGTTGTACTGGGTCCATTTTTCTCCCAAGATTTTAAATATTAGATCACTAGGCATATATATTTGCAGAACTTTTGTCTCAAAACTAAGATTTCTACCAGATTTCTACCATTTCTACCATCAAATACTTGAAACTTTGCTACGCTATCAGTACCTGTAAATTTATGGGGTTTTTCCCCTGCTTTTTTTCCAATATTGTAGTTTTCCATATCTGCTTTAAATCCTTCTGAGTCAGTTCTGCCTCTGTTTTCTCTCCTCTCTCACTGCTCCCCATTTCGACCTCACAAATTCACAGTCACTGCTTTCCTGCCTTTCAAACCCAGCTGTAATTCCTGGCTCTCCATTTATAAGACATCCTTTAACCCAGGCCCTCACAAAGAGCCAAAGTGCCTTGACCAGCTCAGCTTTCCTGGCCACACAAATGTCTGAGATTCACGGGAGAGAAGAAAGCATTATAAATACTGTCAGTGGTTCCTGCCTTAAAATTGCAAGCCCTGTGAAGTTTTGTCCAGTGCCAGCTCTGAGATTCCATTCTGGCCAGATGATCTGGACTGGTTCAGGAACCAAAATATGGGACACGGAGCTTAGGGAGAAAGTACTGAGGGGGGGACTTGTAACCCACAAGGAAGGAAGTTCGTGGCCCAATAACACATTAATCTGCGGGGTAAAATGGCTCTTTGGGAGGTGGTGGTGTCAAAACCTCCTCCCAGCCAAGCTTTCCCCGTGTCTGCGACACAGGTGGGTCCAGGCAAACAAAGTATTTCAAAAGATTATATTACAAAGATTCACTGCTTTATCTGTAGTTCATGAGACATGGTGCAAAATGAGACACTCTGCATTAAGTGTTTCAAGGGAAATACAGATCCCAAAGGCATTAGGACTGGGATCTGCCTTTGGGATTTCTTCTGTAAATGCTTCTGCACAGCTGATGCTCAGGTGCACAAAAAATACCACCACCAGCTTGTGTGGCCATTGGCATGTGGCCATGTCCTGCTGCAACCACCTGAACCAAGGCAGGACTGAACTGTCCTGCAGGAAGAAGTAGCAGCAAGATAAAATTAGAAGATCATAATTAGCAATAGAGATAATAGATTTTACCACCCTGGGAAAAAATCCCCATAGCATTTAATAAGGGACATGAGATTTGAAGCTGCACTGAGGGAAATTTCGTATTATACAGAGCACTTAAAAACTGTAACATGATTCAGCGGAATACTTCCACAGAGATTTTAAGCCTGTGGTGTCAAAACGATGGAGCAGAATAGCTCTGAGTCCACCTGCTGCCAGCCCTTTCCAGACCCCACAGTGGGAATGCCTGCCTGGAAAACAGCACAACTTATCTGGTGTACCAAGGGCTGGGGAGAGGGGCCATTGAGAGCCTGGGTGCCATCAGCCCATGTGTGACAGTGAACCCCTTCAGAGAGGCAGGGTGCATGAAACAAAACCCGAGATACAAATAAAGGAAGGAGAAATACAAAAGAATAAGCCAGCTCTGGACAAGCTGTTCTTTTTTCTTTCCATGTCTCACTAAGGTATTATGACCTCGTGGGCATGAAAACCAAATCTCTGTGTGGGGGTGAGCCGAGCAGGATGTGTTCTGTGCAACAAGCTACAGAAGAAAAGGGCTGGGTGCCCACGGGGTCAGTTTATGGCTTCTGAAGCACAATATCTCTGCTTCAGCATAGGAATCCTGGGTGGTGTTTGTTCTGTTCTGTTCAGTCTCTGTTTACCTTCTCTATCTATTTATAAGCAGGAATATTTCATGCAGGTGTTGTGAAGATAAATGACGCAAAGAAAAATATTGGAAGTGCAAAAATACTATTGCACTGGAAGCTGCAGATGTACTTTAGATAGTTGGAAGTGCCTGGAGTATAGGACAGGTGTCAAATAAATTGTAAGAAATAATATAATAGATTATTCCAAACAAGCCAAAGTTTCATGGAAATGCAGTTTAGATAACAAAAAAAATCCTATCAGCTTGTCATTTATTGTGTGTGTGGGGGCTTGTAAATAACCATCCCAGCAAACCAAACCTAACCAAACCTCCTTGGGTATATTCCCAGGAGAGCAACACTATGGAAAAAAGTAACAGGAGTTTTATTTCAGCTCGGCAAACCAAAGGGGCTCCTAGTTGAATATATTCTGCATATGAGATGGTCACTGACTACCAGGGATGACAAAGTGAAGTTTAAGGCAGCCAAACACACCTGCAGCCTAATGCACATAATATATTCCAGGCCTTCACTGCAATAGTTAATGCCTTTGAGAGTCCTCAGGGGCACAGCTGTCCAGCTCCATCAATTTTTACACATAATGCAGGTAATCAGTAATTCAAATGTTATACTGAGCTCATAGAGACAGAATATATGAATGTAGTAAGTCTTCTCACAGAAGCTTTACAGCCAGAAATGAGGAGATGCATTTATTTAAAATAGTAGAATCTTGTTTCATATTAAGATAAAATTTAAGAAAATCCATAATTCAGCACAAAGTGATTTGTGTATTTAAGTGAATGCTTACAATTCTCGAGCTCTGTGGGAAAGGCTCCTACACAATGAAAGGTGGAGATGGGAGCTGCAGTTGTGTGGGCACCTGTGAGATCAGAGCAAAGACGAAGAAAATCCCTTTTATTGTGAGTTCTTGCAAATTTCCTTATTTAAATTACAGAATTTATTCGTACTCTACAGACTTTCTGGGCAGGCAGAGGAATGAAATATGCATTGCACTGCTTGTGCATGTTACCTAAACATTCTTTCCTTCTCGTTACAGGACTCAGCTCTAGAAGAGGAGAAAATCTATTTTGTTCTTCCTGTGTCCTTTGTGAGCCTCATATGGTGCCAAGGCACAGCCAGGAAACTTCAACTCAGGCAAAAATTGAGAGGAGAAAAGGAAATCTTGGTGCAGGTGAGTTCTTCCATCACCACTGTTTGATGCAGATACTTCTTTCTTTACACAGTGTCATTAATATAATATAATTATCCATGCTATATAATGAGCTTGCTACCTACAGCAATTCACTTAGAAATGACAGAGAAAGGTTTTTTCCTGGGTCCATCAATGTTTCACATCATCATTAATGACCTGGGTGATAGCACATAGAATATGCTTATTAAATTTGGAGGTGACACCAAGCTGAGAAGCACTGAAAGTGCTTGGGAGAGTATAATAAAAATCCAAAATGATTCTAACAAATCGCACTTATGTCCTCAAAAAGGAAAAAAAAAAAGAAAAGAAGAGGTGCTATTCCAACAGGGTCATGTGCAAGATGTTCACTCAGTCAGGAATAACAGCTATAAAACTCAGAACAAGTAGCAGCTCTATGGAAAATCTGCAGGAAAGGCTCCACGGGCTCTTGCCCACCACAGGAGGAACACCAGCCACCAGTGTCACCCAGCTGCCACAAAGGCAGGCGCCTTCTCTGGCAGGAACACCCAGCAGCAGCCAGGAGAGTGTGTCCTCCCAGCTAGTAAGGTCTCAGCTTCAACGCCCTGGGGTTTGTTTTGGTACTGTGTATACAGAAAATGGGGACAGTTCAGGAGGAATCCAAAACTGATCAAAAGCAGTTACAAAGATCAGCTTGAGACTCCCCTGACAGGAGAAGCCGGGGCGCACTGGGCTTGTTAAACTCTCGGAGTCTGAGAAGTGAATCACAGAATTACAGATCACAGAGCACCCTGAGCTGGAAGGGCCCCACAAGGAGGACTGAATCCAGCTCCTGGCCCTGCACAGACACCCCAACAATCCCACCCTGGGCATCCCTGGGAGCGTTGTCCAAACTCTCCTGGAGCCCTGGCAGCCTTGGGGCCGTGCCCATTCCCTGGGAGCCTGGGCAGTGCCCAGCACCCTCTGGGGGGAGAACCTTTTGCTTGAGAAGTCTTCAGAGCCTTCAGGAGGAGCTGATGTGTCAGGAATAACTAAACAAATACTGCCTTAGAGCAAAGACATGGACCCAGTGATTTCTTAAATCCATTGCACTTCCACGGACTGAGAAGGTTCATAAAGCAGTGACTGGCCCAGCTATAACTGATAGAAAGAATCGTGTTAAACAGAGCAAAGGGACTTTTAACCTCTTATTCAGAGAGGTTTATATTTCTTTAAGAAGATTGGGTTAGATGGGAACCTCCAAGTAAAACATTATTTATAAGGAGGCTCCAAAATACTGTCAGGGCTGAGACTCAAAACTTTAAAGGTACCTCAGAAATCCCCATCCTAGGATTTTGGTGAGAATCCACTTCAGCTCCAGAGGACCTACAGATCAGAACACACTTAAACTCTGTCTATGCTCCATATTCTAAAAAAACTCAGCACTGAAGTCAAACTTACTTTAGACTTCAAGTAAAAATATTTGAAAAATTAAAATAAAATAAGCCCCTAGAATAGCTCCACTGTTGTACTGTATTTTTACTGGTTTAAGTGAAAACTAAATGGTGGAAGTTTCTGCAAAAGATGAGGTCCTATATATTGACTAAAACTGTATTTTTGTTCCTTAGGGATTAAGTGCATCATCGGAGAAATGAATCTTGTGGACATGGTTTAGTAGTGGCCTTGGTGCGTGATCTTAAAGGGCTTTTCCAACCTAAATGATTCTCTGATTCTACACTTACTGCACCTATAAATATTTTTCTGTTTCTTGATATTTTGATTAAGCCGACTGGATTACACATTTCATATGAGGGTGGTTTTTAAATTCCCACTATGTGAAATGTTGTTTCAGCTTTATAAACTGTCAAGCAAAACTTAACTATACACAGAATTTACTCTGTTAGCCTTGACACAATGTTATCTAAAATGGTATTCTCTAAAATTCCAATCGAAAATAAACACATTGCAAGAAAGTAAATATATTTTTACAGTCTCCTATAGTTGCTAAACTGCTCTATTCTGTTTTGTAGAGAAACATCTGGAAAATCTACTTCAGAAGGAAAAGTAAGGAGTGTGATGTACGGCATATAGCAAAAGTAGATTTTTTTTTTTTTTCAATTCCTGCAGTTGTTAGGCTAGAAATAAACCATGGAAATGGTTATAGGGGAAATTTCACTGTATATATAAAAGCAATTATTTATATTTAATATTGTGCTACAGACGCAGCAGTTAGAGTGCAATATCCATCGTAACATCCTCCATTGCTCCAGACTTTGATGGGGCCTCTTAGGTAATGTCGCATTTGTAATCTCTGAACGCAGCACTCAGGGAAAATCCAGTCAGCAGGAAAAAATGAGGATGTGAATGGGCTTGTGAGCCATCCAAGGAACTGTCCTTGACAAGCACAAAGGAAAGCCAAACACCTGTCTGCCTATTATCCACTACCAATCTCTTTTAATCTCAACCACCTTTGCATTTCAATGGATATCTCAGTCTGTAAAGCACTGAAAGAGAACAAACACTCCCAAACGACTACATTTTGTAAATGTCACATGCTCATGTTTTAAAACCAGACCTGCAAAGGGAAAACCAGCAATTTGGGCTTGGGCTCATAAATCAAAGATCTTATTCTAAATCAATATTTTATTTTATCTGATCATCAACATGAGAAGATTTTACAAACTAGAAAAAAACCCCCACCATTTTTTTATTTATTGAGCTACTACTGCATGTTTCAGAAATACTTGCTCATATGACTGAGACAGAAATTTAAAGGAAGAAATTTTTTATGAAGGTTTGTCTTGACTTTGGCTGGGATAGAGTTAATTTTCTAGAGTTCTGGATTTAGGATGAGAACGGTGTTGATAACACACTGATGTTTTAGTTATTGCTCAGCAGTGCTTACTCTAAATCAAGACACAGCTTTCCAGTGTCTCATGCCCTGCCAGAAAGCAAACATAAAAACCTGGGAGCAAGCATGGCAAGGACAGCTGACCAGAGATGGCCAAAGGGATATTCCATACCATGGTACATCATGAATAGACTGGGGGGAGCTGGCTGGAGGGGCCAATCACTGCTTGGGGATGGGTTGGGCATTGGTCAGTGGGTGGCAAGCAACTGCACTGTGCATCACTTGTCTATTATTACTATTATTACTATCATCATTATTATTGTTATTATCTCTTCCTTTGCTGTCCTAATAAACTGTCTGTACCTCAACCCACAAAGTTTATCTTTTTCCCCAGTTCTCTTTCCCATCCCAGCCAGTGGGAGTGGGGAAGGTGACAGCGAGTGGCTGCGTGCTGCTCAGTTTCTGGCTAGGGTTGAACCCCAACAGCCCTTTGGTGACTGTTTTTCCTTGCAGGTCGACCTAGATTTTCCATCCCACTTCCTCATATCTTCTCCTTGGTCATATGGGGCAGCCTGTGAATGTTGTGAACATTTACACTCCCTCGTGAGCAGAGGTATTTTTACTCCCAATAGCTGAGATCCAGGTGGGAGTAAGTTGAGACCAGGGCGGAGTGGTGAGACCCTGACACAGGTTGCCCAGAGAAGCTGTGGCTGCCCCATCCCTGGAACTGTCCAAGGCCAGGTTGGACGGGGATTGGAGCAACCTGGGACAGTGGAAGGTGTCCCTGCCCATGGCAGGGGGTGGAACGAGATGGGCTTTAAAATCCCTTCCAACTCAAACCATTCTGTGATTCCACGATGCGCAGTGATAAGCAATATCTGGATTATTCGTGAGCAAGGACTTGCAGGAAGCAATGATATTTACTACCTCTCTCATAAATACTCTGTTCACACCAGGAGCTGTAGGATTTGAATGGCTTTTACCAGCAGTTAACTCAATGCTCTGTAGTGCTCTGTGTTTTAGTCAGAAATAACTGGCAATGACCTTCCCTGATGCACAAGATCTTCAGGATACATTTCTAAACCACATCCTCCCTGATGCAGGTGGCATTCAGTGGGGTTTTAGCAGAGGAAAAAATAGAGTTGTATAGTTTGGGTGCAGGGAAAGATCCACAAATGTATGCTCTGCACTCCCTAATAGGAGCAACGAGGTCTTTCCAATAGTGGAACAGCATTTTTGATGAAGTGCCTGGTGGCAAGTTTGAAATACTAGCCTGGGGGCCCTGATGAGACATAATTCATTCCACAACAAATCCAGCTTCCACATCCATTCCTCTAAAGTCATTATTGACCCAAGGGAAAATGCTGGCCTTAAGCAAGTTTTAATAAAGACTCTGGTGGGTTCGTTTCTGCAGCACTAAATGTGATAATGAGAAACAAGCCACTTAGCTGCAATAGACCCAGGACCTGTATATAACCCGAAAGTCAGTTTTCTGAGGTTCTTGGGATTCCTTCCAGAGATGAAACAAGCATCCAAAAGAGATTTAATTACCTTGCTCACTAATTTTTTACATAAAAATCAGTCAGGCTTAAATGGACCAATATTCTGCTTGTCCTATATGGGTGTAATTTATTTTAATACTGTTTCTGTGAAGTAAAAATATCCATAGACTAATCAAGTCTGGGTTGAAAATCAAGGTTTTTACTAAACCAATAAAAGTGTGAACATATAAATCTGGCCTTAAACATTTGCTCTACTTTAGAAATTTTCTTCAGTTTATTTTAAACAGGAAATGTTTGCTTCTGTGACTGTAAGCCCTAGTATGAAATAGAAAAAATCTCCTACAGACTGATGGATTGAAAGTTTCTGATGGGATTACTGAAAATTCTCTATGGATGAAGTAGGTAAAAAACCCCTGATAAGTAGCAAGTATTCTTTTAAAGTTAGATTTGTGGTTATTAAAAAAAAAACAAAAAAAACCAAAAACAAAAACCCAAAAAACCAGTCCTTCACTCTGGACCTTTCTGACCATCAACCTCAAAATAAAACCTTGCTAGACACAGTGGAAGTGATTTGAAAATTAAACTACAGTCTTGATAGAGAGAGATAGAAAAAGGACCCTTTGTGTGACTGTTATGATCCTTAGTCTCCATCCCAGGCAGAGCAAACACAATCTTTTGTGCCTGGGGTTGATGTCTGGCATTCACTCACAAGAGAGATGCTTTGTTTTATGGCTTCAAATTCTACAGGCCAGTATTGAAGTTGTGAAAGTCAGCAGAGGAAAACCAGAAATAGGCTCCTCTGCACTGGTGCTTTGGTAATACAATTGATGGGAGGGAATAAGAGCACAACGAGGAGAGGCTGAGTGTGGCAGTGCTTTGGGCAGCAGGGAAATTTGAGAATATTCCCATGGCTAAACCATGCAGTGAACCCCTGGGCCTACTCCTGCCCTCACCCAAAACAAGCTGTATCCAGGTATATCATTATGAAGTTCACAAATTTACAAATTTTCACAGGTCTGATCAAGTGTTTACTATGCACAACAAAAATAAAAACTTTAGCATTAATGAGGGGGAGATACACTTCACAGCCAGACCATCAAACTTAAAGCCAGTGTGCTGTATGTGCAGCAAACCCCTTCCTTTATTTCACATAAAAATGAAGTGTGGGGTACGAATCCTTTTTATGAAAACTCCTAAAATATCTTCTAAAGTTATGAGGAAATTAGTGTGTGCTTTATGATCTGGGAGGATTGGAGCTTACAGGCCTTTTTTTAATCCTCTTTCTTTTCGGTACTGTTTGAGCTGAAATCAGATGTGGTAATTTCAATAAAAGTAATATTGACTCACGTTTCTGTGAAACTCGTAGATATTTATACGGACAAGATGCAGGGGCGGGGGCACAGAAAATATTACTGGTTTGAATGGAGATGAAATGTCAGGAAGACTGGAGTTGCCATCTACTGGAATGTGCAACGAATGACAACTGCCATGCAAAAATCCTGAATTTCAAGCCTTAGTCACAGTAACAGTCCAGGTACGTTGCAATGGATCCAGAATAAAAAACACACACACAAAACCCAATTAAATATCATAAAGTAAAATCTCCAAAGACAAAGAATTATTCTCCACTCAGCTCTTGAGAAGTCAGAAGATATACAAGGAGCCTGTGTCAAACCGGTCTTATTTGCCTGCATCTTTTATCCACATTAAGCAACAGATTATATTTATCACTCCTCATCAGAACACTGATAATTGCACTTGCCAGCTTTAAAAGCACAAAACAATGTCAGAATCTGAAAAGGAGAGAATTGTAAATTCTTCAAATGTGGGTATATAATCACCACTGCATTTTTAAACCACCACTTTTTAACACAAGATAACATTAAGGAGTATCTTCAGTTGATGAAACACAGAAAAACATAACACAAATCTTCTTAGAGCTGCTTATCATCAAAGACAGCTACTCCATATTAATTTTGCTGTTCCAATAATGTGTAGTAGGTTCATACCAGAAAAAAAAGTATTCAAGTATTCACTCTTGTGCTTGTACATGATCTAAAGCAGAACTTTTGTTTCCTACATCCAGCTCTTGCAAAAGACCAATTATTTAGATAAAAAAGTTCATACAGCAAGTGTTTACAGCTGGTCAGACAGACAAACCAGACCTCTCCAGGGCAGTTCAGAGGAGAAAAGGAGGCAAAAACATCCTGCAAGTGCTGTGACTGAAATGACACCAAATGAGGAGGAGACCTGATGCTGATAGCAGCTGCAGCCCATAAATTCAAGGTATCTGCAGACATCAATGGATCATGTCCCACCTCACAAGACCAAACCTATACACCAGGATTTTCTGCAAGCAGTTTAGTATTTTCTCGTATTTAGTGAAGATGTTTATTAGTCTCCTACTAAATGGAGAGTATGAAGTGACTGGAGAGAAGTATCTGACATGGGAACTGTGTTATTATGATTAATGGAGTTCATACATAAAGGGTTATTTCTCTGGAAAACGTCAGATTGAATAATTACTGGAATTACTCCCAAAGGGCTTTAGAAAATGTTCTGCCCAGTTTCAAGTCACGTTCTTATCACAGTTTTCTTTTGACTAGAGGGTGATCTTTAATTGCAGTTTAAAGTAAAACAAGTACTGTAAGCAATTCATTAAACATTATGAAAAATGATGTATTTCTCTAACAGTCCTTGAAAGTAGCTTTTACTTTTTACCCTCCTCTCTAGGCAATATAGCAAAGCCAAATCAATAAATAAAATGGTTTCCTTCTGCCTTTGAAACAAAAAAAGCACATTGTCCCTGTTTCCCTACACCAGATTAGGTATAGAATAGCCTAGAATTGATATATTGGAATATTACTGGCAATATTATTAAGATAAGTAGGGAACAGATGATAGCATTATTTGGTCTCTTGGATTTCTTAAATCTAATCAGTATTTAATGGATACAACGGTGCCAGCAAATCCAGACAGTCAGAGAACACAGCTCAGAAGCCTCTGAACGTGTTTCAGGGAAGTATCCCAAGGTCAGCACTACCTTGCAGTGCTGCAGATGCTTCCAACAGGCTGCACAGTCCTGCAGAGTGAGGGCCAAGGAAAAGCAGCACAGATCAAAGGATAAATGCTTTCAGAACTGATTTTCTTTGGGCTGAAGGTAAAGAAGCCAATACCACCCAACTTCATCCTGCCTGCACTAGGGAAGCTTCTTCCCACTATGTTTTCAATGTCTTCTGCTGCTCATTGCTTTCATGACCCGCATGGGAACAACTGCAAGTGAGTTCTGCTGACCTGATGTCAGTGCATGGTCCAAGCCCAGCTGCAAAACAGGCTGAAGAACGTTCATTATACAGCCACCATACGTGGGAGCACTGCAATACACTGAATTCTTGTCCAACACTTGTTGCCTTGAACACCAGGACTGTGTTGATTATTGCAATATTCATTATAGTTAGAGCACCTCTTGTATGCAGCCAGGCTGGGAGAGCTGGGGGTGTTCAGCCTGGAGAAGAGAAGGCTCCAGGGAAACCTTAGAGCCCCTTTACCTAAAGGGACTCTAAGAGAGCTGGAGAGGGACTTGGGACAAGGGCCTGGAGTGCCAGGACAAGGGGGAATGGCTTCCCACTGCCAGAGGGCAGGTATAGATGGGATTTTAGGAAGAATAAATCCTGACTATGAGGCACAGGTTGTCCAGAGAAGCCGTGGATGCCCCTGGATCCCTGGAAATGTCCAAGGCCAGGATGGAGGGGCTTGGAGCAACCTGGGCTAGTGGAAGGTGTCCCTGCCCATGGCAGGAGGTTGAATTGAGATGATCTTTAAGGTCCTTTTCAACCCAAACTGTGCTGTGATTCTCTGATCAGGACATAGCAAAAGATAGTCCATGCTGGGCATTATGCAGGGACATAGGAAGAGAAAATCCCTGAAATTAGGAACCGGAAACAATAAAACTCAACAAAAATCAACAACAGCTCTAGATGTAGGAAGAAATAGGGTGCAAAACAAGCAAAACCATGAGATACAATTAAAAGAAGCAAAGTGAGGGTCTGAACCTGCTTCCAGGATTGATTTTTGGCATGTCTGGCACTCACTGTTGTGGGTTGCTTAATCACCTTTTGTCCCCTACCTGCCATGGGTACACAACAACCCCAACCAGTGTTCACAGACCACACCAAGCATGAAGGGGGGATCATTCAGGAGTTTTACACCAACGGTTTCCCAGTTTTTTAGGATTACTGCCAGAACATTACTGATGCAATCATGAAAAGCGGTTATTTGTCCACAGCCGTGCATGCATCACACAACATCCACTTAAACACATAAACACCTTTTCATAGAAAAAAAATCTGAATAATGGGGGAAAAACTACAATATATCTTGAGCCACAGGGATTTCACAGATACTGACCTTTGGTTTTGATTTAGAGGCTCTAACAAATAAAGCTTGGCTTTGCACCAAATCTGAAGAAGAAAATCAAGCACGCTCTTGTCAAATCATAATTAATTTGCACTACAAAAAAGGAGCAGAGCTAAGCCAAGCGTTCTTTAAAAATGGTCTCTAGAATTCAAAACACTCAGTAAAACGTCCTATATCTTGAAAAACAGGATGATATTTTCCTGCCTTTTCAAGCTGATTACGTGTCTTTCCACTCACTTAAAATACAAATTGAGTCTGAGGAAACAATAAGCTCTTCATTTTACGGGAATATTGAAGATTCAAAATTACAGCAGTAGGAGAGGGAATGTGATTATGAAACGCAGCTGAAGTGAAACCCTAAAGCTTTGTTACTGTTTGCCCCCCAAATCTGCTGTTTCGCCTTTAAAAAAATATATAATGGCAGAGTAATTTAGATTCATACTACTGTCCAGATTTTGAGAATGTAGATGGCATATTCTTTCTAAAACCTTGGTAAATTCAGGATCTTTGGATATGTTATTAGCATTTGCTATGCCCTTCTATCTATTTATTAAGAGTAACGGAGTAACACAAACTTGTGATTACTTTGTATGTTTCTTCCTTATAAGACATGAAAGGTCTTCAAAATACATTGAAACAAAACCAAACCAGAGTCAGGAATGCATATTTCAAAGACTGCCATTGCAGCTCACAAAATTAAATTAGCTGTTGTGCAAAGCTAAATTTCTAAGATTACACATACACCACACACAAACCTCCTCCACCATATGAAACTCTTCAGTAATGCCTTGAGTATTTTTAAGTTGGTTTAAAAAAAGAAGGTCAGGTTATTCTCTTTTTTATTTAGAAGGCATGACTATCTTTTGTTATGTCTTTAAATATGTCCTTCTGAGACTCCTGACCCATGATTATTTCTCTTAGACATTACATCAGTTGCAAATAAAACGTAATGAAACCATAAATATTGCAGGTAGTCAACAAACCCTCGTCTTGTTGCAAAACTCACAATGACTTTTATCTGAAATATGAGTCTTCAACCTGGTTTCTGCATTATTAATTCTGTCTATGAGCTAATGATCCAGAGGCCCTCTGATCTCCCTGTAAGATGCAATACACATGCAACCAGGATTTCAACGCATTTTATCATGAGTTTTCCCTTCAGAATACGGGTATCATTGGAGCAGGGGGATTAAAACATAAAAATCCTGCCTTCTTTGTCTGCCACAATTCACCAAGAAGCACATACTGAGAACTGAGAACAGTACAGCCTGCCAAAGATGCCATTGCCTGTCCCCCTATGGGTGCCCTGCTCAATCCGACTTCTACTTCCATGATTACATGACCCAGCCTCTGGTGTTCAGGTCTTCAGTAAATCCAGGAGTCAGATCTAAGAACATTCCAAAATATATTATTTACAGCTAACACTTTCCAAAAAGCAGAGTTTCTCTGCTTTGCATGTAGTGATAAGACAAAGGGGAATGGGTTCAAACTGAAAAAGAGCGGGTTTATGTTAAAGAAGAAATTCTTCCCTGTGAGAGTGGTGGGGCCCTGGCACAGGTTGCCCAGAGGAACTGTGGCTGTCCCATCCCTGGAAGTGTCCAAGACCAGGCTGGACAGGACTTGGAGCAACCCGGGATAGTGGAAGGTGTCCCTGCCCTTGGCAGGGGGGTGGAATGGGATGATCTTAAAGGTCCCTTCCAACCCAAACCATTCTCCAATTTTATCATTCTGTCTCGCTTTGGAGTCAATTCAAATGGTGTCCTATGTGATAGGACTCAATGTCTTTATTCAATTTCAAAATATCAGCATCAACTTCATAACTATCCTGTATTTCTAGAAATAATGTATCCACAAAGTCCAGCATGAAGCTTTTGTCTTTTCTGGTTATGCTTTAAAACACACTTGGAAACAAGAACAAGAAATGGATTAAGAACAACTGGTTGTTTAATGCTGAGAACAGATTTTCTACTCTGCAAAACTTTTCCAAGAGCAGTTCATCCACTTGTAAAAAGACTTTCCAGAAGACTGCCAGGAACAGCTTTTAACTTGTTGTTCATCCTTACTTTTAATAACTGATTGCAAAAATTCCTCCCAATTCTCCCAACGTCCTGCACCCTAGAAATTTAAAATGTTATGCCACTGGTAAAAAGAATGAAGTGTTTTGCATCAAAAGGGCTATTCCAGTCTATTACCAATGACTCTTCTTCTTCTTGCATCCCCAGGTGAGACATCACTACTTCCCAAGCAACTGGGAAAGGAACTTTCCAACTTCCCTGGAAAAGGACACAAAATGCTGGTAAAACATGGACACATGATATATTTAGGGCCATTACCAGTTTGGCTACACAGGGGAATCTTCACAGTCCTAAACAATCCTCCTATTCTGTCACTTCATCCAACCTCTTGGTAAGTCTGAGTAAATTCACCAACAACCAACCAAGAGCCAACTGACCAACGCCAGGTGCAGTGGTGTCAGCATCTGGGACTAGCTACATCCACAGAAGAGCAGAACCTTCCAGTCAACACGAGTCCCAAAGCACAAATAAAAGACTGTTTAGTATCCGAGTTTATAAAAAAATAACCCTCACAGATGAACTATTAACAGTAGCAGAGGGCACAGCAGATGTATCTACATGTGTGGATAAGCTGTGGCTCTCTTTGCTTTTAAGATAAATGGAAATTAATTGCAGTTTATTTGCCGGCACCTCCAGAAATGCTTGGGAAGATCTTGAGATAAACCTTTGTGGAGTGTCTCACTTAGCACTTCTGAAGGTGGAACTAATTGATTTCCAATCAAATATGACCAACTAAAACCTTCACACTTGCTAATCATTGCACTCCGCACGTGCTTCCTCTACAACTTCCTAAGACACTTCTAGAGATATAAATTAGCAAGGGTTATTTAAATCCCAAGGTTTAAATTTTCACTTTTCCTGGTGGTCAGTTCCACCAACCTGGTAACTTGACAGTAACACTCCAACCTTTGCCTAGCCAGGATGTGCCATGATCGTCATGTGTTGATGAATCACAAAAGGATAATTTTACTTGTTGTCTTTTTCCTACTACCCCTGGACATTCAGAACCAGTAACACTCTCAAGAGTTCCGGCATCATGGCCAGAAATTCATAGGTATTTCCACAGATACTTAAGAGAGTCAGTCATGTTTTACCTTACTCAAGTAGACTACCAGCAATGAATGGAGGAGAGAGTTACTTCATCTTACTCTGGATATGTTGTCCTAAAAATTGACATTTCTGCACTGCACTGACAATTCTGCACATGGGTCTCTTCTGGGAGTGACTTTCTAGAGCTATGCATGACCACCTGCGAGTGAATGTGGATGATGAGGATGGAATGACTGCAATGAGACAGAAAAATGTTTATCACCTTGTCAAAAACAATAAGGTCATTTACATAAGAATACCTATGATTTAAAGATAGCAACAAATCCAATGCGTCTGTGTCTGTCAGGCACTGTAAGAATTTAATGACATCTGGTGTCACCAGGAGTATTCTGGTCAAAATCTTGTATGATGTTGCTCATTTTCATATCTACTAAAACAGACATGTTATAGAACTGGACTTCTTATCAGCTGAAATCCTAAATTTTATACAGGAGGGGCAGCGAATAAATATTCAGGATGACCAAGGCAGAAATACAAGAGAAATAACAGATTTAGTTTGCTTTACTTTAAGTCATGTCTTTTTTCCCCCTTTTCTGTTTTTAAATGTTTCTTTTATACAAAATGCCATGGTTCAGCACACTTGAAAATTAAAGACTACCAAAGATCAAGGTTTGAGTCCTTCCATTCATGAAAGGAAATTAAAATCATCACTAAGAGCACCACTTTTTATTATTCTGATAGAAACCACTTAGAAAATGCCAAAAGGAAGACGTATGCTCAGTATTTAATATATTGTTTTGCCTTTTTGTATTTTGGCGGTGAATTTATTAAAGGATGGGTATATGAAGAGTTGGACATCACCGGCCACATTCTGATCTCATGCACTCTGTCCCAACCCCATCTGTCCTGGATTGCAAATTAAGGTAAGGTAAATATCCAGGCACAAACAGTAAAGGAATATCCAAGGGATTAGCAAGAATGAAATGATTCTGAGGCCAGTTAAATTATATGGGTTGTTTAATGGTTGGACTGGATCATCTTAGAGGTCTTTTCTAAACTTGATGATTCTATGATTAATCTGAACACAATATTAAAAGCATGCAGAGCAAATAAATTGAAATATGTTTTTCTTTTTCGGGTCGAACAATTCCGTCCATCACTGCCACTGAATCACCCTTGTCACGACTACAAGCAGTAGCTTCCCAGCTAAACTTTCTAAAACTTTATTCATGTTGTTCTTCTGTAACCTACTTTACATTGATTTAATCGAGCTCCTTTAAACACATACAAACTTAGTTTGCCATTCTTAAAATGTTTTATAATAGCACATTTAATAAAGCTAATTTAAATCTGCTAATTTATAGAGACTTGCCAGAGGCTTTGAAACTTCAGAAAATGTGTAAACTTAACAGTTTGGCTGTGATAACAGCTCAGACAGTGGAAATTAAGCCCTTTGCATTACAATCATCTTCAAAGTGAATTCCTGGTTTTATTGCAAAAAGGGTACATTGCAGAAATCCAGTAGGACACCAATTTACAGAAGATGTTCCAGATGCCCCAGTTCTTCAATTTGGTCACTACTGTGCCTCAACATCACAGCCTCAAACATACACTGAGGTCTCTCATTTTAAGAAATACCTGGATTCTTTTCTACCAGCACATTTTGGCCAAGAGCAGAGTTTCTCATTCAATAGCCCTCTGTCAGAGCTTTGAGAGAGGGCACTTAGGGCCATTAATTCTGGATCCCTAATTCTGGTTGTCAGTCTTCCAGCTGCTGCTATATAGGTTTGCTACTGTCTGCTCTAATTCCTGCCTTTGAAAACCAAATTATAATGGATTATATGCCAGTGTGGGAATAGGCACATTGATTGGGATCCAAGCTGTATCCCAGGTGATAACAAGGAGAAGCAGTGAAAAAAAAAAAATTCAGCTCCTCAGTGATGTATCAGGGAGCTTCATCTAGAGGAATTCTTCATACATAGCATTTAAATGGTAACTAAGTGATCATTATCATCATCTGATTTGCAGAAAATGGCAGCTTTCCTTGAAGATATAATTGAAATTTTCAGGGCTACTGTTGCAGACCTCTCCCAAAATTTTTACATGGGAGAAAGCATTAAAGCTTCCCCCATGAAGACTTGTAGGGTTGCAGATTTTTAAGGGACGTGACCTCAGTGCTTTGAAGCTTTTTTCAGTATCTGTTAAGCTCAAGTCATCCTTTAATTTTTTTTCCATGATAATTGCACCAAAATATTCATCAAGGCAATCTGGAATATATTCTTGGATGGGGTTTTTAGTCTCTCCTGCTTCAATGCTCTTTCATCGGTTCTGTCACTGCTTTCCTTCCTGCTTTTGTGTACTGAGAAACAGAATTAAGGTGTACTGCAACCAGTGGACACTTGCATAAACAGCCTGCTTGGAATAAAACAGCATGATCTGGGGAGAGGAAAAACCACCTTCAGCTCTCCTGCCCAAATGCTAAAACATTGATGAGGTTCATGTACTATTAAAGCATCACATTTTTGCTTTGAGACCACTGAAATGCTGGGAAGAGCAGAAAAATGTAAATAAACTGAACAGGGAGCATAAAAGCACATTGATCCCCAGGTTCTGAAACCGCAATTTAAGTGGTTTATATTTGTAATTTATTTAAGACTGTTTCTGGCAAATACATTAGTAATGAATCTCCTTCACACATTTTTATTTTTATGCACGAGAGCTTTAAGTTTGCCAGGACTTCTGCAAAGCAACTTTTACTGCATCAAATTACTGCATTCCTTGATCTCTCCCAGCACACACTCACAGCAGCCACACTCAAACACAACGATCAGCTCTGCAACAGACATCTCCAAAACAAGGTATTTCTTTTAAATTACACAGCTGTGAAAAAGAAAGCAAACACAATGGTTTTGTCCTGTCCCTCCAGCATTTTGCATCCGATGTCCACTTAATATCAGTACGATCTTCTGCAATCCTTGTATTTCCGTGTGGAACTTCTTCACTGGGAATTGATGCAGAATTGGGAGCTGTCAGCTCCGATCCCTCTCACCAGCACACAGGCTTGAGACTCTATTTCATAACAGGAAAAGATGGCCAGTGTTTTCCTGACAGAAGTACCATACATTTTTCAGTCAGTAAAAATTACAGAGCTCATTGACGATGTGTTTCCCTTAGAGAACGAGGACTGCAAATTACCCAGCAAAGACTTCTCTTTTTTGGTACATAGAACAAAAACCAGCACAATCTGAAAACTTACTAACTAACGGGGTTTGAAACCCCCCTTTGCATGCTGCCGACACGGTCACAGCAACCTATGCATTGATCTTATTCAAAAAGCACAGTAATCTTTATGCTGCTAGAATTCGAGTTTTGTGTGCCATAGCATGCACTGCAAAGAAAAAGGAAAAAAAAAAAAAGCCTTTAGGAAAGGCATGTGCTGAACACACAAAATATGCAGGATGGAAAAAGACCAAATGTAATTAAAGCTTATATGAAACGAGACATTCCTATTTGCAGAGCTCTGGCTGCATTTCTATGAGAAAGAATGCACAGAATTTCAAATCATGCTCTATTTAGACAATGTCAGAAGAAAAAAAACGCATTTACCCCCCCACACCTCAATCCCCCACCCCAAGACTCCAAAAGGCAAATATCATCATCAAAATTAGAGAGAAAAAGCAATCCAAAGAGACCGGTTTACATATTCCTTCCCAGACCAAGTAATCGAGTCTCTCCCTCTCCCGGCTAATAGCTTATAAATTCAGATTTTAAACAAAAGCATCAGGAAAAAAGAGAAAGAATCCTAATTCTCAAGCTTCCTACTTAGCACTGCCTCGCTTTTGATGATTTGTGCGGCTGTGTGTGCGTGCCTGTTTGAGAAATGGCGAGATAGGCTTAAAGTATTTTCCATTTCATCAAAGAGCATATATTACTTTCCTGGTTCGCTCCGATGTTGGTTTTATGCCCACCCCTTTTCAATCTGCCCATGTCTGAGATGCACAGTGCAGGCGTACAATCATGAGCAGCTTACGACACTCAGTGAACACTGGGTGCCTCTGCATGCTCTAGCAACATACTGCTCAGCTGAAGGGAAGGGATTCTTGCTGTCTCTCTCTGCTCTAAGCATCACCTAACAAGCAAAGCGAACAAAGAATGGGAAATAAAGCGACCCTTAGCCGGTCAGTGAATGAATGGTAACCTCTCTCTGGAGTAAAGGTTGTGCCGGTCAATGGTCGTTGCAAATGATGGACATTAAACAGATTGACAAATCCTGTGGAGTCGTTAGTAAAGAGTTTGGAGTTTTTTTCACGCCACAGTGTTAACTGCAGAGGAAAGGACAGAGGGAGAAGGAGAAGATCAAGCTCATGTACATAGTTCTGAAACTTGCAGGTCCTAGGAGGCAGCTCAAAAGCTAGCTGGACAAGCCTTTCGCTCGTTGAGCAGAAGCGAAGTGAGACATTGTGAGCTTGCCAGCCTTGCACAACATTGAAAGGGACTGAATTTGTAGCACAGAGGGGTCTTTTTTAGCTCTGCATATAATTAGTCCAAACACAAAGGAAGCAACTGAATGGAGGTTGTCACTCTCTGGAAAAGGGTGGGTAAGACACTTTTTAATTAAATTCTTTCATGAAGAAAGATTTTTTTTTTTCCTTTGCTGCAGCATTTAACATGAACAAAATCACTATCATTTTACCTTTGAATGTCTGTGAACTTTAATGCTGCACAGCTCCTGCATGCTGTAAAGTGAAATATTTGCCTCTGTGTTTGTTCTGTTTGCTGTTTTGCTTTGGTTTTCGGGCTTTGTTTCGTTGGTTTGCCTTCTTTTTTTTTTCCCCTCCCTTAAATAAAATATGATGTAGAATTTGAAAAGATTCGATGGACATTCTCAAGCATATTTGGAAATATTCTTGCTAATGGATTTCCTTCTTATTGGTCTCTGTTTAAACTGGCTGCTGAGGAAGCCCCCGGGGTTGATATTGTGTACGCTGGGTATCTTTTCTAAAATGCTTCCAGCTGTGAATAGTGGGTGTCCACAGCTCTGTCGGTGTGAGGGCAGGCTTTTGTACTGTGAATCACTGAATCTCACAGAGATGCCTCGCAACCTGTCGGGCATGATGGGCTTGTCTCTGCGGTACAACAGCCTTTCAGAGCTGCATGATGGACAGTTCACAGGGTTAATGCAGCTCACGTGGCTCTATCTGGATCACAATCACATTTGCTCAGTGGAGGGGAATGCCTTTCAAAAATTGCGGCGAGTTAAAGAGCTCACCCTGAGTTCCAACAAAATAACCCAACTGCCCAACACCACTTTCCGCCCCATGCCAAACTTGCGCAGTGTGGATTTATCGTACAACAACCTACAGTCTTTGGAGCCTGACCTGTTCCACGGGCTGAGAAAACTGACAACTTTGCACATGCGGTCGAACGCCATCAAGTTCGTGCCAGTGAGAATTTTTCAGGACTGTCGCAGCCTGAAGTTTCTAGACATAGGATACAATCAGTTAAAGAGCCTGGCTCGAAACTCTTTTGCAGGCTTGTTCAAACTCACTGAGCTGCACCTGGAGCACAATGACTTGGTGAAAGTGAATTTAGCCCATTTTCCCAGGCTCATCTCCCTGCACTCCCTCTGCTTGCGAAGGAATAAAGTTACCATCGTAGTAAACACTTTGGACTGGATATGGCAACTCGAAAAGATGGATCTCTCCGGCAACGAAATCGAATACATCGAACCTCACGTTTTTGAAAGTGTACCTCATCTCAAATCCCTGCAGCTGGACTCCAACCGGCTGACCTACATCGACTCCCGAGTCCTCGACTCCTGGAAGTCCCTCACGAGCATCAGCCTTTCCGCCAACGCCTGGGATTGCAGCCGGAACGTCTGCGCCCTGGCCTCCTGGCTGAGCAACTTCCAGGGTCGCTACGACAGCAACCTGCTCTGTGCCACCCCCGAGTACGCCCAGGGCGAGGATGTTTTGGACGCCGTGTACGCCTTTCACTTGTGCGAGGACAACGCCGACCCCACGAGCGTCAACACCTTCTCCCCGGTGACCAACAACAGCGAGCAGACGCTCGGCTATGGCTCGGCCACCGCCACCTACGACGTGCCCGACGGCGACGAGGACCGGACCACGTACGCCGTCACCATCACCATGCCCGGCGAGAACTCTGAGAACGCCGTGCAGATTCACAAGGTGGTGACGGGCACCATGGCACTGATTTTTTCCTTCCTCATCGTGGTTTTGGTGTTGTACGTCTCCTGGAAGTGCTTCCCAGCCAGTTTAAGGCAACTAAGACAGTGCTTTGTCACACAGCGCAGGAAGCAGAAGCAAAAACAGACCATGCACCAAATGGCTGCCATGTCAGCCCAGGAGTATTATGTTGATTACAAACCCAACCACATTGAGGGAGCCCTGGTGATCATTAATGAGTACGGATCTTGTTCCTGTCACCAGCAGCCAGCGAGGGAATGCGAGGTGTGATTTTCCTTTGGGATTTAAACAGTGTGCAACCAAATAACAGCGTGCAGGCAGACAGTGGCACGGGGTGGGGGGGGTTGCTGGGCTTTGCTGGTGATTTCTGACGTGCACCTCTGCCCAAATTGTTTAAGAGGGGCTGTCCGAGAGACTTGATATTTTAGCTTTATCGTGTCTTAAAAACCTTCAGGACAGCCGATCTTAAGGTTTCATATGCTAATACTCCCTTTGAAGATCTGTCAATATTCAGGAAACTGAGAGTGTAAAAAAGGTACCAATTATTGATCTTTTGTAAACTAAGAAAACTGTTTAAAATAAAAAAAAATAGCATTTACAGTTTTTACAGACTGGTGTATATTACATGAATAGTTTCCTGTATACAAAATGCAACAGTTTAACCTCTCTCTTCATGCTGAGTGTTGAAATGAAAAGTCGAGGAGCAAAGAAGCCACGTAAAATAGAAAGCTTAAAATTACCCAGGTGGCTTCCCATTGTAATTACCACACATTCACGTGCATCATGTTGCTGAAGATATGAAGCATGACACTGGAATTCTATTTTTGTTAATGTGCTACCTGTAACTGGACGTCAGTCCAACAAGGAGCCAGTGCACCTCAGAAAGACTGAAGTTTTGACCGTGCCCCTAGGACAGGATTTCTGAGGATTTTTAAGTACAGCTCACCTGTTAGTTGCTGCAAGATCCATAAAAACTGCATTACAACCCCTAAAAGTATTTTGTATCAAAACTGACCATATTGCAAAGACTCACTACAAAAAACCCAACCAACAAAACCCAAACAAGTGAAACACTGCCAAAATGTGCTCATCAGAATTTTCTTTAATATAAAAAAAGACCAAAAGAAAGTGCTAAATTTAAGGGCTTTTACTTGCATTTCCCACTTTTATGCTTGTTTTGAGCTATGCCAAGAGCAAAGATCCCCTCGTTTTGTGCCCTGTTGTGCCACAGTGAACGGAGCAAAAGCAATTAATTGGGTCTCAGTGGTGAAGCTCAAGAGCAAAACCACTGTCAGGGTAAGACGGAGAGTTTCCAGAGCACCCTTCTGGGTCCTGTAGCAAAGTGCTGGCAAAGCCCAGCTCGTGTCCCTCCCTTCCACCACCAGCCTTCACTAACAACCCCGAAACCTCTGCAGAGGCTGGAGGCAGATGAACTCTCCTTACTGAGGACTGAAAAATGGCACTGATGGATATAAGCAGTGATTTCATGATGTAGAATCACACAGCTGTTTTATCTGACTGCCCTTAAATAAAGGCTTCCTTTCCTTGTATTTTGGATTTTTCATTCCAGAATGTGAACAAGCAACCGATTGATCTTTTCAGCAGCTCCTCTCACACTAATTGACGATGAGGGAGTTTTATAACATCGGGCAGAGAATCTTGAAATTTTCTTCCTACAGCATTACATGCAAATAAAATGTTACGGATAATGAAGTGGGTGACATTTCTATGTTTTGCACATGTTTCTCTGTCCTCAGGTCACCACCAAGAGAGGAACAATTCCAAAATCTTACATGTATTTTAATGTAACATAGGTTTTTTTTCCTTTTTCATAGCATTAAAGTGCTACCTACTCTTACAAGGGTACAGCCAGCTTATAAAGCAGAAAACAGGCATAGAAGAAATAATTTGTTTTCTTGCAGAACAGGTTTTAGCCATTAATTTTAAGTGTAAAGAGTGACTTTTATATTTTTTTCCTGACTGACACTATTTTTAAGGAGTCAGAACTTATTCTCCTTTATTTGGTACATCTCATTCTGTGTATTATTAAACATGGAAATAGCCTCTTAATCAAAATTTTTACTCAGTCACACTATAATGTCACCCGTGAAAGCAATGAGATTGATGAGGTGCACTGGGAGAGGACAGGTTCACAGAAAATTTACTGAAAATCAACTGCTTTTTTTTCTAAAGCCACTGCAAATTCACCCAAAGCTTTCAAACAAACAAGCACTGTTAAACCCAGGCTTTTCTCTCTTTAAACAAATGCACATTTCTCTCTCTGTGCCTCAAGCCCACAAGGGCCTGATCCCTCCTGAAACTCCCAAGTCACCTGAGGGTTGAGTGTCCATGCACAAACCGAGCAGGGAGGGCAGAGGGAAGGTACAGAGCCTCTTGTCTCTTTGGGTTCCTGACCATGTTTGAAGCAAAAGCACTTTATGCCATGCTACCTGAGGGCCCAGCTATATTTATTTTCCCCATTAAACCCTTCTCTGAAATCAATAGGGAATTTAACTGTGAAAAATTGGCTCTCTAACTTTGGACTGGGCTAGGAGTTCCCCAAACCCCCAGGCAGCACTGCAGCCAGCAGGGCTGGTTACAGCCACTTGTCAGGAAGCTTCCAAAATTAACCAAGGTTGTTGAAATACTGTCTGCATATGGTAAAATGAAATATGAACTGACTTTATTTGGATAATGACCCCCTGTTGCTATCAGGAAACATGTTGGTGCAGTCGTGGTTTTGCCCCTGTGAACCTGAGACAAGCCTGATACCAACAAACAATCATCCCGTGGCTGTATTTCCATGTATTTTTAGCACATTTGTGGGTTGTATTTGAAGCACACGAGTGACTGCACCTCTCTGGAGTTATCCCTGCTGTTTGTTGGTGTTAGCAACCTCCAGCTATGTTTGCAAAGATGTGAGCAATTCTGCCTCTGGAATTTATTCACCTCTGTGCTCCATGCATCTCGCATTGACAGCCCAAGTAAACTGAACAGAGCATTTTTCTTTCAAAGTGCAGTGACTTCTTGAGTGAGAGCTGATTTGGGGTTTGCCTGTTGCCACTTCTGGAGAGAGGTGATGGCCACCAATGACGTGCCACCCTGAGCAGGATGATGGATGGATCCCTCCATGGAGAGCACAGCACTTATTAAAGGATATATTTCAAAATCCTCATGCAGAAATCTTTCCTAAGGGTAATCCCTTCTAGAGACAACCTCCTGGTGATCCCCAGAGGATTTCTGGAGATCTTGACATCCTCTGAATATTTACTGGAGAGAAGAGGGTGTCACTGCTGTTACATGGCATGAAGGCACTCCACAGGGTGCCCACATCCAGTCTGAAAGTTTACATGAAATATATGTGGGTAATAAAGAAATAAAAGAGCCTGTATGTCATTTCAATCCAGCTATTGCAAATCCAGTTATTCATCCTGCTCCAGGCTACTTGCATTGGTGTATATGAGGGTTATTATATTTGTACTGCATTTAGAGCAACTGCAGGGACAAATTTTCCCTAATTCTTTCTTCCAAATTTCATGTTCAACAACTGCCCAGAGATAAGTTATTCCCTCTCTTTTGATGCCCTTATTCTGGCTTATTAAATGGCTCCAAAATCAAAAGGAAGAAAGAAAGAAAAAAAGATGCTTTTGAGGTTAGTTGTGAGCAGTGTTTTGTCCATGAAATGCTTGGGGAATATCAAAGGAAGGAAAATATTTTAAATATTCCCTTTTTGATGTTTTGCTTAATAGGATTAACCTCCTTTTTATAATTAGGTAATTAACATTATTTTTTTTATATTTAACTGTCTTTTTGCACACAAGGCAGGGTGAAAGGCAAGCAAAAGCACTACCTTTCCTGAAGCTGGTTAACAGCACCAGTGTTACAGATCTCTAATAAGCATTCTCTTGCTGCTAACATCAATACCCACTCACAGTGCACCCAGTGCTGAAGGAACTGTTGCTGTGTATGCTTTGAATGTATATAAGGGATGATTTATTTTCCTTTCTGCCTTTTTCCTCCTTCCTTTCTGTACTACTTAAAAAAAAAAATGATATGAAACCACAGAATCAATGCTAATGTACCACATTCTGTTTCTGGCCTGAAAATATAAAATACAAAGAAATTCTGTGTTAAAGCTGCCAATTCCCTCCTTTGCCATGTCTGGGTGCTGCAGGGGGTGAGCCCAAGGGATGCCCCATTCATTCCCTGTGGTCACAGCAAGGCTGCTCTGTACCAGGCTGACACGGCCCCCTGCATACCTGTGCCACAGAAAGCCCATGAACCTAAGGATATTTTTGTATGTTTTAATATACTGTATGTTTTTATGGCTAAGGCATTGAGGGGTAGTTGAAACGAGTCTATTTGATCATTTTCTTCAGTTCTGATAAAAAAAACCCAAACAACCCTCATTTGTTTTTGAGATGGACTACATTTGTTCCTTGTGTGTCTCATTCTGCATTAACAGCAAAAGGACTCTCTGAGGCTCCCTCCCCTTCCTCCCCCCTCCAGCTTCTTCAGTGGTATTCAGAATGGCAAAAAGGGAGTGTTTGACGAGGAAGCCTATTTCTAGGGCTGTAATAATAATAGCAGTGATAATAATGAAATTAAGAGGAGATAAAAGATAAGAGGAACGACTGGAGTTAACGGCAACCGAACCAGAGTGTTACCGGATTCCTCTGCCTTCTCCTTTTGCAAAGATGGTTAACCTAAAGAACTAGCACAGACGAAAAACCAAGACTCAGGGTGGGTGGAGAAAGCAGTTTTAAAAAAACTCTGCAAGCAGGGATGAAACAGCTTCGGCAACGGAGGGTACAGCACTAAATAGCTCCATTCAGCAGGAGAGAGAAGAGGAAGGGGTGAAGGGACGGGATGAAAGGGAAGATGAGAGCTGGTGAGAAGGCAAGGGGGCCACTGCGCACACGTGGGAAATGAGATTTTTCCGTGCCTTCCCCTCCCACGTTGGGGCTGTGGCAAGGACAGCAGCAGAGATGTAAGAAAGACGCCCAGCATCTCTGTGTGTCTCTCTCGCCCTGCCTGTTGCAGCGCTGCCGCGGAGGGAGGCGCGGCCGGACGCGCTCGCCCGAGCACCCCGGCCCGGCACACGTGCCCGCAGCGCCGTCACTTCCTCCGCCACCTCCCTGCTCCCGTGTGCCCCGCACCCAACCCTCTCCAGCACTGTGCCCCTGCCACCAGTGCTTTTGGCTGGACTTTTTAGCTATCCTAGTCACAGTTCACCGCAGACTTGCTAGCAAATTGGACTTTTCTACCCTTTTTTTTTTTTTTTTTTTTTTTTTTTTTTTTTTTTTTGATAAACCCTCATCTAGAGGGATGGGTGATCTTGAGCTACTGCGGATTCTCCTGCTAATTATATCTACACTCGTAGTCAGCTTTCACATTCACAGCTATAATGACAAACACATCTGAGATATTTTTGCTGGGTTCAATTTCCCATTATGCACCAAGGTTATACTTTTCCTTGACCTGCTCAACCCAGTCTAATATTAACAAATTGAGCATTTATGCGGGTTCCTTTCCAAGCATGAAGTTGATTAGGAATTTAGGAAATGCTGGTGATTTAAAGATTAACCTTTCATATAATTACTGACATAAACCAGAGCTATTAAGGTATTAGAAACAACTATTTGGAGCAGATTCTACATTAAAAAACAAATCACATTTAGAGCCATGCGAAAGACTTTCCATACCAGCCAATTTTTTTTGTATTTTAACAGCAGAAGAAAAACCTGGTGAAAGGAAAGGAGTAAGCACAGCCTACCTCTAAAGTTATGTGGAGGAAAGCAAAGCTATAAAAATAATACAGAAACCAAGCAACAGTCTTCTGCTGGCAAGACACAGCTTGTAATTGGGTGGGTGGCTGT
This sequence comes from Platysteira castanea, assembly GCA_013397175.1. Lineage (NCBI taxonomy): Eukaryota > Metazoa > Chordata > Aves > Passeriformes > Platysteira > Platysteira castanea. Next base: position 84,695 of record VYXC01005510.1, read on the forward strand.
GAAGAGCCGAGATGAATGCTGCAGAGCACTGTAATTTTATTGCACTGTGTCTGCTCTAAAGTGAACAAATTTGTAATGAAATCTGGATTTCCGTGAGAACAGGGCAATTGTTGTTTTTTTGTTATAAAGATCACGTCACTTGTTGGCATTCAGGCACAATTCCTGAGGCTTTAAAGCAATTACTGTTCGTACTCGCCTTTGCTGGAGTGATAGCTGGGGGAGACAGTCAAAGGGAAGAGGCTGCACTGAAAGGAGTTTGAGTTCCAAGTCCATATTTGCATCACAAGAGAAGAAAAGTCAGCTGAAAATAAACACCAGCTTTTCACCTTTTCCTCCATCTCTCCTCTTCCTAAAAATCCAAATATGCACATCACTTTTAAAAATCAGAGATAGGTGGCAGTGGCTAAAGGATTCATGTTATGTGCATCTGTGCTTGGCAAACAGCACCTACTATTCTGCTAAGGCACTTTTATTTTAAATCATTTCCCTGCTCTCATGTTCTTCGCATCCTCACCAGACACAGTAACTACTGCCAGAAAGATGTCTTTCAACACGGGTGCTATGGGAACATGACCAATTCCCTTCAATTTCTGAGCTAACAAAGACTAAATCCAAGATTTCAATGGCAATAGGTAAGTAGAAAAATCTACTTCATCACTGAATTATCATTTTTATCACAGCAGATTTCTCTGACTGATGTGATTAGACACTAAGCCCGGTTATTTATGTATTACCAACTTTATTCTGGCCCTTTTTGCTGATGTGCCTTTCTCCTAAAACAGAGCATGACACCGGAGAGAGGGTTGAAAATTGTGATTTTGGTAAAATCTGAGATTTAAAACTATGCATGGACACATCAAATTGATTTAAGGGCTGATCCAATGAGAAAAGTGCATCTTAAGTATTGCAGATCTCCCTGTAGCAGCACACCTCTGTACCCTAGTGGTTACAGCCAGGTATGAGCAAACATCCTCCTGAGAGCTGGGGGCCTCCAACTGAAAACAGATTTATGAATACCTTTCAAAATAGATACTTTCCCTCTAATTTTTAACCCTTCTTACCCATTCTCACATTTTTTCATTCCCAGAGCCCTGCAGGCAGGGTGAATCAAAAACAAGAGGGGGAGGAGGAAGAGGAAAACCCTGAAAATCCCAAACTAAGCTGCAACAACAGTCCACAGCTTTTGAATTCCTGAGGTTTTGAGTCTTTTCACAACTGTCAGCCCTTTGAAACACGTCTGCTATCAACCCTCTTTGCAGGATGAGAGGTAAAGTGAGCTCCCAGGAGTAAACCTGGATCTGTCTCTGTGGTCCAGTGCCTCTCTGACAGCCTGGCTTGCTTAGAGAGCCTGGTAAATATTAAAGAATGTTAATAATAATGAGATAAACCATCTAGGGGTTTTTTCCCCACCTTATTTTTTTTCTTTTTTTAAACTTGGCTTTATAATAAAGCTTATCTTGACAGAAAGTTTACTTCTCTGATCCACATTATTTCCCAACACAATTTTTTTCCACAGCAAACACAAATTTGTGGCTGCCACTCAAAGGTTTGCAATCCCTATGCTAAAGAAGCCACTGCATGTCAAATGTTTACCTTAATTCCATGTAAATGTCACTCCATATTAGACATTTTGTGTTTCTTTACCAGCAAATTCAGCTTCCTCCACCTTCACAAACCTTCCCCTTGCACTCTAAGTCCCTTTCCAAACAGCCCAGGACCCGCTGCTCCTGTCAGATCAAATTCCCAAACAACAACTGGATGCCATGAATTTATTATGTAATTGCTGTAGTCTAATAAATTGGATGTGCATCCTATGGCCTGAAAGATGAAAAACTCATGAAGACAGTGAACAAGCAGGAGGAATGCAGCTGCCATTCTCCCTCTGGAGAAAACCCACAAAACAAAAACCACTGCGTGGGGCAGTGCTTGAGGAAGGTGGAGGGCACAGAGCACCAGCTAAAAACAAGGGTGAATTACATGGGATAGGGGAAATCACTGCTGAAAAATAGAGGGGAACATTGTAAAGGGGACAGTGCCCATAGCAGATTAATTAGAAAGAGATTTAGGTGATAACCAAGACAGCTGATCCTCACCAGGGGATAACAATGCTCTGTGGTGGTGTTTGATGACAAAATGAGCCTATACAAACCTACATCTGCACTGGGAAAACAGCAATCCACGAAGTCCCAGGCAGCTGAACCCTGGGCTTATTCCTCTGTGCATCTTGGCTTTGTCATGACTGGCTTTTTGGTATATTTTTTTAATTTTCTGTTTTCTTGCTGTTGTTATACACAGAACTGAACCCATGGAGATTGTGCTTTTGTCTCATGGGGAACATGCTAAGCCAAAAGTTGGTTTTTTTTGATGGCTGGCACTTCTAGACTGAAGCAAACCTTATTATATTGGTTTGTGTGTCTATTTCCCTGATTCTAGCAACTACTGGGTTATTCTACCTGGTGGAATGAAGAACTTCCCTAAAAGTTTCCTGAGTAGTTTTATGAAATTACACTGAGTATCTTTCCTAATATAAAGAGTTGAAAATGTTTCCCCTCCCCGGTTCTCTTTTCCCACCATGTAGGATACTCCAGCCCCAATCTGTCATTTTTCATTAGCACAGGAGTCAAGCTATGGCTGTTAATGAAAACTCTTAATGAGGATTTGGTGAATAAGTCCTGGAAAATCAAACTCAAAACGAACACTAAAATCTCTGTCAGATCTTTTGTTTGTAGGTAATAGAAACTGGGATATGAAGGAGTGTATAAAGCACTAGGGAATTCAAAACAATAAATCCTATTTGGACTTGTGAAGAGCTTTTGACAAGATATTCAGTTTCCCATAAATAAGACAAGCTCCATTGTCATAGAAAACTAGGTAGGAACCCAAAAATACAGTGGCCTTTTATTGAATACAGGGGAAAAATGGAGCACAGTGTGGTCCCAGGGCCAGGACTGCTGAATCATCTCAGCTGTGATCAGGAAATAGATGGCATTTTTCAAATGACAGATTATTTATATTGTGAAAAATAATGAAATCGTGAGGATGTGCAAAGGCACTTCCAAAGGCTGAAGCTTGTATAAGCTTTGATGGATGAAATTCTGAATTGTCAAATACAAAGCAAAATACAAGATATAAGGGAAACTGTTCATCCATGCCTCGGTGATGTAAGTTATAGGCAACAATTGGACAACTGTCTTCCAGGGTATTGCATTAAAATCTCTGCCCAGTGTGCAGAGAGGGGGGGAAAAAGAGGAAAAAAGAAAAGTGGAATAACATCTGAAATGGAACAGCTCTCAAGAAATTAAATAGTGTGATATAAATCACTCCTATGGCTTCAGCTAGAAAATTCTGTTAAGGCTAAGTTAGAAAAGGATCTAAGTGCTAGATAAGGGTAAACTCCTGACAGGTAAAAGGATGAATGATTTGGGAAAGTTTGCGAGGAGAGAGGCAAAGAAACTGGACCTACAACTGCAGCACGAGAGCAAAACGTGGATCCACCCCCCCTCTAGTGGCCAGTCCCCACCGGCTGCTGCAGAAACCTCCCAAACCACTGGATAGCGACCCTAAACAAGCACACACCCCCCTCGTTTTTTATTCCCCGTTGAGTTTTATGTTGCTTCACCGTATATTATTATTTGCTGTTCCTCATTAAACTGCCTGCTGCACTCCTGTGTTGTTTCTTGTCATTACTCAGGGCACAAGCTGTTGTACAGATGGATTTTTTTTCCTACCTGCCTGCAAGAAGAGGATGCAGAGTGTGACAAGGGCCGTGCACACCCTGGCATTAGGAACAACTGTAAATTAAAAAATAACCTTTGGAACTCACAGTGTAAGACATCACTGATGCAAAAAATATCCATTAAAAAAAAAAAAAAAGGAAGAGTTGTACAGAAATGGGAACATGGAACTAATTTGGTACATATATCCCTAAAACCTTTTAGATTGAAAAAGATACATTTTAGGAACAGCATCTGGGACAGGCCATATTATACAGTGTAAATGTGGGGTTTTTAATTTCATACTCAAGGACCTGTCACTGAATTTCCATGTTTCCAACCAACCTGCACACCTGGGGAAACTGAGGCTGGGTGAACCCTTCACATCCCCACATTGTGAACATACACAGGTTCTTCTTGGTCACTTACCGCTTCTGTCTTCTGTAGGACATGCACTAAAACCAGAAGAATCCCCATTTTTACCAATTTCTCAGAATAATTCAATAGAACAGACCATTTTCTCCAAATAATTCAACAGAACAGACCATTTTCTCCTGCTATTCTTTAACTATCTAGCCTAGAACACTTTGTGGACTGAAGAGAGGAGATGCTGAGCTGGGTGCACTGAGAGGGGCTGTGAGGATTGAGCAGGAGCTGAGCCCTGTTTCTGGTTGAGGTAACACCAAACACTTTGTTAGGGTGTTTTGCTAAACTTGCACATTCTACCCAAAAAGAGAAGAAAATAGAAGAAACCTGGAGCAGAAGTGAACATTCTTTAGCTGCATCTATTACATCCTCCAGCTAATGAATTCCAGTGTACCAGGCTGTGCTTGTAGGGCAGATGAGGAGTCACAAGGGATTAAATTTGCCTTTTGTAAAAATCTTTCCATCACTTCAATTTTTTCAATCCCTGCTTCAAATGCCACCCTTACCAGTGACTTTTTAAGATGCAGGCAAACTTATGTATTTGGTAGGGAGAAAAATTAACCCTTTCTACAGGTGACTTGCTAAGAAATTGCCCAAGAATGTATTTTTAATTAAGGCTTGTAACACACTATGCACTCCTGTGTGCATTTTAATAATTAAAGCAGGGTTGCTGCCCTTCTATAAATTATTCTGAAATTACCTGTTGATTACCTAAGACAGTGCCTTGTTGTATCCCATGGTGGCTCAGATGGAGTTCAGAGCTAGCACCCTTATTTTAATTTGAATAATTAATTCATTCAACTGAAACTGAAGAATAAAATCACAAACAAGGCACATTTTGACTTAAATTTAAAGAACAAACCCATATTCAATGTGTCTTGTTAATGTGAGCTTCTTAAAAATAGTTAGACAACAGATTATTCAAAAGATTTGTGTATAATGATGTAAGCAATTTGCTCTTCCATTACCAAATTAATTCATTACTGGCTGCAATCAGGGCAAGTTTGACAGTCCATTCCTTACTGATGCACTTCCAGACAACTCGTTTATTCCTATTATGCCCTCTGTCAAGAGAGGTTCAAAAATGAGAACCCATAAGGAAGTGCACAGACAATTAAAAAAAATAACAAAAGGCACTCGAGCACTGTGGGGATGGGCACAAGTATCAGGGAAAGCTTCCAGGGAATCCTAAAGAAAGCTGAATCTCTGCTCAATATGGAAAGAAATCCAGTTGATCCATTCATGACATCTGTTTTTCCGTTAATACTTACAGACATTCCTATACACATCTCTGATACTTACAGGAAGGATTATAAGTGAGAGATTTGGAGTATTTGGCTGAGCACCTGCCCTGGGTTACGGAGTATTCTGTTACCATCTTCATGAGCTGTTGAAACCAGGTCTAGCAATGTTCCCTCCTCCTCCCTCTGGACTATCTCCTGTTAATGGGCCCATCAATGCCCTGCCCCATGACTCACAGATAACTCAGTCCTGGATTATCTCCTGTTCNTATTCCTCATATCTGTGCCTGAAAGTCCCTCAATTTCAAATTTATAATAATTCAGAGGGAAAGGGGTTGCATTTTCCCATTCCAAAGGAGGCTCCTGCCTTCCTTAGGGACACCTGTCTTTCAAACCAAGAGAGCACCTCACACTGGGTGGGGATTTTTTACCCATTGGGTTATGCAATAATACAACAATAAACTTAGTTTTATATAAGAAATTCATATTTTCATCCATACAACTTCTCCATCTTACTCTGTCAAATAATATTTTTTTTTATTTCCTATATTTCTCCTTAAAGCTGACAAAAGGCAAACCCTAATTTTTTATAGGGCCATGAGTTTCTAGACATTGAAAAAAAAGGGGCTTCTTCAGAGTGACAGCCAAATGTAACCTGTGATTTTCCCTGTATGTCATCACTGGGGTAAATCAAGTGACAGGTTCCAGACTAATTTGTCACTTATTAATTAACAATATAACTTTTTCATTCGAGATAATACATTTTATGGAGTACCAGAAGCAGTTTTTGTTATTAAAGTTCTCTCAAAGGCTTTTCCCAATATCTGCCACGATTAAAAAACCAAAAAAAAAAAACCCAGAATACATTCAATCATAATTTCAATGATAGATCATTTTTCCTTTCTATAAAATGAAATCTTAAAAGCCATTTAATTAAACTGAACGATAACTGAATTACTTTAACCACTCTAAGAATTAAAGCTACGGATGCTCTCTCCCCAGACACTGAAACCTGGCATGCCAATGATTTACCGCAAGGAAAAAGAAACTTAAGAAAGCAAACTGTTCTGAGCAGGCTTTTCATATTTACAAATAAGACCCCTCTTCGATAACTTCAATTATCTGCATTTTCAACTGCAATTTTTTACCTTTCGGTAGCATTCAGAGTGCCAAGAAGGTGTCAGAAATGACCGCGTGAACATCAGCAAAGGGCAAAACCTCAAAGCGTGGTCTGGGTTCTGGTTAAAATTCTCACTGCTTTTAGTGAAAAAAAACCCCAAAACCCAAACCCTAAATGTTATGCTAACCACCTGCTTCAGCCCCCAGGTGTGCCTGACAAACCACTCCCAGCCCGAAACCAGCCTTGCCCCAGCTGCAGCTTTACAGTACAGGTGATGTTCACCTGCACACATCAAGATTGTTTGTAACCAGCAAATAGTTGGAGCAATTTGTATTTCTTTTTAAACACTGTTCCTATTTGCCCCTGCTTCAGGAGTTTTATCTAACCTATAGCTAACCTTGGGCGAGTTTGTTTTCCCCTCCCAGGAGTTAAAAAGAGAAGGTTTGTTCACATGGCAAATATTATTTGCTAAGTCTCTTCTGTGTGTATTCTGTGCTTCCAGAGGATTAAAGAAGGAATTTTGTCACTGGAAGAATAGGAAAATAGATTTGCAGATGTAGCAATCTTGTAAAACCCTGAGCTCAGAAAAACATTTGCAATGCCACCAAGAAGGAAAAATCATTTCCCAAATTGTCCCAAGTCTCTTCCTACAGAGATTAAAAGGACAATGAAGCACCTCCTACGTGACTCTGTTCAGCTGCTTGCAGGAACAGGCCAGCTCCCATTCCCTCCCCATGATTAGGCTCCGGATTATTTCACGCCTGTCTCTTGGTTGCTATATTTGTCATGTTAGGCATTTTTTGCAAGGTGAACACAAGTTATTTTATTCAGAGGTGTGAAAAAAAAAAAAAAAGAAGAACTGGTCCTTGGTGCATTAGTCAGGTTTCCTTCACTTTGAAGTAAAGCATCAATTGGGATGAAAACTCTAGAAATCACATTTTTTTTTAAATTCTTGCCAACTACATAATTACGCCTCGAATGATTTTGTGCCAGGTGGTTTGGCTAACAGATGGAATGGTATATTTGTTCACTCTTCGTAAACCAAGAGCCTTTCAAAAGCTGTGAGCCAGAGGTATCTACATTATTGATTGACATTTATATGCCTAATAATTAATTAAACTCTGGCTACAAATTGCAGTGACTCCTGTGAGCATATTAAAAAAAAAAAAAAACATATAGAAAATACACATTTGTGTTGTTCCAGTAACATTTTTAAACAACGGCAGATAAAAATATTGGTGTGAAATGATGCACTCCAGACAAAAGAGCTTTGGGATGAGGCATCTTAGGAATGTCTAAAGCAGGACACTTTACATAAGAGGGATGAGGGGTCAGAGATGGACCTGAGAGACCCTCAGGATGTTCAGCAAGGCCAAGTGCAGGGTCCTGCCCCAGAATGAGACAATCCCAGGCACAAACACAAGGCTGAGAGGAGAAGGGATGGAGAGCAGCCCTGGGAAGAAGGACTTGAGGCTGCTTGGGGATGAGGGCTGCACACGCCCCAGCCCAGAAACCCCCGTGCCCTGGGCTGANGGGATACTGGGAAGGAATTGTTCCCTGTGAGGGTGGGGAGGCCCTGGCACAGGTTGTCCAGAGAAGCTGTGGCTGCCCCTGGATCCCTGGAGTGCCCAATGCCACATTTGACAGGGCTTGGAGCAATCTGGGCTAGTGGAAGGTGTCCCTGCCCATGGATAGGATTGGAATGAGATGGGCTTTAAGGTCCCTTCCAGCCCAAACCATTCTGTGATTCTATGATAAAATAAAAAAATTGCTCCTGTAAGATTATTTTTCACAATCCCAAACCTTACCAAAGACTTACTAAACCAACTAGGGGTCGTGACCAGATCTAACAAATGCAGTCAGGTCCACAAGACCCTTCCCCGACAACATATACTCAATATAACCTCCACTCTGGAGGGAGAAATTAAACTGAGATCAAACCACGAGATAACCACTGCTTCATCCATCCTGCATCAGGACTTATCTGGGGCTCATTCATTTCTTGCCTGCACATCCCAGAAGGAAATACAGGAACCTTTGTTACCCAGAGAATGTCCAGGAGTCCCTTTCATCAGGATGTGTCACAAGGACTGAGAATGTGCCCAACACACAGTGAAGGCACAGGGTAAATCCAGCTGGGCCGGGAGGTGCTGGACTTGGAGCGATTTAAAAAACAAAAAATGAGGATTTTTGACAGCAGCCATTTGATGAACGGCACATGTCATCAGGCATTTTCAAGCTGGAAACAGCCTGGATTTTCTGCTCCTGTGCCCATCAGCTGGGCTATAAAGGTACAAGGACTCAGTGGCGGAGCTGACCCTGTCCCATTAAACATTTCCCTGAACATCTGCAAACATCACCCATTTCCCAGCCTGTGTAATGATCCTCGTCATAATCCCACCGAGCTGAGGGTAACAACAGATCCATTTCCCACCCAACCCTCCCATGGGAAAATAGTAATTGATTTAAAAAACAAAAAATGAGAAAAGCTTTTTGTCATAGTATATTAATATCTGTACTTCTGCTATCACAGAGCTGTGCCAGAAACACTGATTTAATAGGCACTGCAAAGCAATTACCATGCAAATAATATTAGCCAGCAATTTATTATTTTTTTAGTCCTTGTTTTGGCTAGCAGACCACAGTAACAGATTCCAATAAAACTGGATAATTGAAAGAAATTGCAAGTGTCTAAATAGCTGTGACACCAGACATATGAAGCAGCAGTTCTCAGCCTGGCCTATTGGTCTGCTTGTGATTTCCAATATGGACAACCTGGGGAGCCAACAAAGGAACAGCCTACACAGCAAAAAGAGAGCACTGAAGCAACCAGAAGCAAAGATACTGAGGAAAATTCTCTTTTAGTAGTGACACTGGCAAGGAGGACAAAGGAGAATAATGTAGAGGGTTTAAGCCACTTAAAAAACAGCATTCTTGCCTCAAATCCATCTTTTTCCCCTGGTTTTCTTCATAAGAAATGTATTTTTTGGAGTAAGTCTATCTTTTTTTTTTTTTGTGCAATATATCATTATCTATTTATAGCACAGGATTGGAAACTTGCTTAGATTAACTGAAATTTTAAGCTCCATGTTCAGCTTCAGAAGTTGCCCATTGATCCTCTTGCCTTGGGTTGATCAGAGCAATAGGATTTTACCTAAATCACTTTTGTGTTCTTCCTGTGACTACCAGAAAATGAACTAAGTTGCTTAGCTCACATCAGAGTGCCATGACATTCACAAAATTAAGGAAACTGCACATTCCAAGACCTAAAATATTTAATTCCCACACAAAAGAGCTACTGACAGCTGTGTACTTCGAGACATAATAACGTGGCTAACAATTAAATGATGCCTCCTAGGAAATCTAGGACAGGAAAACATGTCATAGTCAAGCCTGTCATCCCTGGAAAGACCTTTGGAGACCATCATATATGCACGCACTTTCTGAGCAGGGCCAGCAGAAGCCAGAAAGGTCACTGGAAAGCTGGTAAAAAATGCCAATAGTAAAGGAGATGAACAATTTTTACACAAAACTTTCAGACTATTTGAGACAGTGAAAACCTCATCATATTTCCAGCACTCAGTTCACTACAGGACTGACTCAAGAAGCAAGGGAAGGGTAATGGGAAGATCTTGTGCTGTGTAAAGCAGGTTTATGCACAAGTTCAGAGCCTGTTACTGAATCCATCTTAATGTAAGTGAACAAACATAAGTGTATCATAAAGCATATGCCTCTTTTGAAATAAATACCAGTCTCTTAATGTCTTTATATCTATAATAATCTTAATGATCTTAATTAGTATTAATCTCTGAATTATGTTAATCTTATCTTACAAGGATACCTATGCTGGCATGATAACTGAATTAATACTTCAGCATTTTGCACTCGAAATCTGCCTCATTTCCTCAACAGTTCTTCAGGCAGAATGGCAGCTGACAGGACAAAATCAGGCAGGAACACATTTGGCATTTGCCACAAACCTATATCAAGATACATAGTCTTGACTCTGTAGCTTTGCCAAGGAGTAGGAGTATTCCCAGGCAAGGATCCCAGTTTTAGACACCAGAGTTTTAAATACAGTATAGGTGGTTAATAAAGCACCAGCTCTCTACACCTGAATTCAGTGCTCAGTGTCAAAGCCTGCATGTATTTTCACAAACTGGTGGCTCATAGTGCTGGGCTGATTCTGCCTCTGCTGTTTCAGATGTGACACTTTTTGGCAGAGCACAAGCCCAGGGTCACTGAGGAGAAGGTGCCACTGGCATTGCTGTCCCAGCCAGTGTGAACAGTAGGAAGTCTCCCCATCCAAACACGGATCAAGTGCTGTTTTCCCAGGGAATGGAGGCTGGCTTAGAACTGCTGTGGCAATAAAGTCTGAAATCACAAAGTCCGTAGGTGAGTTGATTTCACCCCTCACCACAGGAGCTCTGGGGGAAGCCAAGCTAACTGAGCATAAATTGCAATCTTCCCATTCCGTGTAGGCTTTCACAGCCAAAAGGTTATTTCTAGACCTGTCCTAGGTCTAGAAGTTGGTAGCTCAGCTCAGTTAATTTCCAAGTCTGAGTTGATCACAGGAATCCACAAGAGTGACAATTACACCAGGATCACAGAGGAACCAGAACCGCTTTGGTAACAGAGCTTTTCCCTTTGCCTCATTCCACAGATGGGAGCTCGGCGTGGCTGATGCTCATTAAACTGGAGCACGTCAGGAGAGATCTGGAGACAGATTTTTTTTTTTTGTTTTTCCTCAGACACATCACTCCATCAAGGGCTTGGCTAAATCTCACACCAATCTTGAATTCTCACCTATCAATGCAGTGCTCCTAAATAACCTTGCTGTCTTGTTTCACTGTCAGTGGTACCTTTGTTAGAAAGTGTTTGACAGCTAATAAAACATAAACCCAGGTAATTGGACCATTCCCTTAGAACTCTGTGAAAGAGATTAGAGATTGGAAACATATCAAAGCCATCAGAGAAGAAAAAAAAGTTGTTTTACTTCTGCCATGGTAACTAAAAGACTTGATTCTCAGATCACAGTCTGGTTAATCCAGAAGGTTTCTACTCCTCTAGTGAAGTTACAGCCTTCATTTTTATGGAAATTTCTGCTAAATTTGTGTATTCAGCTGGCTGACTTCAGATCTTTCAAAGATAAATGAAGATTCTCCAGGTTTATGCTGGCAAGGAAGTATCAGCTCCCCCCAGGTATCTGGAGGGCTCTTGTGAGCAGGAAGCCAGGGCTCTGGACACAACATTTCCTTGCATGGACAGAAAATGAGTGGTCTCACATTTCAGAGCCAAGAAGGAACAGTCTCGAGCCACACAAGGACACACCCCACCGGAGAGGACAGCAGCCTGCTGAATCTGACTTTGAGCAGCTACTTCCAGAAGCAGCCATAATTTCAGCAGTAAATTCCACTAAAATAACTGAAATCACCTCCAGCAAAGTCCTTTACCTCTGACTGATTGTGCAATACAAGTTTCCCCAGCGGGGCTCAGCAACTGTTGCACTCTAAATTCACACCCCACTTCAGAGAAATTTCCTCAAGTAGGTAAGTAATGTCTTTTGAAAATATAGATTTGCCTAATGTCAGAGAAGAAAAAAGAACTCCTTGTAATAAGGTACTGCCACCAGCATATCAAATGGCTGAATTAAAGCTAATTGAATACTTTCAATCTAGGCTGGTCTCACCAGCCTGTAGAACTGGATCAGATGATATTCATGGGATAAGAAACTCTATTCCAGACAACAGTGGCTCTGAAAAACGATACAGGATTTTCAAGTCTTTTGTAAGGAAAACTGTTCAAACGTCCTCTCAGTCTATGCAGAGTAAGATAAGAAGCAATCAGCTCAATTTGCAACAAAAGAGATTTGGATTCCATATTGGAAAACATTTGCTAACTGTAAATACAGTTCAGCAATTTGTGCCCAGAATTGTGGCATTTTAATCCTTTATTGCAACTGAACTGAATTAAGACTCTTCCAAATAACTGTTGATATTTTATTGCTTTTTAGGAACTGGAACATTTTGCATTCTAGTTCGAAAAATTAAGACCTTGTTCACTTACTGTCATCTAATAATGTTTTCTTAATTTAAAGAAACCTACACACACAAATATTTAAGTGAAATATATATGTGCATGCACGTGTATTCACAAGTGTCGGACAGCACACAAACTGACACGTAATTAAATCATTAAATTGGATTAAGGAGATTGTCAGGGGACATCTAACCTTTACATTAAAGCTGGTGTGTAGAAATCCCTGAGCCGGGATTCTGAGGTGTGAAATTACTGAGTGGCCACCAGCCCCGAGCAGGTCCGTGGGCAGCTGTGGTGAGAATCTCACAGCAAGGTTTGGTATTAAAGGTGGTGTCACTCAGAGCAGCACAAACTCACACTTTTCCTTGGAAGGGCATCCACATATTGTCGCTAATTCACTCTGGATAGACTGAATGCTGCTGGTCTTCAAGGTAATGGAAATTCCTGTTGATTGACAGCGCAGGCAGACCATTGCTTAGTGATTTTGAAAATAATGTGTAATTGGAGACTGAAACAAGGACATGCTGTCAGCTTTATTCTATTTCCTCATTTTATATATACCATAAAAGTAGACTAGGACAGAGCTGTAAATCCCTGGGTTTATTTTATTAAGCTTGTAGTTTATAAATTGGACTATTTTTGATCCCTGCTTTTTTCACTTGCTTTCATTCCAAGAATTTTTGTTCTTTCAGTTTAAAGAAGGAAGACTGCCAGAAGAAAGAATGGGCATCACTAACTCAAATTGTTCATATTCAGAGCAGGACTGAAATTTTAACCATTCTAAATGGGTATGACAACAGGGATATGGAACAGCTTAATTCAGCAATGTCTTTATATTTTCATTTTGTAAAATATTGTATATAAGTGTATTAAACATTGTTATTTAGAAGCTAAAATGACAGAAAAAAATAATGGAAAGCATTTTAAGAATCTGTTTAGCTCACTTGCCTGCAAAAAGTCCAGATCAATTGTATCATTCCTGACAAATGTGGCTATTATCAAAACCTGCCACTGATAAGGATTTTGCAGCATCCTCAGGCAAAATCCTTCTGTGCTGTACTCTCATTACTCCTATTACACTGTCCTTAATTCTAATCTTCCTTGCTGCAATGTTATTCCAGAACTATTTCTCCCATCCAGTAGGAAAATGAAACCTGTTTATTCTATTCCACTTTGCAGCAGCATTTTTTGTCATTCAGGGCCTGGAAAAAAAAAAATGGGTGCAATTTTCACTTCTCCAGACAAAACACCAGTTCACTCAATCTCCTCTCAGAGGTCATATTTTTTTCTAGGTCTTTGATCATTATTTTTATGCTCCTTTTCAATCAGACTTTATCTTTCTTGAAGTCTGTACCCCAAATTGACACAGCATTGAGCAGTGCTCTTCCCAGTGTGCTGGGGTGATCCATCCTGCTCACACCTGGCTGGCCCAGGAACGGGTTGTGGTGCACTGGAACCCACCTACATCCCTTCTAAAGAATCACTGCACCCTGGATTTGTAGTCTGTTTTTATCAAATGTGTATTTTGTTAGGTAAAGATGTGAGGGAAGAAGATCAAGGAAACATATTTAGGATGACAAGAGGGCTGGAGCACCTNGTGTTTTGTTTAATATCTCAGCTGCATTCATAAAGTTCAGTTTGGCAATACTGTGTATACATGAAACCACATTCTTTTAAGGAATCGCTTTTCTTTGAGTGAAGCAGCTCATTCATCCAAATTGATCACACATAAATACATTTACACAAGCAGAGTTGTTCATTTATATGCCTGTTTCAGCCAGGCACTTAACCATATCCTTACCCAGAAATACACTTTACAGGGACCTAAAACTGAGAACGAGCCATTCAATCTGAAATAATAAATCCTCTCAGAACCTGCAGTCTGGAAATGCACCATACTGGAAAACACTTTGAGAAATTATTTGAAGGCAATTCTGTTTCAGAAAATAATTTACTCATCAGAACCATTATATACTGGACAAGACACTACCAAACAATACTATTTTATAAGTATATTGAGGATATTTTTTTGTCATATGAAGCGGTTTCATTTTGTTCTCCCTCCCAGGGAATGGCAGCTTTCCTGACAGCGCTGCAGTGCTTCCCCTGGATGTGGCCCAAGTAAGCTGACATCTGAGAGACATCACAGAGCTGAGAGGAACTATATTAATTATTATGAAAAGTCAAAGCTGACTTCAGAATAGCTCAAACAAAATCAGATAATTCAGTATTGCGTGCAACATGTTAGGGTTAAATTACACCCCAAATATTATTTTAAGCTCTGATCTTTGTTGTAGGTTTTCATTAGACCTTTTTAATTAAACAAAAAAAAAAAAAGCAACAACAACAACAACCAAACAACAAAGCACATCTCAGGAATAATGCCTTAATGACAGTATGAATATTCAGATGGGAGATGTGAAACCTAAAGCTCTGTAATGACCTGATTCAAAGGTCACTGTAGCAAACAGAGAGACTTCACGTATCATAAAATCACAGAATGGTTTGGGCTGGAAGGGACCACAAAGCCCATCTCATCCCACCCCCTGCCATGGGCAGGGACACCTTCTACCAGCCCAGGCTGTTCCAAGCCCTGTCCAGCCTGGCCTTGGACACTGCCAGGGATCCAGGGGCAGCCACAGCTTCTCTGGGCACCCTGTGCCAGGGCCTCACCACCCTCACAGGAAAGAATTTCTCCCTATTATTCCATCTGTCCCTGCCCTCTGTTAGTGGGAAGCCATTCCCCCCTTGTCTGTCCCTCCAGCCCTTGTCCCCAGTCCCTCTCCATCTCTCCTGGAGCCCCTTTAGGCACTGGCAGGGGCTCTGAGCTCTCCCTGGAGCCTTCTCTTCTCCAGGTGAACAGCCCCAGCTCTCCCAGCCTGGCTCCATAGGAAATTTGCTGCAGGCCTGATATTAATCAGCCAAGGATCAGCCCTCAATTTCAATACACACAAAGGTATCTCACACCTCTGATTTTTAACACAAATTCCCTGTGTTTTTCTTTCCCCTCTGCCTTGAAACAGCTGTGTGCACACGAATCTTCCTTTCCTTGTCTCCAAGGCTCACGACTTTGGGCTGTTCTTTCTTGAGCACCTTTCCATGCAAACAACTTTTCTCCACATCCTCCTTGCCTGAATTTTTTTGTTCCATCCTATCTTGTCTGTTTGCAGACCTGGCACCAGCATCTCTTCCTTGTATCTCTCCCATCTCCAGCTTTATCCTCTTCCACATGATCACAAGTAAAACATCTTCATGTGACCTGTCCAGAAAGGGTCTCTCAGTATCTACTTCCCTTGGCTATACACCTGAATTTAAGACTAATTTTCCCATATCTAGCCACATCCTCATATTTTTTTATCTATTAAAAGTCTTTGTCTTCTCTTTTTGCTAATCTGATGCATGCATTGCCTGCAATGCCACTTTTACTCAAACCATGTATTAAGCTAGAATGCCTCCCAAATATAATGAATTTCTAAGTATAGCTGCGATATCAGGTTTTCAGACGTTTGATCCAGTTTCTGCTTGGGTTGTAATCTCTCTGGGACATGCTTTGTGTCTTCATTTGCATTCTGTATGTAGCATTTCATAAATTAATTTTTAAAAATGTGAATTTTGCTGGTGTTGTTGTCACTTGTGACTTTAGCATTAAAGCTATATCACAGTTTGTATTTGGAAAAGTTCAGTCTTTAGGAAGTTTCTGTTCAGTCCTAATTCAGGCAAAATTGGGACTGGATTTAATGAAATCTCTGACTAAATCCAGACTGATGTAATACTTCGATCTGTGAACACTGGAAGTTTTCCATGACGTAAATGAATCCAGAGAAATAATCTAGAGACATATTATTAACAAGAACATTTATATATATATATATATCTGATTTAATGCTAAAGACTATCAGATTTGAGATACTTTTTTTGTTCGTGTGTGAGTAACCACAGCCTGGTACGCCCTGAGCTTTATTACTTTTCCCAAAAATGATTCCTATGTGGAAGCAGACAAAAGTGGTGATTAGAACACATTAGAAACTTTATTTGGTAAATTCAGGATTAAATATATATTTTTATGAACATCCTTTTTTAACTGTCTCATTCTCAGACTTCAGAGCAAGGACTTCCAAGAGTTTGAATCCAATCAATTTCTTTGTGAGGTCACATGAGTAATTTGGATAAACCATGGTTGTATTTCACATGGACACTCCAGGACTGTTAAAAGCAGCAGCTCATCTCTTCATTCCAATGCAGTCCCCAGCTGAATTAATGAATTCACTGCCTGGCCTTGAATCTTTAGTGTTTGATTTAGCACAGGCAGGGTAAATCCGATATTTAATCTCCCCTTGGCACCTCTCTCTCCCTCCCCATATATAAGTGCATATATAAGATAATATATACTATATAAATAGATATAGATGGATATGTATATTCATGCTGACTGATACTTCTGCTCCTGCCATGCTGCTCACTATCAGTCACGATAATCCTAAGAATCTCTTGAATTTCTTGTATTGCATTTACAATAATTTAATATTATCAAGTAGTTAATATTTATCAGCTTTCTCTGGAACTCTTAGAACTAATTTTACCAGCAGAGAGTGTGCCCACCCTGCTAAAAATACCGGTGCTGTGAAGAGAGAGAGCCTTTGGGAGAAAATAAGTTTCTATTATAAGGACAGAGACAAAATACTTCCTTTAGTCCCTCATTAGTTATCTATTTTAATTTAACTGATGCTATTGTTCTACCTTTAGCAAACACAGAACTTTGGTGAAGGCCCAGCAGTGATCCCCAGTCAGGATGTGGCCAAGATCCCAAAGAGATCTGCAGCCTTATCAGATAAAAATGCTGCTGCTGAAAGCTCCTGCACAGGGATCTTTATATGGCTCTGCTAAAACATTTTTCTTTCTGACTTGCCAGCAGCCAAACTAACAAGACTTCAGTGACAAATGATCTGTTTAACCCTCCAGAAAGGAATCCTGACTTGGTTTTTAGGATTGTTTCCATTTTCATGTCTGAACGACCAGACAAAGACACATCACCTTCCAAGGAAAGTGATGATGCAATCTCAACATTTGGAGAAGCACCTCGGGAATGTCATTTCACATCAGTCTTTTGTCTTTTTGTTTGATTTCTTTTGGGAAAGAAAGAAGGTATATACAGAACACATTAGAAATCTGATCTGCAATGGCAAGATTGCCTTAAATTTTGTAAAGGCTGTTTCCCTAATTCAGTAGGACAAACTCATTACCTATGTTTTTAACTTTCAGAGATGGGAGTCTGGAAAAACTCTCCTCAGATTTTAAGTGCCATTAATGAGTTGAGGCAATGACAGAGTCAAAGAGAACAGGTGTAGATGAGACCTTTGGAGGCTATTTAATATTCCCCTTTCTCCGTGTCATTGTTTCAGGACCCTGTGCCAGCTGGAGGATTTTTTTTTTTTGTTTTGTTTTGATTCTCATACTTTTAAATAAAGTGAGTTTTGTTCTATTGCTAGGTTTATCCTAAAAAATGGTGAAGTTTTATTGGTAAGAGATGTCCTCCTGTAAGGAACTCTTGACTAAAGCAGTTAATTTTCCCAGATGCATAAAAAACCAAACCAGCAGATATCTGCAAAGTCATCTTGTACTGATACAGCTCTCAGAGAAGGCAACAATATCTTACTGACTTCAGCATCAGATCTATTTCTTCTAGTACAAGGAATTATTTTTGTCTAAAAGCAAACTGGTCAAGGGACTTTTACTCATTATGTTTCCTGAGCTGGAATAAGTCCCTGTTTGTCTTGACCCTCTTAGTCAAGACATTGTTGATTTTCAACTTTAATCCTCCTCGTATTCATTTCATTCTTCTCACAAACCACTGGAACTAGGAGTTACATAATCAGCTTCAATAATTTCTCTTTTCTTTTTTTCTTTTTTTCCATATCCATGCTTTTCAAACACCTACATACATATCACATCCTCCTGAGTTGCTCCAGATCCAATGTCTGAACTAATTCTTCATGACAGGATGTCAATGTCAAGCATTATTGAGCCTTAAACAGAGGCAGTGATTGCCAAATGTAATATTCCAGCATCTTCCCAAGCAAACTGTTGGGACCTGATTGAAGGGAGGGTCTGATTCAGCTGCACTTACCTACTTTTCCAAAAATAGCTTTTTAACCTCTTTTTTCTGTAACATTGGTTTCTGTTTCTTTGCTCTGAAGGGTGAAACAGTTCATCGCTCTGAGGGCTTATATGAGAATTATGTTCAATTTTCATCACTGGAGCAGAAACAGCTGTGAAGCCAAGGCACAGCAAAGACACTCTTGACAAGTAATGTGAGGTCTGCTTTCCTTTCCCTTCACAAACGTAATGGGAATGAGACGATGGTGCAGTTCAAAGGAAATTTTCATGGGCTCTTGAAAAATAAATAGGAGCTCAACATTGTCTTTAAATTTTGAATCAAATGTACTTTAACAACCACTGTTAAGGTGGGTGACTCATAAGGAGATGGTGTTACACAGGCAGGAAAACAAAACTGTGGAAATAAAGTGGATTTATTTTTTAAATTACTGTAATATATCACTAAACCATCTTTATATACATACATCTTAAGAACACAATGACAAAAATTCAAGCCAGGCCACACAAGTGGAAATCTGGCATAATTAATACTCTTTTTGACAACTGTGAAACTCCTGTTTTCAGTTTGTAATTCAGCTGAGCCAATGACAGATTTCTCTTCATCATCACTGATTTATGGGCTCATCTTGTCAACTTTTTCCCCCCTTCCCACACTATTTACAAAAGCTCAGGCAGTTTTTTTATCCTCAGAACAAAGGGCAGCATTTCAAGAAACACTATCAAATTGTGTAAATCCATAACTTTTGAAATTAAGCAGATTTTGTCTGGATGCCACAGCTCAAGTACTGTAAGGAGAGGACATAAACAGAAAGCAAAACTAAAAGAGCACCATATGATCAGAGTCTGAATGTGTCCAACATCTATCTCTTTTTTCAGGGTTTTGGATTTTAGTTTAGTTTTTTGCTTTTTTATTTATTTAATTTATTGGATATTGGTTTTCTTTTAGATGGAATCTGATAATTTGCTCATATTCTATTCTAATAGAAAGACTTTTATGAGAAGCAAATGAGTTGTTGGAACATTAATTAGTACACTGCTACTAAGAATATGATTAATAAGATGAGTAATAATTCATCTAACATGGATATCATCCAAAGAAAAGAAATGCTCAGTAAGTGTCTATTTAGGTATTTATAAAATATTAGCTGATAATGGAATATTTCACATTTCAGAGTTAAGAAGGAAGATATTAAAGAGTAACTCCAACAGAAGGTGGAGATCTGAATCAGAAGGTTTAATTGGTTTGTGTTAGAGAGTATTAACAGATCTAGTTGGTCAGTGCTCTAGGATGGAAGGGGAGTAAGTACACAAAGAAAAATGGCCTTAAAAATGCATTTCAGGAGTCAAATCAGACAGAAGGGGAAAAGGGGATTCTCTAATACAGTTATTTTGGAGCTGGAATTTTTACAACTTCTCTTTTTAGGCAGAAAAACCTCACTGAATATACAAACATTTCAAAAAGTCTAGCATTTAATTTCTCAAAATAAAACTTATCACCTAGTTCTTCTCGTCTGTCCTTCTTCCTTTACAACTGCTGTCATCTTTTTGATCTCACACATCCAGTCTGAAGGATAAGGCTTAGAAGACAAGAGTGTAGCCACACAATTATGATATTTTTATGAGCAGGTAGTCTGTGTCCTTGTATGGAGCTGCACAACAGAGGCAGGCAAGGAGCTTGGCTGATTCTTCTGATTAGCTGAATAATCAGGCAGTTGTTTCTTCAAATGACCTTGCCTGTTATGATACAGTTCATTATCAGCTTCCTTACACTGCCTGCTCTCTAAATACTGCTCTCTCTATTGTAATCTCTTCCTTGACTCAAGAGAATATATTTTCTCCTTTACTTTTCTTCCACTGAAATTGTCAGCATCTCTCACGGTGCTTCCTCTTTGACCTCTTGGATGAAGATAACTGAATGCTTATCTCTTATTTAAATGATACTATTTAAAGTTTCATTTCAATATCGGTCTTACTTTATAGCACATATGATACACACAAGCTTCTATAACCCTGCCAGGAAAGAAATTTTCTGCAGAAACACCAGGGTCAGTTAATGTTTCCAGTTCACTTATCAAACATCACATTAAATCATTTAGCCTGAAATTCATACAGGAATTTGTTAATTGTATTCAGAGGTCAAGCTCTACAAAAACCTTGTAAGAAGGATATTGTGTAATAGTTTCTTGAGTAAATGTTCCAGAAACAGTGGTGTGGAAAATCCACTGTCTTTAAACAACCATACTTGCAAGAACAAGGATGTTTAATTTGAATAACTACCAGGTCCATCACTTGTATCTGCTTCTTTTTGCTCTTGGTCCCACAGACAATTCAGTTTACCTGTCTCAAATGCTAGAAAAAATAAAAGAGTCCAAGTAGTTTTGTTGATGTAATTTATGGAGCTAGTTTAGAAAAAAACATAGAATGTCAGCAAAGGGAACTATTTTTATCACAGTCTGTTGTTTAACAACCCTTCATGGTCATCAAATTTAGTGCACCTATAAAATGCAAGGCAGCTGCAGGGGATGAACCAGCAGTTAAAAAATACTGAAGAGCCAAAAATTATCCAATCCCCCCTCTCCCTGATCCACTGATATTGTAGAAAGTGAAAAGGTGTGTATATACAGTTTTCACAAGAAGTTGTCAGAGTTTTAAAATTGGTCAATTTTAGGATGCAATTTAAGCAATTATTAGAATTAGGAGAATGACTGTCCAGAGCTGCAAGCTGAGTTCCTGTGCTCAGAAATAAGCAGTGAAGTCCTCACAGGCCTGAGGTGAAGTCCACAGAAGAATGTTGTGACGTGTATCAGACATGAGGACCAAATTCACACCTAATGGGAGCTCCTGAATTTCACTGACATCTGAGGAGTTGGGCTAATTTCCATCCCAGTAATACAGAAATCTGATGGATAACCGAAAATTGTTAATGGGCCAAGCTCCCATAAGCTAAAATTTCATAAAAATAGTATTGTAAGGGGGTTAATCTTGGTTTTGCTTTGATTTGCTTCCTTATGGCATGGGAAACAATTAATCACTGGGCTCACTCTCCAGTTTACTGGGGGGAAAAAGGAATTGCTTGAAAAAACCTTGCATTTTTTCCCTGTTCCATTAGGTTTCATCTCGCCACCAAGTATTCGGCTCTGTATTGACTATTTTTGTCTTTCAGCTTCCACTCCTGCTGCTGTCAAAGCCCACATCCCTTCTCTCCCCCACTGAAACCTCCATCATCAGCTCTGCCCTTCAACCTCCCTACCTGCTCCTCTTCCCAGCACTCTTGCAGGATTTCATTTCCTCCCCTGGAGTCGAAGATACAGCTCAAAGATTTGGGCATCAAAAATCACTTCTGTGAAAAGCTTGCTAAAAATCTTAAGAGAAGAAAAATCACAACAAGGAGCTGGAAGCCTGTTCCAAGGAGCAATGAAGGAGAACCTTTGCACACCTGGCTGAAAACCTCCAAGGCAGCACAGGGAACAGCATCAGGGCAGACTCTATTAATGCTTGGCTGAGTAGTATTTAGCTGAGAAATCTGCTGTGTGTAGCAGCCAATAAATATTTGATCTGTGCTCTTATATTGTGCATATATTGGCTTGTAGAACCTCCCTGCACTCAGCAAAAGGTGCCCCAAAAAAGGGAGGTATAGGGCTAAATTTTCCTGATGATTTTCCCAGTGATAGAGCTGGCAGCTCGTGATCTTATATCGCTGCAAGAATAACCCAATCCCAGCCAAAACCGCACCATCCTGAAGAAAAATCACAGCCATTGTCAACATTTTCCAGGAGCTTCCTAAGTACTGGCTGTATTTATGCAGACTAACAATACAATTTTATTTTATCAATGTAGTTTTATCTTGTATTTTGTGCTGTAACTTTCAAGAGAGAAGCAAACATCCCTGCTTTGGCCACAGCACTGAATGTGGAGAACAATCAGAGCCTGTGAGGCGGCTGATTTTTCATTCAAATGGAAACAGCACGGCACAAATAGTTGGCCACTACCCCAAAGAATCCATCCTGCCAGCTTGCTTTATAATCCCTCACTTAAGGATGGATCACCTGGTTCCTTTCCCTGCTTTTCTTGGAGATGTTTTTAACTAACACTCCATTAGGATTCAGGACCAATTTTTAAGAGTCTGGCTTTTACTTGTAGCATTTGGTATTTTCCTAAGGAACTGGAATTTCTTAGAAGGTGCTCAAAAACACATCTTTGAGTAGGTGGCCTATGAATTCTCCTCCTGTGGATAGTTTTGAAGTCAGCCAAGAGAAAGTGGTTTTGGTTGTGGGTTGCTTTTCCTTTGAGGATAGATTAAAATCAGGACAAAATATGATCAGCAGGAGAAGTAAAAAAGGAGTCTCTCAGTTGCTAAATGACCTGCCATAGCCTGATAGCCATGGTCTAATGCTATTTATTCACAGACTCCACTTTTTTTTTTCCTTTCTTGTTTTTCTTGGAAAAGCTTATCAAAGTGACAAAACCCATTTAAACCTGACAGAAAACACAGCAGACATGAAGCATTTCTGTACAATCACATCCAGTTAACTCTTCTCCTCACATCTTCCCTTGGGCTGTATGTGGGATTTCTACATACTGGACCTTATTATCCCTGCATTTCAGAGACCTTTGATGTCTCTGTTCACATTTTGCAAAGAGACTTTTGTTTTCAGTTCTGAGGGTCACTCTAAGACCAAAAAGCCCTTGCTGATAATCAAAAGCCTTAAGTTTTCTGTGTCTCTGGGTCTTTGGCTTCAAAATACCTACAAAAAAATCAGTGCAAGAGGAACAGCATGGAATTTCATAGAATCACAGAATTTCTGAGGTAATTTATCCAGATAACCTTGGCCACTAACAATATAGAGACAGTGTTAATCAGAAATCTTACCTATTAACAAGTGCCAAATTTACACACGCATCAGCTTTGTTCTTATCCTCCCTAAGTAACGAAGCCATCCAGATCTTCCACAAACATTTCTCCTTGTCTTTCATGCCACAGGAAAAGGAAGTGCTTTCTCTTAAGGAAAGATTTTCCATATATACCAGAATATTTCAGTTCATAGTATGCATCAACAAGTGGACATAACAAAGGGAAAAAAAATATATCTTTGCTGAGGGATTGGAATAGATGATGTTCAGGGTGCAAACTGGTCTATTCAGGAAAGGGTCTGTGTAAGCTGGTACCTGATGTTAGACTGGGATAGGCTTCTCTAAATCACGGAGCCCTTTCCAGCTCCCTGCTTTCTAATCCTGGGGTCTGATGGTGGGTTAAAGGAGAATATTTTATACAAGTTAATAATAATATCCTTACCAATACTGGGCCCGTGGGTGACATTGACAGCAAATGTTTTATGTGAGACTGCAGAGCAGTCTGCATTCCTGCTTCCCCATGCTCATAACTCCTGCAAACCTTCACACTCCTCAGGTTTGTTTTTGTCAAAAAGATATTTCCACTTCTTTGTACAGAATAAAGAGCTCCAATGAGAACATGGGAAATAATTACAAAATAAAATGAGAACAAAGCTGGAAAATGAGTGCAACACAGATCTGCATTTATGGCTGAAATCAGCCTGGCGTGAGCACAGCAGGGACACAACGTGAAAGTCCTCGGAATGTAACGAGCACAGCCTTGGAAAGAAATTGAAATCTAACCGGGAGAGAAAAGAGTGGCTCCTTCACATTTTTTGCAGTGCTATGGAATATTCTGTAGCTCCAAACTGTTCCTGAGCTAGTTTCAGAGGTAGTGCTACGAAGGCACGAGCAGGGAACACTCATCAGAAACTGGAATAAATGAATTACTTGAATTCATTCATTAAAAAGGGGGATATAGTTCTGGCATAAACCCATTACTCACTAGTCTGGTTACATAATTTTTCTAGACCTGTTTATGATACTCTGTGTCTCAAACTCACAGGTGACAACAGAGCTCGTCTAGGAAGACAAACTGATCCACAGACACACATTTTTTCCATGCTAATCTTCTCCTTCAAAGAACACATAAACAACAGCACCGAGAACTCCTACATAAATCACACAACTCAATAACTTCTCCACCTGCATATTTTTCTAATCCCATCTTGAAAGATGCTGTGATTCTCCATAAGAGAAAAAGGAAGCTCTTTGTCTCTGCAGAAGAATAGCAAACAGAAAATAAAATACCCCATAGAAAGTCAGTGTTTGGGATTTTTTTTTCAATTAGAAAATCCTGATTCATCACTATTTGACAATTTTTTTAAGAGTTTATTTCCCTTTCCTGAACTCACTCTCTGGAAGAAGACAGACATAAAATAATTCCAACAGACAAAGGGCAGAATAAATAATTCCCCTTGTTGCAGACCAATGAATGTTTAACTGTGTATGCAAACTGAAAGTCGCAATGGGAGACACAAATTCCACACTTTTATTGTTTTGATTGCCAGCTCCAAATTGCTGTATCAGTTCAGGTGCAGCATTCCCTGTACTTCAGTTATTCTGCGGTAAAAGGCTGGTATGGGTCTGTGTTTCAAAATACCTCTTGCATTCCACAAAAAACCTTCATGGCGTAAGAAATGGCTTTTTTAACCCTCATTTTCAGTAATTTGTTCTGGTATATAAACACACAAATGCACATATATGTGTAAATAAACACAAATAAACCAGCAAGGGCAACAGGCAAATGAAAGGCATAACTGAAAGCCACAGACCAACAAGTGAAATTATGATTTGATTGAAACAGATTATTTCCATTATTAGAGATAGCACTCTATTAATATTAATTTAAGGCTAAATAATTGCAATGCTTAATTATTTGATTAATCAGGCAGCAAGCTCTTCTTGGATCCTCTCAATAAACTATTACAGACCATCAAGGCTGAGATCTCTTGTGGCTGAGATGCTGGGACAGCAAATCATGCAGAGAGGTGGGGTTTTCTCCTTCTATATTCTTTCCTCAAGGCTGACAATACACATTTTGAGAAGGTGGGGAGGAGGAATTCTGAGCAATCAGGCCATAAAATTGTACAATAGTATACAGTTATGAACAAAACTTCCTTTTTTTTCTTCTTTCTTTTTTTTTTTTTTTGTTTTTTAGCAAGGTATATCTGTTTTGAAGTCTAGACATTTTAGCATTAGACACAACCATTAAAGCTTTTAGATGGTACCTGAGCTGAGATTATGTGTAACCCAACCAGAATCTGATTCAATTGATTTTTAAGACCCTTAATAGTCTTTCAAACTATACACCTGATCCATTTAATTCTGCCTGCTGCCAGGTACCAAAGGGATTATGGCTTTGCACCTGCTAGAAGTAATTGATTTAGGATGAGAGAAGTCTAATTCTAAGCACAGAAGCAACAACCAGATGGGGATGCATTCCTCAAAGAAATCCATGTCCTCTGTATGAATAAACAATGACTTAGGGAAAATTAAACCTGGGTGCTGCCTCTGAAGCCTGTTGAGAAGAATGCTCAGTCACGGCAGTGAAACCTCAGTGATACCAATGCCATTCTCAGAAAGAATTGTGAAAATCTGAAGATTGCACTGAAGGTTCTAAGGGGAAGTCCTCTCTCCATACTCAGGCTTCCCAAATTGTTTAACTGAGCCTTAATAAAGCAGAGACACCAGCAGCTATTTTTAGGCTAAGCAGCACAATAAGCAATTAGTAGAATAGAAAATTCAGTGTTAAGTGCCTGGTCTGACAGCCCCGCTCCCAGGAGTTTCCTGGTGCCCACCACAGACCATGACTGGAGGGGCTGCTGACATTCACCAGATGCACACTCTTTGTTTTATTGCCAAACAAGTAACAATAACAGCTGAAAACAAATGAACCTATTAGCACTGATTGAATGGGGAAGGAATTAAAAAATAAATTAATCCCTCCTAGTCAGAAGAATTAGAAAGAAAACTCATTAGCAACAGTTCTGGAAAGACTCAGGGTTTATAAAAGAGACCTTTATCACTTCAGAAGCCTCTTACCAAAGTTATTCTACAGTGTCTTTTTACTAATTTTTAGATATCCAAAGTGAATGTGATTATGTCTTAGAGGAAATTATTTATACAATAACTCATCAGATATCACCAATCTAAGAAACTGTTTTGACCACCTATTTCAAATGAACTGAGTTTTAAAGGTTAAATTGAGCTTTCTACTGTACAGTTACAGACTGTTAGAAACTCTATGGAAAAACAGAAATTGCAGCCTATATAATTTCTATCATCATTAAAATGTCATGACATTCCATCCATAAGCTACAAAGACCATTCTGAAAATTGAAAGGAAAAGAGATTTTGAAATAAATGACATGACCTTCAGTTCTTTACCACTGAAGAGAAATTAAGGTGAAATTACATGCTTCTAATACCCAGATTGCATTCATATTTCACACAAAAAACACCCCAAACTACTGAAAGCATTTACAAGAACTCTAGAAGAATCTGATCTCCTAAATTCTTGGAAATTGAAAAGTTTGGATGATAATATAGCATACTTATCAGACTCATCTATGTAATACTAACATTCTTTTAAGAAGCTCTTTAAAATCTGTAACATCACTGCAGAAAATAACCCCACCTTTTTTAGTATCTGTGACCTTCAGTAACTCAACCACTAAAATATCATAAATACACATTTCCCACCTATTATCAGTAAGAAACAAAGGTGAGCACCGTGTGTGGGAATTTACAGCCTTCACGGTGTCTGAGGACAGATTGCAAACTCCCATCCTACCGAGAGCATTTCCCACTGAGGTATTGGTGCGTCAAGGCTTGAAATCAAACACCGGTCCCGTGGTCAACACACCATTTTTCTTTCCAGCATATCATTTGGTCAGACTGCAGGAATGTGATCTGGAAAATTGGGAAACCCTGAGTCATAAATTATCCCCCACCTTTGCCAAGGGGATGGGTACTGGAGCAGCTGGGAAGTTTCACTTTTAATCCCGCTTAAGGCACCTTGACACCCCTGAGCCTCGTGCTGGTGCTCAGCCTGAGCTGGGTGACTTCACAACTGTTTCCTCAATATGCAATAGTAACAAAAAGTAATAAACATGTTAATGAGGTAAATTAAGTGCAAGAAGTTAAATGAGCTGATATCATAACTCTGTGTCAGCTATCTCGTGCCCAAAATCCACACTGAGTTACAGGAAGGAGGAGGCGTAAGCTGTTTGTATCGAGCGTGACAGTTTCTGAAACCTAAACAATCTCCCCAGATAATGAATTCACTACACAAAGTCAGAAAGAAAATATTTTTCAGGGGTGTGTTACATCTTTTGTTCAGATGTTAATTTTCCATTTGCTTTAGCCCTGTTGGAAGGAGGGAAGGAAGGAAGGAAGCAAGGAAGCAAGGAAGGAAGGAAGGAAAAGAAGAAAGGAAAG
Organism: Platysteira castanea; assembly: GCA_013397175.1. Taxonomy (NCBI): domain Eukaryota; kingdom Metazoa; phylum Chordata; class Aves; order Passeriformes; genus Platysteira; species Platysteira castanea. The sequence continues at coordinate 112,681 of VYXC01005510.1, forward strand.
AAAGGAAGAAAAGGAGGGTAGGAAGGAAGGGAAGGCAGGCAAGGCAGACAGAAAGGAGGAAAGGAAGTAAGGAAAAAATGAAGAAAGGAAGAAAGACAGACTTGAAATATACTCAAATATATGCCAAAAAGAAAACAGACTGGATATGTACTGGTGATAGTAACCGGGTTTCTTTCTTGCTCTGTGCTTCTCATGTATTTTCCCAAGAGCTGGAGTGAGCTTGAATTTCCAGGTATCTGAACTGTAGGAAACAGCCAGACTCCTCTCATTGACATAATTCTCCTTTTGGTAAAATCACAGAGAAGCAAAATGAGGCAGAAACTCCACATCCCACTGCTGACTCCTCGGTGCCTTTGCCCGAGCTCACACCAGCCAAAGGAATACATGAATACCAAAAAGCTTCAAATCCTCACTGCAAAGTTTAAGGTAAGCTCCCCTGGCTTTCTAAAAATGCGGAGTGCCTCAGTGTTCCCACATGACAAGCTGTCTCAAACTGGAAAGTCAAAAAAGAGAAAAGAAAATGAAAAAAAAAAAAAAGAAGGAGGAGGACAAACAAAAGGAAAAATAAAGAAAAATAATTTACTCCCACAGAAAATGCTGGCCATGAACTCTGGATTGCTTCAATATACTGTAGGCATTTTTGTCATTTCACAGCAAGCCGCTATCAGCTTCACTTGACAGATACAAAATGTACATTTTCTAGCAATAAACTGCAAATTTCTGCTTTCCAACTTTATTCTAAAATACGTATTATTGATAATTCAAGCACTATTCACCTTGCACTGGATATTTTCTTGATTGTACAGCTAGACTGGTTCATTACTGACATAAATACTGGCACAGGGAGTGCTGGGATACAATGCAGTGTATACTGAGATGCTGTATCTACCTCTAAATTTCAATTATATGCATCCCTATATATATATATGTCTATATATATATAAAACTTTTTCTTGTCTCTTTTTCATATTCTAGTCACTTGCAACCCATGTTCCTTCCTCTTAGCTCTGTGCATCTCACTGCACCCTATTTTATCCACTTGCACTGTTAATATTCCTCCCACACCTGCATTTCCTGACCTGTGGGGGCAGAGGTATCAGTACAGAGTTCAGCACAAAGACGTAATACTGACTGCCATCAGATTTGAATTGATTTGATTTCAAGAGTAATCGAGTGGTTCTCAAATTGAGTTAATTCTGGTTTATTTTGTCATGGTTGGATGAGACTTGACTTCACATTGATGACTTTTCTCCACCCGAAGCAGCCTAGATCATCTTGAAATTGCCTATGCCTTGTTTTCTTTGACTTTCTTGCACCAAGTTTTATTACATGTGCCTGGCTCTAATATTGGCCCCTTTTACTACCACCCTGCTATGCTTCTTTGGTTCTCTACCACACTTATACCTACCCTACTGCTGGAGGTCTGGAATTGCTGCATTTGGTGTCATCACAGCCTCAGCCTCCCCCTTTCCCAATGTCCAGGACTTTTTGAGGGCTGAAAGATCAACTCACTGTCCATCTCTTGCCTGCTTTGTCGTACTGAGCTGCCAAAATAACCTCACAGTCTCTTAGTAGGCTCTGTCTCTTTTTTATTACTTCTATTTTCTACATTTCTGTTATTCTGGTATTGCTCTTTCTATCTTTTTCAGCAATATCCATCCTTGAGGAAATTCAAATTTGCCTGGGTAAGACCTTGGAGCAACCTGATCTAAGATGACCACAGGCTTGGAACAGAGACTTTCACAGGTCCTTTCCTTTTCTGTGATTGCCTCACAACTAAATGGGAAACAGGATCTGAATTGTCCGTTCTGTCTTGATGCTGGGTATTATCCATGAAACCTTTACAGCACCATCAAATCTACCAAACTTTGCTTTGTATTTTCTTGACTACCTTTCTTTTGTGTGGAACTCCTGATTACTTTTTTCCACCAACACCCGTTGTTACTTCATGAGTACTGAGATGAAGTAACCCTGTACCCAAATTCCATGTACAGTTCTCTGTCATTGCTATTTGGAGCCATTTCATTTGCTCAGATCTGCTTTTCTCAGCAAATGATTCACAATTCCCATGAACACTCCTGCTTCTAATTACAGATTCGTTAACATTTTCAAGGCTACTCCCAAATACCACAGTTCTAACACTGCAGTGTCTACTCTTTCAATTTTTTATTGCATGCAAGAGCAAATGTAGAGAGTTCGTAAACAATGATCACAACCCATTGAGGGCATGAATCATCAAAACACACGTAATTCCTTACCTTAGTGCCTATATAACTTCTTGAGCTATTTCCTCCTCAAAATAGGGTTAGAAATTCTTAATTCTGAACTCGTCATTTCAGCTGCCACTACAAACCCAGCGCTTTTATTCTGGTGGGATGCCCAGTGACCCTGACTGCAGCACCTGTGGAAATTTATTGCACATTTTGGACTCACCAGACAGCACTCACTGAGAATAGCTGGTTTCAGGTAACAGCATTTAAGAGACTCAGCACCAGTACAGAGAAACTCCTGCTTCGTGCTGGGGCACTGGCAGAGATTCTGCAACTGCAGGTTGACTTCAAGGCTGACCTTCCCTTATCTCCTCCAAACATTTATTTCCTACACCTGACCACGTCCATGGCTTTAAGACACTCCACTGTAAATGTATAATTTTAAGGATGTAAAAAGTTTGCACAGGGAATGTTGGAGAGCCAAGATTCCCAAATATGTTTAGCTTTAGAATATTTGGATTAAGGAAAAATCTGGTCTTTGGGGAAGATCAGAGATGTTTTGTCCAGGGAGGCTGTGGCTGCTCCATCCCTGAAGGTGTTCAAGGTCAGGTTGGACAGAGTTTGGAGCAACCTGGTCTAGAGGAAGATGTCCCTGCCCATGGCAGGGGATTGGAACTGGATGGCCTTAAAGGTCCATTTCAACTCAAACTGTTCTGGAATTCTCTGATAAGACCCCTCTCTTTTATTGTTTGTTTGGTTGTTTTTGTTTTTTTTTTTTTAATTTATTGCTCTTCATTAATGGAGTTTTTAATGAAGTCCCATAAATAATTCCACTGAAAAGCACAGCTGGAATGCAGCTTTCCCACAGCACCATAGAGAAAATGAGAAACAGAGGATAACTGAAAGTCCTGAATCACTTTTCTTTACCATAGAAAGAGAAATGCGAAGCTCTTCCCTAAAGGAAATTTTTATGTAAACCAGAGTGGATTACCAGCATGGCCCCAGCTGCTCTTGGATTAAAAATATGGATCTGCAGTTGCAGAAATTAGAATCACCCAGAGCTCTGCTGAAATTGATGTCACAATGCTGTAAGGGACGTATGGAGGATATATGATGCTATAAAGGACGCAACCTCAGAACCAGATGGTCTGATCAAAACCCTCCCTGTGTCTACGAAGAGTCTTACTGATTTTTATAGGATTTGAATGATTTCTTATTGTAATAGAAGTTCCTTATTGCTAGGGGAAGATATGCTACATTATTCTGTATTTATAAGTTGAAAGCATATCTTGGGAACTTCCATTAAAAAACCCAAACCTTCAGTTACTACTTTCTGCTGATTTATCCCACTTCAATTTCATACAGATCATTCAGAAATAGACCCAGTTTACTGCATCAGATCTTTTTTCTCCTAAAATCTTCCTAACACCCCAAAATGATCAAGAAGGCAAACTCTGTAACAGAGCTGGCTGCTTTCAGTATCTGACTATTGAGATGTACCTTAACAGGTAGGGTTCATGTTACAAGTAGTAAGTAAAATATTTCTTTTCAATAATATTTAACAGCAGCAGTGGAAAAATCACCACTGAACATCTGAGTTTTCCTTGCATCAACAAGAAAATATGGCACAGAATCAGAGTAATAAAAGCAGAGCTCAACCACATGGTGAGGTAGTTTAAGAATATTTTTGGAATAGTCAAAAGAAGTTAAATCTTCTCTACGGAAATTAAACAATGAAAGTGATGATTGTAAAATATCCCTGAATTGAGTGCACTCCTGCGGATACTTCATCTTTAAGTACTACTTTGAACATAAAAATACAATTTTACCTATTAAAAGAAATCTAAATTTTATTTCCAGTTATGGTGAAAGACGGAGAAAACAGAAATGCAGAAAAATATGGTTTAAAGAAAAGAGTAAATACACTTAGGGTTTAAAAATAAGACTCTATAGTTGTTTTCTCATTGTTTTTCTGCATGGGTATTACTACAAAATGAAGGTTTCCTCTGCTTTGCTTTTTTAGAACTGTCCTTGTGAAGTGTGTTTCTTGCTTCCTCACATATTCCATTTTTCACTCTTCAACCTCTCACTCCATTCTCTCCCCTCTTTTTTCCTTTTCCTGACAGACAATTATGTGGTTTTGCCCTTGAGTCCCAACCTCTCCAGCAGTGCTGGTGCCCTGCTCCATCTAGTGGGATCACCGCTGCTCCGACAGCCTGCACTGCCCGGGGAAAGGGATGGAGAGCACAGGACCAGCCTGGCCTCGGACACAGCTCCAGACCGTGGCTCATTACCCAGCTACATTAAACTCTGAAGTCCAGTTTATTTTACAAAATGTGGAGCACGATCCAGAATTGCTGCTGGTATTACCTGACCACCGTGGGAAGAGTTACAGTTCTCAATGCCTATGGATTTTACAGAACGTCACAACGGGGTTTTTATCTTCCCCGTATCAAACAAAAGTAAATGCACACCAGCAGCTTGATATTAACACCCAAAGAGCCACCCGTGCCTAAAGATGTATGACTGAAAGTAAAGATAAATTGATGCGAGTCCTTCCAAGCTTTCACAACAGACTCTGAACACCAATTTGGTAAATAAAGTATTTAAGCCCTCAGTGCTATGTGGGCTGCTGTAAGATTAATATTTGAAAGTCTTTGGCAGCGCAAAAAAGGTCTTTAATTTATTTTCACTCTAGGAATCATGGTCAGCACCAGCACAGGAAACTGGCTCCCTGGTTATTCTTTAAATATCAATGTTTTTGTGATATAAGGCAGAACTTCCATCTTTGGCTTTTATGTATATTCACTGTGCACTGGGCCCTGAAGCGCTGACTCGAGGAAGGTCTGTCCTTAGCACACACTAAATAAACCCAGATCTCACCACTGGGCTCAGATTCATCTGCAGTGGTGACAGCTGAGTCAGCGTGTCCTGGGAATTTGGAATTTAACTTGGTTGGGATTCAGGGCCAGCAAAGTGAGCACACCTGAGCCCAGGCAGGAGAAGGTCTGCAAAAAGGACTCCCACCAGGTAATGGGACATCCAAACTGCATAAACCCCTCAAGAATATGATCCTAATGTCAGTGCAGTTGGGAAGACTTGTGAGAACTGAACGCAAACCCCCAATTTTAGATTTAGCCAGCTTGTGGGACGAGGAGGCTGCTCTCTCTGTTGGATGTCAAACACCAAGCTCACCCCTGCTTCTACTGGTGCATGGCACACTCACATGCACCCACTCAAATGACACAGAAACCCAGACATTTCTATGCCAGTCCATAGAACTCTGCATATCACAGCTGCTTTACGTATATGGCAACTTCAAAATCAGACACATTGAAATGAAGAAAACATTCATGGCTGCCTCTTCTTCAGGAGAGATGGGAGAAGAGAGCAGTTCCAGAAATTACTCCTGGAGCCCCAGGAGGACTTTAGAAGTGCTATCATCTTCTATCAGTCTTAATTATATAGGGTTGGAACCACCAAATCCTCACCTGGAACATATAAAGGGGTATTTCCAAACTGATGTAGTAGAGTCCATAATGTGGTTTGGGCTCCTCATGCAGTTAATGGACAAGGCCATTCAGAGCAGACTTGGAATTATTGGCTGCCACAGGTGCTCAAATCTTCCCAAGTTAGGAACTAAACTTGCTATTACTGTCCCTTGGTGCTGTCCAAGAAGGTTTTTGTGTAACGCAGATTCTCTGACTCCAAATGCAGGACAGTAGAACCACAAAATGGTTTGAGTTGGAAAGGATATTAAAGCTCATCCCCTCCCACCCCTGCCATGGGCAGGGACACCTTCCGCTAGCCCAGGTTGCTCCAAGCCCCATCTGGCCTGGCCTGGAACACTTCCAGGGATGGAGAGCATGGCAACTTGGACGGCTCTCTTGCATTGCCTGCTGATCTAAATGGTTTTAAGCAGCTTTGGAAGCTCATGGTTGCACTGAACACAGTATTTAGAAGATGAGACCACCACAATGCAGAGACTGCTGCAGCCATCATTTTGCACTGGTGCCTGTATATGTGTTTATCTCATAATTCCAAGTTATTGTGACTCCAGCACCCTGAATGCCTGACCATAAATGCCATTCCACTGCAGAGAAAAGCCTGATGCTCGGGCATAATCACTGTAAGCAGTGAGCAGAGCTGCTCTGCAAGTCCCATCTGCTGGGAGGTCAAGGCTTCATTATCAGAACAAGTAAACGAGAGATTAAAATGGATTCCAGCCAATTCAGCACATCTGCCGTGGAGCCACATCAACCACTGGAGCTTTCAGGGGAGATGGGTTATTAAATGGAGTTTCTCCAGAGATAGAAAGGTATGAAAGGCACAGCAGTGCTGCAGCTGCCTCTTGCTGGGACAAATCCACCTGATCCCACCCTCAGGAACATCCTTGGATGTGTCACAGCGCCGTGTGATCTCTGAGGTGACGGTGCTCCCATGGCTCTCGTGTCCACAAGTGGAGACATAACTAAATCAACACAGAACTTCCTGGCACATCCCTGCTCACCTGGCATTAACACCCCAATAATAAGTTTCTGACCAATTCTTCAGTGTGGCTCACGAACAAGTGAGTACCAGAGAGCTGAGTTAGACCTGTACTGAAAAAAAAAACAAAACCCAAAAATGGAAGAACACCCCTAAAGAGTCTAATTTCCAATATGACCCAAATCCCCTTGTAAATACAAACCACCATTGTCCACAACGCAGTGTACATGGATGCTGGTGAGAATGTGATGCTGAAAATGGTGGTTTACTGATTTATTACATTAATTTTATTCAATAAGATTAAGAACTGAACAGTATTTTTACCAGGGAATCAAGTTTGTTTGTAAGACACCTATTTCCTTACCCCTGAGCTATCTACAGAAAGGAGGAAAACATTTTTCATATTTTTCTTTCCAGGTGTTTTGATGCACCAGTAAATCAATGCTTCAGGTTCTCATTAAATGCATGACTCAAAAGAAACCCTAAAAAAGTCAGTTTTTTTAAAAAAAATACAATAACGACAACAAAAAACCCCAACAGATATTCTGCTTTTTGTCAGGAAAAAATGTTTATCTTTTTTCCATAGTCTAGTTTGGTTCAATAATTCTGATGTAGAATCATAGAATATGCTGAGTTGGAACAGACCATCCCTACCCAGGACACCCCAAGAATCCCACTATGTGCCATGTAAAGACAAACGTGCATTTTTAGTAACGAAAAATAACGTCTTTATAATTCTAAATCCTAAAATCTCAGAAAGTATAAAATAAATATTTATAAATTAATTAAATAAAGGCCAAAAAAGGTTTTTGCTCCCTCACTGTACTATCCCATTGTGACTAATTTTTTTTCTTTTTTTTTTTAACAGGATGAATAATTCAGCAATGATACAAAATTCTCCTATCTGTAAATAGAAAAAGAGGAACAGTGAGATGCTACAGCTCCAGGAACATTTTTTTTTTTTTTAATTTAACTCCAAGGACGACCAGATTTTTAGGCTCTGGTCCATTCCTGCAGCAGTTGATGCCAAACTCCACTAGGTGTCATCTACCACTGTATTTCTACTGGGAACATGAAAACGCTGGCATTGAGGACATCTCACATTAAGATTTCTACATATTAGTCCTTCCTTCTGTTAAGTTCTCGGGATGTATCTATAAATTCTCATTCTATATATTACTTATGCACGTATCTTATTATTACAGCCACTGTCACTACTCTTAATTAAGCTCCTTTTCTAAGAAAATATACTTTCTTGCAGGCATGGAAAGCTGCCACATTCTCAGGAAAAAAGAATAAAAATCATCAAACTAATTCCAAAGGAAAACAGAACCTGTTCCATGCCTTTTATATACTATATAATACTGCTATTATTGGATGAACACAGCATTTCTGAGATACAGCTAGAAACAGTCACAGGAACCAAGAGAACGGCGTGAAGCTGTGTCAGGCAGGCTTAGGTTGGGTATCAGGGAAAGGTTCCTCATCCAGAGGGTGCTGGGAACTGCCCAGGTTCCCCAGGGCATGGGCACGGCCCCGAGGCTGCCAGAGCTCCAGGAGTGCTTGGACACTTTTCTCAGGGATGCCCAGGGTGGGATTGCTGGGGTGTCTGTGCAGGGCCAGGAGTTGGACTGCATGATCCTTGTGGGTGCCTTCCAATTCAGGATAGTCCATGATTCTGTGATTATTTCAGTCTTGTAATAAAACCATCTTCAGTAGTTCTGAGAGCTCAATGAATATTCTGGACGTGCCAACAGCACCATCAAACCTGCATTGCTGAGGGGCTGATATTCCTTGGGCAAGAGCTGGAGAAGCTGGGTAGTACCAAACCCACAACAGTCCTAAACTAACTATTTTAGGGATCTGACTTTCTGCATCTTAAGACAATCTTGGCAACCCAGCCTGTACAACTCAAATCTACCTCTGGTCATTATAAATGCAAATCAAACATTCAGATGAGATTTGAAACCAGAAAATTACGAGCTAATGCTGTTTTCAAATGTACAATGCAGTTCATGTAATATCAGTATAGAAAGGTATCGTTGCTGTCTGAGACACTGATACTGAAATGTGATAAAAAATCCTATCATTCCTGCTCAAGACTGATAAACCCCAAATATAAGAACTGAGAGAAAATTGCTGCCAGTACATTCAGCAGCACAGGGCTGTCTGTGCAAGGAATGGGACCCAGAGGAACTTGCTGTGTTTACAAGAGTAAATAAAACTAGAAGGACGTAGTATTTTGAACAGCCCATACCTCTAGAAGAAAGAAGCAGATTCAAGTTAGAGGGCAATTCTGCCCAAGAACAGTTAGATATGACAAACAATTAACTTCAGTTAATGCAGAAAAGATAAATAACCATTAAAAAGGTTAAGGTTTCTGAAATGACTTCTCAGTTGGGAATATGAACAAGTGTTTTTAAGGTGGACATTTCTCTGCTTATCAAAGTTCCATCATTCAATTCCTGTTGGAAGAGGTTATGAAAAAAAATCAATGGCTTTCTGAAGCCACTGAGATAATATTATTTTTTTATTAACTTTGTTACTGTAACCCTGACAATGAACACGTATCACAATTTGATTTTACTTTTTAGTTTATTATGCTTAAGCATTTTACTGTCTCAAGATATGGCATCTATTTTCTACCTCAATGAAACAACACACTGTAATGTAGTTAATGTTTATCTCCCATAAGGAACCAGATAGCACTGGTCAAGTGCTAATAACTTTCATTCCTTCTTGTTGCATTATTTACAATATGCTTCCAAGTTCAGGCCCAAAGCTACAGTTTTTAAAATGTTGATTTAAAATACTGCAGAATTAATAATTTATTTATTTTGCGCAGCGTTCATGCTACACAGTGGATATTGGGTGGCAGAGGCTGGAATGAGATGGGCTTTAAGGTCCTTCCAGCCCAAGCCATTCCATGATTCTGTGGTTCTACATTTTTTCTGCAGTGGTGGTTCATAAAAGAGCCAGACTGGAACATTTCCCAGAATTTCTGACTTCAAGGTGATTTTTGGGAATCGTATTTAGCAAACTAACTTAAGGTAACTGGTAAAAAAAAAAAAAA
>VYXC01005510.1:122486-273056 GCA_013397175.1 Platysteira castanea
CGGCCCTTTAAGTTTTTGTTTTTTTTTTTTTTTTTTTTTTTTTGTAACTTCGTCCATGTAATCGGTGTTTAACTCCATGGAAAATACTTCCTTTACTATTAACAAAGATGGTGCAGCCTGGGATCGCTTCCCATGTGGGTCTCTATTGTACCTCTATTCCTAAAGTTTCTCTGTACCTTCACCTTTACCTCTTCAACAACTTCCTTCATTCCAATCTTTGTATCAATGCCCATAAAATGTTGGTGTGTTGGACAAACAGTGCAGTGTCACACCATCTATTTGTATTTCAAATTCCATCTGCTGAACTTGCAAATGAGTTTTCAAATGGCTTTTCTCAATAGTCACTGAGTGAAAAGCTTTACACAGCCCACAGATACCTGAGCACCCGAATCAGCCTAAATTCCCACTATTATGGGAAGCTTTTTCCCCGTCACTTCCCATGTACATTTATTTGCAATATTTCCTTATAAGCAGTGGTTTATAAAAGATGCAGTAGCTGGGCTCTGAACAATAACACTGTTACCTGTGATTTCAGTAGGAGCAGTGAAGTCAGCCCTAAAAAACACAGGTTTTTTCTCACAATATCCCTGCACAAACCCCTCAGGATGGGCAACCCCCCTGTAATCAACAGCTGGTCTTTTCCCATCCTCCTTTTTCCCACTCAGTCAACTCAGTATTAGCATTAACCAGAAATTTCCCAGCTTACTAAATATCTTGCCATTTCCCAGTCAAACCCCCCAAAACACAAGTTCTTCCCTCTTCAAGAGACATTTGGAAATTAGAGATGAGAAGAGCCCAGTCTCCAGAGAGACAGCAGGAGCACACAGGGATCTGTAACCAACTCAAGCAAACTGCTGAAAATTCAAATTATGAGTTAAGTCTATGCTCCCAGATGAAAACAAAGATTTACTCTGCTGGCAGCTTGGTTTTCCATGCCCTGCCCTTTAAGTATGGAAGAATTCACATCATATCCAAGATTAAGGCTGTGTATTTTTGAAACATCCAGAAGAGTATGTCTAGCACTAAATAGTATGGGTTGGTTGTGAAACAGGAGAGAAAGTGTGACTTGAGAGCTGGTTTTAATGAAGAAATGTTTCCACAAACCCTTATGTTAGGATGATCCTTTTGGGTCCCTTCCAAGTCAGGATATTCTATGACTCCATGTCAGCCAGATCTTACGGTATTTTAACAAGCATCACCAAGACCACAAACTGCGTGATGTGTTTTTCTGATGTGGAGCAGAAAGGATGGAGCTCTACCAGAAGAGAGAATTTTAGATCAGTGTGGGACATCAATCTTGCATGGCCAAGGCCTGCTCGTGGTGGAATTTTCAGACACTTTGCACACTGTCTACCAATGTAATGATCAAGGTGCAAGAATTATTTACACTCTCTTCTGGTTTGAACCCAAATCCTTCCTCCTGGATCAGGCTGAGATTGGACTTGGGGGAACAGGCTAAAAAAAATGAGAAAAAACACAACACAAACCATTCAGTGTTCTACAGTTTTGTGATTTCTCACAAACAATTTCCATATCCAATGCCAGGGATGTAATTGCAGAATTTCTGCCTTGCCCTGAAGAGACCACTCCATCAGCATTGTAACTACTGGCCTCAAAGACCTGCCAGCTTCAGTTGTACAAATAGTTCAGTCATTACTTCAGGGTTTTTGTCTGTGTTATGTTAAGTAAAGGGCATTTGGTCCAGGAAAGGTTACGAGTTGCACAAAATGTTCGTGGCCTGCCGTGCTGCACGCCTGCTCACATGAAAATGCCCCTTTTATCTTTGTACATAAATACACAGCAACGTTTGCAAAGTCTCCAACTTATTTCATTTTCTTGGGAGAAAGAAACTGTAATTGGGTGGGCTGTGCGAGCTCATTCTTCCTCCTGCTGGTTAAGCCACGGACATTCATCTTTCCACAAAGAGCCCAAATTGTTCCCATCTGCACTCGTATGTTTTGTTGTCTCATTTTAACTGACCCATCAGACCATAAAGAGCAGCACAAGGCCCTCGCATCTATTAACTGGAGTCATTAGGAGTCCCTTCTCATTTACTGTTAAAAGGACTAACACTTCCTAGAGAAGAACTAAAAGTCTCACACGCAGCCACTCCGAGGCAACGCTGATTAAATATAATTCCGCATTAAAAGATACCAAGCAGCTGGCCTGGCTTTTAGAGTATACAGACATTTCTTATTAAGGTTCAAACGAACAAACAAAGTTTTCTTTGCGGTTTTCTTTATCCTGCATTATTCCCCTCTCGGAGCAAGCTTCTGGATCACTGTGAAGAACAGCAGAATGTGACTCTTAAGTTTCACCAACATCTCCCAAATAAAAAATGTTATTTCCAATGTAACTGCTGCCAGAAGACATTTATCAGCTGAAGGCTTTGGAACTTCAATTAACAGGTGACCTGTAGGCAGCATTGCCTGGCTGTGGGCCGTGAACACACATAAAGCAGCCCATTAAAACCACTGCTACATTAAGCAGCTTCACAGAGCACCGAGCACCTGAGACACCCTGTTCTCTTTCTACCTTCACAAAAGAGACTGTCCCTTCACCAATCCTGCAGGACACAACCGGTTCATAGGGAAAGGCTCTGATTGCAAAACACTGATGTGAAGTGATGGACAACACAGAAGGACATTAATAATGGGATCCGGTCCCTTTAGAGATCTGTCGCTGTCTGTGTATTTAACAAGGACCTTATACAGCGTGGATATCCATAATAAGGTCATCCTACTTGCCTGGCCTTATTAATAAAATAATCTCATGCTGGCTGAATGGAGCTGGTTCAAAGGATGCAGCAGGAATGTGCAGGAGGGCTGGGAGGTGATGGAGCCCGACGGCTGCACCCAGAGCCCGACAGCTGCAAAGCCACACCCAAGCTGTGCTGCCAAAGGGGACACAGGAGCAAAGAACAAACTCAGAGGTATCTGTGGTAGCCTAAAAAGCCTCATGTAAGACAAACTGCCTACTGCCAGGCACGCTTTTAAACGGCCTGGCTTAGACTTGCTTTACACGTAGGCAGGGGAACCACGCAGCAACTGGAAAATCCTGAAATGTATTCAAGCACCTGATTAAATTATACTGTGTAACAATTCTGTTGGACCCAGCAGGGCTGGTATCTGTTAATCAGGCAGTTTATGGAGCTCTTTCACAGAAACAAATTGTACCTCAGCAGCTATTCAGTAATTATCATTCCACAGGTGATGGGATCTTCTGCTAAAGCCTTTCAGAAGCGTAGCAAAAACCTGCTTCCTGACTATTTCACTAATTTTTCTAATTTAAAACAAAGCAACGAGATAATTTTTGGCAACATTCAGAAAAGGAAAGTTTTCTCTTGACTGCTAATGATGCAAATAATAAAAACAATCTCGGATTTAATTTACCCTCAGCACAGAACTCTTGCACAGAAATTGCATTCACTCAATTGACAATAGAATTTACTCCCAGTTAATAAATAAAAGCCTTTGTATGATATAATCAATGAAACAAACAAGTTGAAGCACTTCTGTATCTCTCTTCATCCACGGCTCTGTTTGAACAGTTCTCCAAGTAAGCCTGCCACACTCTTCTGTGCTAAGGGGCTTTTTGTTTCAAAAAGCATTTGATGTATTATGGACACAGTGAAATCCTATATATCAAGGAGATTTCTGTTTTGTTTGGTCTTCTCAACTTTCTTACCCCTTCACTGCCTGCAGACTTCCCAGGAATTGATGGGTAGCTGGGTCAGCAGGTCAGCTATGTCCCTTCAGCATCCAGAAACTACACACTGAAATATCAGTGAATAAAGGAATGTGAGGGGTCAGCTTTTCCCGGGGCTTGCTTCTGCAGAAAGAGTAGAAATAGAGATCTCAAAAATACCAGGTTTATGTGGTTCACACCTTGTTTTTCTCATAGGCGCCTTCAGTGGATTCATTATCCCTCATCAGAGCTATTTAAGGTAGCAACTAAAAAGAACCATCCCAAAAGTGAATGTCCTTTCCAACAACCAGGCTGGGAATAAGCCATTATCAAAGGAGGATGTCTAAATTTATCTGGCTGAGGCCAGTAGGTGTAGAACCATAAATCATTAAGGTCAGAAAATACCTCTAAGATCACTTAGTCCAACCATTAACCCAACACCACCGTGTTCACCACTCACCCAACTTCCCAAGTGCCACATCCACCTTTTGAACACCTCCAGGGATGGTGATTCCACTGTCCTGGGCAGCCTATTCCAATGCTGACTGCCCTTTCCATGAAGAAATTTTCCCTAATATCCAATCTAAACCTTCCCTGCTGCAACTTGAGGCCATTTCCTTTGGTCCTGTCACTACATGCCATGCTTTGCAGAAAATTTCACATCAGTATACACTGGGAGAAAAAAAAAACAACATAAGTACATTAATTTTAAAATACTTTTTCAAATTAATTGGCTTAAAATGCTGAGACATAGAAGAATCCGTTGTTATACCAGCAGAAATCAATGAGTAAGAACAAATTACTGGTCTTATCCCCAGTCATAACAGCTGCTTGAATATGTTTTCAGCCTTTCTCTTATGTAGCACAACTCACCTAAGGACTCCTTGATGCCCCAAGTTTCATCCTGCTCCTAATAACATCAACACGATTTGGAAAATCCCCCATAATTTGACACCAAAAATGTAATATCCTAGATATTGAAAACAGTAACTCTGCAACAAATTCCTTTGATTTATTTTAATGACTCCTGGCAAATAAGCTTTGGGGGGAGGCAGGTTAACATTAATAAACACGTATAGCATACATCCACATACAGAAGAAAACAAAAAGGGCTCTACTGAATAGCTCTAAGTAGATTTGAGGCACTGATAACCCAAGTGCTTTCCCTGAGTCATTTTCTAATATTCACTTGGAACATTCTGGATGCTTATTTTGATGTATTGACTCAAAAGCAAAAGCCTGCATATGGATAGACTCATCCCAGATGTCTTGCAGACTTCAGATGAACTGCAAATAGTGTGTCCCTCTGACCCAGCTTCATCTAAAGCTTACCCTTCTCTACAGGAGGAAAAGACTGACTCTACCTGAGATTGTTGATAGAGATTTATTTCCATGATTCAATACTTGGGCATTGAAGCTGAAAAAACTCAGAACACCAATAAACTCCTAAGTGAGAATAATAAACCCAGAGGAAAACTGATCAAGGCTCAGTGAAATCTTCGGATCAAAGCTAAAGGGGAAAGGTACAGATGTGCTGGCAGCCCCCAAATCCAGCCTCATCCTGGGCTGCATCCACAGCAGTGTGGGCAGCAGGGGAGAGGGGATTCTGCCCCTCTGCCCCACTCAGGTGAGACCCCCCCTGCAGAGCTGCCCCGGCCCTGGGGTCCAACAGCAGAAGGACGTGGAGCTGCTGGAAAGAGTCCAGAGGAGGTCACAGAGATACTCCCAGGACTGGAGACAGGCTGGGAGATCTGGGGGTGTTCACCTGGCTCCAGGGAGGTATCAGAGCCCCTTCCAGGGCCTAAAGGGGCTCCATGAGAGCTGGAGAGGGACTGGGGACAAGGGATGGAGGGACAGGACACAGGGAATGGCTTCCACTGCCAGAGGGCAGGGATAGATAGGATATTGGGAAGGAATTGTTCCCTGTGAGGGCGGTGAGGCCCTGGCACAGGGTGCCCAGAGAAGCTGTGGCTGCCCCTGGATCCCTGGAAATGTCCAAGGCCAGGCTGGACGGGGCTTGGAGCAACCTGGGATAGTGGAAAGTGTTCCTGCCCATGGCAAGGAGTTGGAGCAAAAGGGTCTTTCAGGTCCCTTCACACCCAGACCATTCCATGATTCTGTAATTCTACATCAGCTAGTCTGAGCTGTAACACACGGGGCCAGTCTAAACCAGAGCACAGGAGGGGGAACAGACAGGACCCTCAGTGGGCAGCTCAATCTGTCACACTTTAAGTAACTGAACACATGGGATGACTTTCTTGAAAGGTGCTTGTCTTTTTTCCACTTACTTAAGAGAGCTGAGCTGTATGACAGGTTTTGGGTTTGTTTTTTTTTTTTGAGAGATTAAGTTAGGTGAGATCCATTATTCATCAGCTTTCAAAGTAGCATGGCCTTAATCACCAGATATAATGCAGGTGGAAATTTATGTCGTATGTTATGCCAAAGGTCAGATTACACATAATCAGAATGGCCCTTTGGACTTTAAAATCTATAATGGTTACAGATTAGGAGCAGGTCCCTTGAAGGCAGCACAGTTACAAGGATGGGAAACTGATGTGAAATGAAAGTCATTCATGACAACTCAGTTATATTTCTTTTTAATAATGGATGTCAATAAAGAAAGCTCAGTTCATTTTTAAATGACTGAACTTTTGAAGCGATCTGCTAATGGCTCCTGTGACATTGACAAAACCTGAACAACATTTATCAGGTACATAAAGCTGAGAACATGGTCTGTACCCTGCACCAGAGGAATTTTCCCTAAGCCATCCCATGCTTGCTGGCATCTTTAAGAAAAAATGGCTTTTATACATAATAAATATTACTACTGTCTCAAGAGACAGATGATATGAAATTGTTCCACTTCCCAACAAACCAATATTTTTTATCTGCATAGAAGATTGTGTTTTGAGTTCTGTCTGGAAAAAAATGCACTTTAATAAACATAATAACTCAGATGAGTATGTTGGGCAAAAGCTGAATAACATCAGATTTACATATTTTAAATAAGGATTGTCTGAAAGTGTTTTAATTTCTACCCCGTTCAGTTTCAATGCTTTCACTGGGATGTGCCAGGTGTATGCACCTAAATAAGCAGAAATAGGATACAACTGTGAACAGGACTAGGATTTACTGGAAAAAGAGATATATCACAATAGAATCAAAGAACATATTTTTCTTAAAATATGTACTATAAACCCTTCATATTTTGGTATCTCCATGATTCTCATTTCAATATGACAAGGGGTCAAGCTGTGGCTGCCCCATCCCTGCAAGTGCCCAAGGCCAGGTTGGACAGGGCTTGGAGCAACCTGGGATAGCAGAAGGTGTGATCCTCTTCCCCAGTCATAACAATAAAACAGAGTCTCTCTGTCCCTATTATTTATTTTTTAATGGCAGTTTTCCACTGGCAGAATAGAATGATGTACTTTAGTCATATACTGACATTTTTATTAATACACTGACACAATGGAAACAAAATAATAAAACACCAGAGAAATTATTATTTAGCACGGCTGGGAAGGGTAGTAATGCACAGTGGGTAATACAAACCAGATCTTGCAGCTAAAATTTTATCTGAAGTATTGTAAATATAATTCCATTTCTCTTTAATTTACTTACCTGAGGACTGTCAAAAATTTACTTTAAAAGCCATCTGGACTCTCAGAAGAACTTCTAAACTTAAAATCGAACTGGACCAGTCGTCAGCCTGTGATAGTTGCCTCAGGGATTATAAAACACTTTAAAGAAACTCACCCAATGTTTAAATTATTGCCTAAATTCTTAGTGCAAAAGTTACAAGTAAACCCCAGAGCGAGAACATGACACCTTACAACCATCCCCATTATCCTGGCTCCTTCTAAACAAATGGATTACAGGGAACAAGGCAGCTCCAAAATGTTTAACAGACAAGTCAGTCCCAAAAATCCTTGTTAATCTTTATAACAAGGAAAAAATTCTGACTGTCCCCCAAATGTGCTGACTTGAACATCCTTAAGTAGATGAACTTAATCTCAGTAGGAGCATCCTGTCTATGATACATCTCCAGGTGACATTCTTCAGTAATTCAAAGCAAGCCAAAAAGAGACAGAGAAATGATGAAACCAAAGTAGGAAGAGGAATAAAGTCTTAACGATCACAAAAAGCCCTGGATTATGAGATAAATATTGCATAAACACAGTCCAAATCTTAGTTATATCCAAAGGTTTCAGTTTCAAGATAAGTGTTCCCTGGAAAGAAGTCTTCTTACTTTTTCATCATAATCACTGCTAGGAAAATGACTAAGTCAAGTACTTTAGAGTTTTCTTCAAAATTTGAATAAATTTATTTAGATTTAAGTTCTGTTTCTCTTCCATGTACTATGAAAATTCTCTTAATCAATGTACAAGATTTGTTGTCTGTTTGTGTCTCCACATTCCCAAGTTAGAGATTTTAAGATTCACCTGCTGCACACAGACATCACCAGGCAAGGGTAGATGAGCAAGGTACAGTTCAGCTTTTTAAGGCACTTGAACAGTACCACCACATCAGGAGAGTTTTGTGATTGAGTCATTAACAGAAGCTCTTCAATAAACTGTCTGGTACAAGGAAAAACTCCCTCATAGATCTGTATCCTGTTAAAAGATCAAAGACAGTCAATTTTCCCAGTGAGGGGAAGTTATGAGCAGAATCCCAGAGGGATCTGCTTTGCTTCTTTGCTCATCTTTATGTCTCTAATTGATCTAGAGCTGGTGAAGGAGTGAAATCTGCTTATACACCAAAATATCCAGCACAGTTAAAACCAGATCGGTATTAAAGTGTTGCGTCACCCCAACAGTAGATTTACAAGAATATTTCCTATTTTAGTAGCTCGTTCAGGAAGGAAATCTTGTGTTAGCTTGAATTGTTCTGTAAAAGCACATTTATAAATTAACAGAAGAAATATTTTGAAAGGCTTGAAGAACAACACAGAGACCATCACCCATAAACTTGTGGGGGGCCCCTCTGTCTGCAATGCCACAGCTGAACCGAACAACAGAAAACACAGACAAGAGTAATAAAGGAGGGGAAAATTCTTCCATTCGAAATGAGCTTTGTGGAGAAAGAAGGGAAAAAAAAAAGGCAGACCTATGCATTTATAAACTTAATGGAAAAGGTGAATAGAAGGTAATTATTCATTGCTCTCATTATACAAGACCTTGGGGAGAACTGCACTGAGTGATTAGACAGAGGAAAATAAATACTTCCTCATGCACAAACATTTGTCATAGATATCTTGGAGCCATATATTAAAGAACTCCAAAAGCAGTTTAACAAATTTAAGAATTATTACACAAGAATGTCACAGATGCAACTTTTATCTCAGAAATTCCTTGAATCTAAAAGAGAAGGTAACTCAGCACTGATTGATGACCTAAGGAGCTCTTACCAGTCACTCTCAGAAGCAGGTTAAGTTTAGAGATCTTCGGTCTCTCTACCTCTGCAGCTATTGCTACATCCTTAATTTGTGGCAAATATCCTCACTTCTCTCTCCTCCCACATTTCCCAACACCTCAAACTGCTCTCCACAATGCACCCATCACTCCATGCTGCTCCCAAAGCACAAAATCATGGAATCACAGAATGGTTTTGGTTGGATGGGACCTTAAAGACTTCTAATTCCAATCCCCTGCCCTAGGCAGGGACACTTGTCACTATCCCAGGTTGCCCTGTGGGAAGATCTCTTCCCACCCAGCTCTCCCAATCTGTGAGGGAGCCCATCCATACCAAACCTTTCCACAGAACCCTGAACTCTTCCCATACTCCTGCCTCACATCCCTTAACCCAGAGAGACCTTTCTGGCTGTCACAGCTCCTTCTGATCTGTTTGATGAGGCTCCAAACTGTGCACTGACAGCTGCCAGTGTTGGCTCCTCTCTGATGCTGAGCTCTCCTACAAGTTTCACTATCCCTGGAGAAGCAAAGCCCTCGCAGTTGCTTTCACAAAGATCAAACCAGCAAAACCCCTCAGACAGAAAGCTGCTATCACAAAATGAACCTGGAAGCCATGAAGGAGGACATGAAGGAGAAAACCAGGTATAGCTTGTTTCCAGGCAGAACGGGTCACAGTGACTGATTTTCAGAACATTTGCTTCTCTTCTCAATCTGGGGGGAAAAAGCATCTGACGTCATTTACTAACACGAAGTGCTCTTCTGAAGTGTGAATGCTTAGTATCTTTAACAATCAGGCAATTTATTCAAATGTCTAAAAATGGATATAATAGAAAATTATTTCCTTTCTGTCAGCTTTAAAAAGAGAAAATACACTGAGATTCAAACTGAGACTCAATGGTTTCTGTCCTGTTATATCTTATCTTAGAGAGGCTTAAATAAAACACTTGTGAATTCCACCATGAGCCTGTCAATGGGTTAGACTTTTGTGTTTAAAATGCTTCTTTTCCAGAAGGCATAAATAATTGCTGGGAGAACAACCTTAAGTCTCATCCAAAGGCAGTAGGAAGACTCCTACTGACTTCATCACACCTGGATCAAGCCCAAGGTTTGTATTATAGCTTAGCGTATTTTTATACTGGCATTGCAATGAATTCCAACAAAAATAAAGCTTTAAAATGTTAAAGGGGGAAGAACAGGTTACACTGCTAAATCTAAGGAAATTTTGAAATGGATGTGCTTCCTACACTCGGAGCATCAATCCTGCTCTTCTATTCCTGTCTACAACAACATAAAAGTCCCACTAGGTGTAAAAATCTCCTCCTAATGCTGTCTCCTTTTCAATACATACAAGACAAAATGCACTCCCTGAACATATTTCCCCTCACAAACTGGTAGTTAAGTAACAATTTCATCTCCTCTCCTGCTCCTTATTTAACTCCCGCATCCCCTTTCTCCAGCTCTGAACATTTAAAGAGCTTTATACCTGTTTGATTAAATTTGTGAGGCTGTTTATTTCTTGCAGTGATTTGAGAAATAATCTATCAATGGAGCTCTCAGCTCCTCAGGACAATATACTTGGGAACACACACTCTTCTCTTTCAGGGATAAATCAGTTTTTTAACTCCCATTGCTGAACTCAGGCTCAGAGGCATCCAAATCATCAGGACTGAAATTCCTTCAGGAATTTTCTTAGGGCAGGTAAGAAAAATGTTTGGGTAGTTGTGCTTTAAGGTGGAAACCTTTACCCACAAACCCTTACCTACAAACACAAAGTATCACCGGATTAAAAAAAAAATAATCCAAAATTAGGTTCCTCAAGGAATTATTGGTGACTTTACATTTTGCACTTTTAAAACATGCCAGGGAAGAACTGGTGAGCACATTTCATGAAAATTATCAAGATGTTATGATGGAAAACATGGAATTTTTTTCATCAGAGAAGAAAAAGCAGTAAAATCACAAACGTTGGGTCAGCCGGGATCATGAATCTTGAATGTGAGCATTGGGGTTTTTTCTCACAACTAATGGAATTGGGGCACTGTTGTTGGTTTATAATCCAGAGCTGGACATCATGAACTTTAGAGTGGAATGTTGTCCAAGAGATGAAAGACTGCAGGAATAAAAGATTAAGGGCAAGAGGGGGTGAACTCATCAATATTTGTACTTTTAGAGGACCTGAGCATCGGCCTCATGGTCCTGCAGCATCACTGGATGGTCCTTAATGTAAGCAGCATTGTTTATTTTTTTCCGTTGCTTGGTGAAAAATGGTGGCAATTATATAGAACTGCAGAGCTACCAAGAATTTAATTTTCCTTTAACAATACAGAAATTAGGCACCGGCACAGCTTCTCTAAATGAGATTTGCTTCATTTCCCTGTCTCCTAGACAGAATGCTCCCTCCTTCCAGCATAAAATACACCAAAAATTACAATAGCCCAAGGGAATCCCCTCGACCATGGATCCCCTCCAGAATATGGCTCATGGAAAGAGAAATGTTGGAGGTTTCGGACAGCAGCCTGAAGGAAACTCAAGGCCCATGCCTGTCCTCAAACATTCATTCTTTCCCTTCCCCCAAATTTAAATAGAATAATTTCTTCACCTTACCCTAGGTCTGCTAATTCCTCCTAGGCTTAAAATTAAGTTTCTTCAGATGTAGGTTAAACATTTTTCAGCTGCTGAGATAATGCACGACTGCAGATCACAGCAGGATCTGTGTCCTGGCTGGTAAATCCAGCAAACTAAGCCCTGTGGAAAGACTCAGTGGGGAACAGCACCCGAAGAGCAACTCATGACTTGATCAGTAATGTCAGCATGCCAAATTATGCTCTGCTTAATTGCTAGACACAGAAGGAGAAATATTTCTATGGAATAGGATTTTTAAATAAGGATTTAAGCATTAGAATTGGGCTGGGTTTGGAGGGGGACTATTATTTTGGTTTCTAACTTGGCCAAAGCTATTACATACTAAGTATGATAAATGCACTGAAAAGTTACTGATTGTATTACTGAGCAAATCAAATAAAGGGGAGCATACTTTAATGTCAATATTGCACTGTATTTTAATTTCTGGTGTCACAATAAAATCAGCTGAAATGCCTATCCTTCCTCCAATAATTTATCTTCCAGGGTTTTTTTGCAACGAGTATTAATGCCCCTTGCTGATCTAATGTCAGTGATATCAGTATTTATTGCAGTTTTTGATTAGCTCTGCTATTATAATTCACGGAAAACAAGGCACAGCACAAATAAGGAATGCTGTAAATCTTCAGAGAAAGCAGAAGCAATCAGGTTCCTATCAAGGCTTGCAGTTTAGGCCCTATTTTAATAGTACATTTTACTGGGCACTTGGACTAAGCCCATCTTCGTCTTTCAGGTAGGTGCAGAATTTTGTGGTTTATCACATTAAAGCCAAATTCTCCAGATGTGTGAATGGAAGAAAGAGTGATCATTTTTTGCCATGATGTGGGTATTTTGGATGCCCCATTCCTGGAAATGCCCAAGGCCAGGTTGGATGGAGCTCTGAGCAACCTGGTCTAGTGGAAGGTGTCCCTGCCCATGGCAGGGGGTTGGACTCGATGAGCTTTACATGTCCCTTCCAACCCAAGGCACACTGGGATTCTGTGATTCTATACTGAGCTATCTCCCTTTAAGTTATTTGGAGCAGTCTGGGACTGTGATAGCTCTTGGAGGCTGTTCACATTGTTCCACTGGCCAAAGGACACCCACTCTTCAAGAGAAGTCTAAATGAGAGCTATCTGAGAGTGCAGGAGCAATGTAAACTGATAAATCTCCTGTCAAATCTAACCGAGAAGGAAACTCAAACCTTACGGGTCTTGGCAGAGTACCCGGTTCTGTAACATAAAAATGAAACAAAACAAAACACAACAACATAAAAATGAAAAAACACGTACTGCAGCTTCAAGCTTTTTAAACAGAGTGAGTTTGGGGTGTGTTTATAACTTTTTTGAATATGGGCATTTGTCCCAAGCTGTCAAGGTGAGCACTGGAAACAATCTCAAAAGCAGCACCACTGCTTCTCTACCCTCATGGAGGTTTACGAGGTTTTTCAGGCACTTGTGCCTTCCTCAGATGCCAAACCCATTTGTTTTTCCATCAGTGAGCTTGGCATGATGCTTTAATTATTCCTTAGGAGGCAGGCAAAAAAATATAGGGGTGCTTAACGTAGTGACAGAATTATAATGTGAGTTATACAAAATTTATTCCCCTTTTAAAATACATGGTTGCAAATTATCAAGGAATTCTGTGGCTGGTTTAATTTCATGTAATTATTTATTTATTCATTTATGGTCAGGAAAGAGGGGTGACTGCTAGATTTATAAATATATAAATCCTAAAATTAATCTGGCATTTTTGCCATGTGCATACTGGACATAAAATCCCACAGAAGTTTGAAGGAAGGTAACTTGCAATACAAGGCTCTTCCCACATCCAACACTGGCAATATCTGACACACTGATTTCTGGAAAATGTGACTTAAGAGTTAGAATCACTTAAACCAAGCTCTATTTTAAAGAACTTGGTTTACGAGGAAGCCGACATAAATTGTAGGGTAGAAAAGATCAGAAGCCAATATGTGAGGCTGATTAAATATTCTACAGAAGTCAGTTTTATATCATAATGGAGAATCTGCAAGCAAATTTCCATTGCAAATGTAATTTATCTATAAATATTAATGCATAAATATTAACTAAAGCTATTTCATACAGCTACATTAATAGAACTTGCATATTCACGATGTAAATAAAACAGTTTACTATTTTTAATTTTATTACTTGTAAAACAAGATTTCTGGGCACATTTTATGTTACTAAATTATATAATTAACAAAATAAAATTATGGCACTGTGTGCACAGCATGGAAGATGAGAGTCATCATCCCAGGTGTACTTACACTTCGCAGGAAGAATTGTGACCATATTAAAGATAACAGTAAAATGTACATTTCAAAGAGCAATATTATATTACTTTCCAGATATACAATTAAGAATGCTCTGGAGATAACTATAATACTCTCACACAAGTTATTACTATAATCATAATACTGGTTGAAATCCATTCAAAAAGAACCCTAAAACTTTCCAAGCTCTGCCAAGTGATGCCTGTTTGAAGGTGGAACATGCTCCCAGGATAAAAAGCAGATGATCTTTAGTTGGCAGATTTTAAAACATCACAGTAGGAGAAAAATCCTGATTTTCGAGGAAAATTGAATAAATGATCTAAAATGGTTTTTCATTCATCTTGCAAAACACTGTCAAGAGATGGAGCAGGGGGTT
This sequence comes from Platysteira castanea, assembly GCA_013397175.1. Lineage (NCBI taxonomy): Eukaryota > Metazoa > Chordata > Aves > Passeriformes > Platysteira > Platysteira castanea. Next base: position 136,879 of record VYXC01005510.1, read on the forward strand.
GGAACTGGATGGTCTTTAAGGTCCTTTTCATCCCAAACCAGGCTGTGATTCTATTGCTTCTATTGCCCAAATTGGCAATGCTCCCCTGTAAGCAGGTAAGACTGAATAAAAATGTTGTCATGTAAATTTGGGATGGACATTCCCACAAAAGAGAGCATCAAAATCAGGACCTGGAGGCAGAGAACAGGAAGGAGCACAGAATTTCTTTTTCCTGATCTCAGCCACCCTAAAGTTGTGCCTATAAACCACATCAGACAGGAGAGAAATGCATGTTCAGAGCCTGATTCCTCCCACCCTAACACAGCACCTAAGGCAGCGTATAAAATTATCCTCTTGCCTCCTTTTGACAACATGGAAAACATGGAAATGCTTAATTTTAATTGTCTAAAGAGTAGGTGAAGGGCAGGAAGGGCAGAGCCTTGACTTTGTACCTGCAAGAGGCCAGTGTGGCTGAATCAGCACTGGGGGGAAATGAAGAAAAATGGGCTCTAAGAGGGATTTCCACTGCTTTTCTTCATGCATAAAAAGAGTAACACAGATAAATTTCATCCCTACCTCGCTCCTGAAGTAGCACAATTACAGGCTGCTCCTTTTTGGGGGTGAAACTCCTGAGTTTGACCCAAACACATGTGGCTGGCACTCTTTTGGTGCAAGACACAAAACAAACACAGGGAAGAACTGTGGCAGGTTTTCCTGTTGGAATGTGGCAGGAACTGAATTGCACTGTCATGCTCTGAAATTGGTCTAAGCACTGTGGTAACTGAATTATGAAATACATGTGAGGTGACCACTTGGAACTGATTTTGGATGCCCCACCCCTGGAAGTGTCCAAGGCCAGGTTAGATGGGGCTTGGAGCAACCTGGGACAGTGGGAGGTGTCCCTGCCCATGGCAGGGGTGGAACCAGAAGGTCTCTAAGGTCCCTTCTAACCCCAAACCATTCTGGGATTCTGTGATACTTTTAAACTGTACCTGGAGACCAAAGCCTGGGTGAAACTCACTCTAGTAATCAATGTATAAATGTATTAATGCATAAAGTCGTATTAATTTTCATAGTCTAAGAATATACAGAGAAATTTTCCAGATTATTCTGTGATGCTGGTATCAAACATAATTTAATACTTTCCTGTCATTTTTTAGCTTTTACTTTCTTAATTGTAAGCAGGAAAAAATTATTGTATTACATATGTAAACGTATGCATAATAAATATCTGCAAACCAGCACAGTTTGGCTCTCCCTAAATATAAAGTATATTGCTCCTAAAAAACAAATAAAATATCAAAGAGTGAAGTCTGTACTGGTGGCCCCAGCTTTAACACCTGCTCACATCTCTGTTCCCATCCCTTGGAGATCACACAGCCAGTTGAACCATTTTCCCCTGCAAATCCTCTATAAATACATAAAATATAAAACATAAAATATAAAATGTAATATATAAAGTGATTTTTCTGCAGTATTTATTCATTTTTTTCCAGAAATATCTGCCAGTTTCATGAACCAGAGCATGTTCTGGGAAGAGCTGGGACTCCCTGGATCTTTGATTCAGGTGAGTATTTTCATATGTTCTGTGCCTGTCACAGCTTTGCAAGGGGGGTTCTAATAAAGAACCTAAAGTGCCTACAAAGGCAACCCTTTCCAAGATGCAAAAATCTTGAAGTCACAGTTTTGGCCATTTTACAATTCAAATAATCTCACTGCAGAAATGCCTGTGAAATAAATAACACCATTTGATTAAGAAGTCAGAAAAATGCAGCGGTGGCAAATTGCATCCAATATTCTGTTTAGGAAAGTACATAAATGAAGCTTTTGCCTTAGGGCAGGAAATGTAATTTTCTTTCAGTATAAAGCATTTAGTATCACAGGATCCAAATCTAGCTGATAAACATGTCTAGCCAAATAAAAGTCTTTTCCAATAAATCTGAGCACTTTTAAAATCAACTTGTTACCACAACTAAATATTTATTTACTAATTAAAATCTTAAACACAGGGCTTTTAAGATTAAGGGAATCGAGCCAGTAGGTCTGTATTTGTTGAATATGAGTCCTGTGCAGTTTGCAGCCTGAGGTTTGTGTGCTCAGGCACGTGGCTGTGAACCCTTCTCCGGATTTTTCCATACCTGTGTGAGCTTGGACATGATCCTGCTCAAAAGAAACCACACTAACTCCTCTCAGCTTCATTATAACTTCATAGAAGGGAAAGAGCAGCCCTGAAAATACCTAATTCTGAAAATTCACATCCAGGAAAGTGCAGGGGATGTCACAGACATCCTAACTGTGACAAAAGGCTGTAAAGTCAGCCCAACCCCCACCACTCCCTGGGGTACCCAAAATTCCCACACCCCTAAGAGAGGTCAGTAGTTCTGCTGCCCACAGAAGGGCTTCCCTTTCCTTCGGTCTAGGCCAGGCTTAAGAGCAGACAAGCCCATGAACAACTGGAGTTTACAGAAGCTGAGATGGCAAAAATCTTTTAAATTCAATTTAGCGAACAATTGTTCCACTTGGGGATGGAATCTTCTCTGCCCAAGGATGCCAAAATCGACTGAAATGCTGGAATTTAGGTTTCTGTATGAGAATCAAATCTTACCTCACTGGCTCTACAGCAATCAGCGCATTTTTCAGCAATTTTATTTTCCTCTCGCACTTTGTCACTGGAGATATTAAATAAAATGGTTAGATATTAAAATAATACTGAAAGAATTAAAAAAAAAATACTACTACGGTATCTTCAGTGTTTTTTCCCCTCCTTCTTCCAAGTTTTGTAGCACAGTCAGGACATGGCCCTGCTCATAACTTTGAACGGTTCTGGCAAGTGCTGCTTTTACCTGATGATTTTACTTCCAGAGTAAAAGGAGGTTCTTAAATTAATTCACCAATTTATTTTTATTTTTCTTGCATAACTTCGGCTAGTCCCAAGCTTGTTGAGCACATCTTAAATCAGTCTTTACTGACCTTAAGTTCTGGTGGTGTTTTTCCCTGTTGAAGGGTTGTTGCTCAAGCCATTCAGTTACACAAGGAAAAATCCAAAACTCAGTGGACAGTCTGACATACAGCCAGGGTAACAAGCATTAAACCAACAAATTGCATTACAATAAAACAACTGACAGGTGAACCTCAATTAAAATTTTTGCTAGAATCTGCCTAGCTAAGCAATTAGAAACTGTTTTATCTTTGATTTTCTGCTTAATCTGCTAAATCATGGCACTTTCCAATGTTTTACCTGCTAGTACAGAACTGGATTATCAGATTTGAGATAACAAATCTTACGGATGGTGCAAAACACAATCAAGACTATAGAGAAGAGGCCTGAGCAACTCTGCTGTTGTGGGATTCTCTGGGCTCCATGGAATTTTCTCTTCAGCACTCCCTCCTTTTACCCAGATACCCTCTATTAAATACCACATATTCCAAGAAGAATAAATTGCAAATAAGAAAAGGATTGTCTTTTGAGAAGCAGATTTATTAGCCAGGGTAAAAGTCATCTTATGGAGGGTTGATTCACAAATACACACAGAGGAGAACTCATAGAAGAGCAGGGTCTTTAGAGTCTTTCTAAAATATTTTCTTAATTATGAAAACACATAGAAATATAGAGACAGAGGTGTGAGTGTATCACACACAACCACTTCAAGTTCCTGATAGCACCAGCTGCTTTGCCTGCTGAAGCATTAAGGTAGTTGGTAGACATGAACAGTCCTCTCAAATAAACCCCATTATTTAGTTTAAAAGTTTAAAACCAGGTACACATTAAACATCTTTATGGCAGGAAACTCGAAATGCTTCTGGCACAACACATTTTTGCAGAGTGTACACTGCCCACCCAACAACGATACACAGCCATGCCCCTCCAGCTCTATACATACTTATTTTTAAACAGCTCTTAGTTTGACACTAAACTATTTATTAACCATGCAATTCAAATGAAACCTAAACTCTCCTGCTTTGTTTAAAGTGTCCTCCCTCTGCTTTTGATTGATCCCTTCACACCTTTTCCTTGTAAAAATATCCCCCATGCCTGTACTCTTTGTAACTCAACACTTTGTACAGTGGGGAGATCTCTTTACTGCCATGGAATTATTGAATTTAGCAGCAGCATATTCAGGGAAGAAACCCCAGGAAAAACCTTTACTCTTTCTGGAATGGGCTACTCAGTCCTTTGCAAAGGGAATGTTACTAGAGGAGCTCGGGGAGCACACGGACACTGAAAAGAAGTGGGAGCACTGTATCTTCACAGATCACACACAGAATCACACAAATAACATTTTCATTACCCAAAAAAGATAAAGATGAAATTAGGCTGCTACGATTCCAAATTAAAATTTTAATACCTGTAATATAACTATTCAAAGCAGCTATAATTTCAAGCCAGCAATTAAAAAAAGAGGAGGGGGAAAAAACCCAAACACTCTCCAGAATGTCATTTGAAGTAAATTAATCTCCGTGTTGAAATGGAAATGTATTAAGTTTGTCAAGTGTTTTAATGAGACCTTCTTGTTAGAGCTCACACAGAATCGATGTCTGAAGGGAAGTCCAGCTCATCAGGCTACACTAGCAAAACTTACTGACATATTCTCCCTCTAATAATGTATTATCTTGACTTATTCTTGATATGAGTTGTCTGGTCTTAACAGTAAATACAACCATAAAGCAATGAGAAATACCAGCAGGATGATGACACTAATTGCACTGTCTCGACTGGAATTCAAATTGCTGAGCAATAAATGAGATTACTAGCCTAAAGATAATCTTAATTTAAATGTGCAGCTGCATTTATCTCATCTCAGACGCAATTTTCCGAAGTGCTTAAAAAAAATAATACCAGGAAGGCATCGAAGAGAAACCTTTATTTCTGAAGGTTTTCAAGATAATTAAGTGTCCTCATGTGTTTTGTTCTTTGGCCATACTTTATAACAAGCAGCAATTTGAAGGTCAGAAGAGAAAAACGAGGAAATTTCTTCAATTGTTGCAAATTTTTCTGCCTTTGATACTGTCTTCTAATTTTTGTATTCCAAATGGAATGTCCTTGATGAATAGAGAATCAAAGAGTTAAAGCAGATGAAGTTTCAGACCCATGACTTATGGACAGCCTATCTTGGATCATCTAATTTTCTTGTAAGCATTGTAAAGCATTAGAAAACCTTTAGAAAATTATTTAAAAATATTAATTAGCCTACCAACTCTAAACAGAAACTAATGTGCCAGGTTTTTTTCAATTAACGGATTATGCTGGCAAGCTTAATTAGAAGAATCACAAACAGAAATTGTGTTTTCATTGTATTTGCATATCTGTCTGTCCCCAGAATAAATGAGATTTCTCTGAAAACATTTTTCTTTCTCTCAAATTCAGACAATATGTAGAATATATGCAGTTAGTAAGGGCTCCTACACTCTGCCAGAGATTTGCAGTCCAAGACTGACTGCAGATTTTTGGGCAAGAGGGAGGATCCTGACTGGCACAAGGCAAAGTCTCAAAAGTAAAAAAAAAAAAAAACCAAACTCAAACCAACCTCAAAGCCACCTGAGAGATATACTTCAGAATGGATTAAAATCTTGTTGTAACATTTTCAAATGAAGATTTTTACCAGATATGAGATCAGCAGCTTGGTAAAAATATCTCATGCCTTCTTCATGTTCTCTTCCAAATTTCCTAAGACATTATCACCCTTTAGTAATATTTATTACTAATTATATTAATTCAGAGCATTTAGGGAGTATTTTCTATACACCAGAGTTCTTCAAGCAGCTTTCCAGAGCAACTTGGATCAGGATTTAGTGTATTTCCATTTGGAGCAGGAAATACAATTTCCACTGCAAAGCCTCGGTACCCAAGAGGACCTGGAGCACAGGCCGTGTATTACAGGTTTTAAGGAGTGTTAAGGCTACCATCACTCGAGTTCTCTTTTCCCTCAGTAAATTAACACCTGAATTTTATGTCTGTTAATGCAATAGATTTTTTTCTCACAGTAAACATTGGTTTGAAGAGCAATAAACCAGGAGTAAGAAAATAAACCAGTAAGAAAATGGGAGTGGGGGAATGAAGCAATTATTAACTAAACCCCCCCAACATTTTGATCTGAGCATAGCAATACATTTGCAATACAGACCTCTACTCTGATAGATAGGTAAAGTGCCTATAGCTATATATAATAACAAGGCCAGGCCTCAGAATACAAATCCCTCCTCCTGTTTCCACATTTGAATGCTTCTGCATGTAGCTCTGCTTGCCTCAACAGGAGGATTTGTATTGATCTTCATTTGAAAGGCAATTCTTTCTATAATGGATAATTTTTCATCCCTTCGTAACTCCAGGCTGGCATTTGACAACAAAACCCAGCAGCCTGTGCAAGTGCTGAAATGTAAAGGTCAAGGACAAGAAGAAGCTTCCGTGAATTGCAGCTCTCGCCCCACATTCCTTCCCAAGGTGCTTTTTGAATTAACTTGTCCTGTTGATGCTGAGCAGATGTTAAAAAAATAAGAGGAACCTGGTTTGTGTCTGAGTTACACGAAATAAAACATCTTGTTCTGCCTGGCTCCTGTGCCTGACTGTTCTGGCCACCCCCTGCGCTGGCCTTGGCTTTGCCACCTCACGGCAGCTCTGAAAAGCTGAGTCCTGTCAAGCTGCAAAAAGAAAATGCCAACTGCATTGTGATAAATGTCCCAAGATGGATGAAGCAAGATCTGCAGCAAAAGAACTTTGTTCCATTCTCTACCTTTGACGGTGAAAGTGGTTGGAGGATTAATCAGTGAGAACCCCTTCTCTTTTCCAAAGGTACGCAAGCACTGAGGCAAACTCAGCCCTTCCTCAGGGCCCGCCCTGCCTTTAAAAGCAGTAATAAATCCATTTATGTCACTCCTTCTAGAAGGACCCAGCTTCTATCCACAAGAATCAGTCTAGACTTAACTTTTTTTAAAATTACTTCTTTCCTCAGGGAAGATGCATATTGGTGAAAGCAAAAGGAACTCATATTTTTCCAGTATAATATTCAGTTTTTAGCAGTCTTTGCTTCTTTTTTTCCCCACCTGAACATACCTTTGTTAAACATAATCATTATTCTTTAACTCTCTTTATAGAAAATATCATTGGATATCAGATAAGTAAATCTAAAAAGTCTCTTAATTCAGCATAACTGCACAATATCATAGGATGTATTAATGCTGGTGACTTTACAGTCCTCCAATTTTTATCATGATCCCTTGAAAGCTGTTCTATTAATTAAAAAAATGTAATTTTTTGAAAGCAAATCTTAGAGATATTATGAATTATGTGTAATGCTGACATAAGACTGATGTCATCTGTTTACACCTATTATGCAACTGATGATTAATCTCAGCATCTATGGAGTTCTATCTAGGAAAGCTTTCATGGTTTTATTTTCCTTATATTTCCACTGCTATTATACATTTCTAAGGTACATTCTTTCTTGCTCTTAATTGTAGTGGGGTCTTCTCATGGTTTATTTATTTGGAGGTTTTGCTGTTGTTGTGGGTTTTAGTAATTTCTTTTCAAAAACTCCTGGAATTTTAGCATTATGTGCTTAGAAGACAACTTCCATTTAAAGATTTAGCTCGTGGTCTTTGAGTAATTCTTCCATGACTATTTGTAAATATAAACCCTATGGCAAATCAAGTCTATGACTCATTTAATTAATAGACATAAAGCATCCTATAAAAAAGAACTTAATTCAAAACACAAAGTCTTTCACACTGACCTCCTGCACCAGCAGCGTCTGCAGTGATGTTAACAAGAGGCAGCTGGGAGTTGCTATAAAGAAGACTGACAAAGGGGAAGGGTGGAGGAGGAGCTGTAACCCTCAAACACAAATCTGGAAATCTTCCTTATTTAAAAAAAAAAAAACAAAAAAAAAAAAAAAAAAAAAAAAAAAAAAAAAAAAAATACAATACAAAGTGGTTTTGTTTTTTTTTTTTTTTTTTTTTTTTTTTTTAGGAAATGATGGATGCTCTGCCGAGTACTTTTGGTCATTACAGTTTTGAAGGAATGACATAAAATGTGATTGCACATATCCAGTTTTGCCCTCTGTGCTACTGATATCTATCCTCTTTCTCCTCTTTGTGATTCCTGAAGTACCATGTGCTTGCATGGTGCAGCACAATCAGCTCTGGGTCATATCTAATCATTGCCTCTATGGGAGAAAGATGAAAATGAAACATTAACACACTCATTTGCATATGAAAAATCTGCAGAGAGATTGAGGGTTGGTTTAATTTCATTTAAACAGAACCATGTAGAAATGAGGCATCCAGCCTAAGCAGTTATCCAGGCTGTCTTTACATGGCAGAGAAGGCAGCTTCCTCAGAGGATACAGTCCAATCATCCCGGAGAATTATTCTGGATTAAGATACAAATCTGCTGAACATAAGATCAGATTTGACCCTTGCATTTGAGACAATTGGAGTTCGGAGTCAGATTCTACTCTCCATGATTTTCCTAAGACTGTGTAACATATTGAAGGCAGAATCATCAGAGAACTGGTCTCATGAGTCCCTCCACCACAAGAACATTCCCTGGGTGTCCATATGACTCAAATGTTTCCTTTGCAGATGATGCATCCATCACACAGGAGAAACTCAATTCAGTTACCAAAAATGCCATTTTAGTGGACACCACAGTTGATCCACACGGATAATTCACCAAACATCACTGATCTGCCCAGAGAAATGAAATTCCCAGAGTCATCCACTCACAGGCCATGGGGTATCGAGTATACAGATTGCATATAGCTGGTAGCACCCCACACTGCAAGATTTTTTAGACTGGATAGAAATGTGAATGAAAAGTTCCAGCTCCCTATACACTGTAGCCAAATACTTCGAAAGATTGGAAAAGTTTTACAAAAATGTGGAACTTGATAAGAAAAATAGATGACTTTCTTTTTTTTTTTCAGTGTAATGACTATGCCTACATATCCCTCATCAAGAACTGCAGAAAATTGGAATGTCATTTTCTACTCTTTCCTTTTTCACAGAATCCCCTCCACACACATTCTTTCTTCACTCACCTATCTATGCCTGCAATAAAATTCTGGTTTCAAGAACTTCTTCCTGTCTTTATCCCAAATCTTTTTAAGTATGGTTGAAGTCTCCCCTATTCACTGACTAACATATCCCAAAATTGTTTTTTACAACACTACTTTTTATATATAAAAAAGTACTTTATGGTACTTTTTAAAGTAAGTATCATAAAGAAAAAAGGTGTTGCTTGTTTAAGAAAGTCCATTATTCTATTTGAGGAGCAAAACAGCATTCTCATGGTAAGCAATAAAAAAGCACCATGACTTAGTTGATGCATAGTAGGAATTAGAGCTGAGTCTTTCAAGTTGAAGAAGAAAATGTTCAAAAACTGTTGATTTTGATTATAATAACTCACAGAATTCCATCCCCTTAGATGCAACCATAAAGTAGGATGTGATAGAAAAAAAGAACCAAGAAGAACAATGTTCAAGTGGGTGATTTGCTGAAGTGAAGCAGAGGTAGGCTTGGCTCAAGAGAAAAAAGGATTCCATCTGTTCTTGCACTTCTGCATCATCCTTTTGGATACTTAAAATTATATGACACATATATTCCGATCCTAAAAAATTAAGAGATCCTTTCTGGAGAGTAAAGGCAGGCCTGAAGAAAGAACATTAAAAACAATGTTACATGGCTTTGTTTTCTGCCTTGCTGGAGGAAAAAGCCCCCATCAAACAGAGCCTTCACAGCATCTGTACAAACACTCTCTGCCCTGGGGCTACAGAAGGCAAGATCTACTTTACCTCTCCTTTTACTTCAATTTTCTAGCTTTATTCTGCCTTTTTCTCCTTTTCTTCTTTTCTACAAGCTCAGCCTCCTGGTGACTGATGTAACAGCCTTTCCTTTATATTTTATTTTATCATCTCCTTCTGTGACTTCACAAACCCAGCTACTACCGGTGTTGTCCTGAGTCAGCCAGTCCTGCTGAACGACATGAGATGGAGCAAGTGTTCCTCTACCACATCTCCCTCTCATCTTTACACCATTTCATCCACTGCCTCACTTCCACAGGAGCAAAAGGGTCCATCAGTACTTGCTGAATACAGCAACCATCTCAGGAATGGCTGAAGTCTCTTTCTAAAGAGAATATACATGCTACTATTTATTTTAGGAAAGTGTACTTAGCGAGAAATAAAAAGTGCCCCAGATGCCTTGGCAATGAGTAAACAGCAATAATAATAAATAAAAAAGAGCAAAATTGAAAATGCAGGACTTAAAATGGCCCAACACATAAAATCAAAGTCTGAGCAGCTTGAGGTCAGTGAAGTTGGCAATTTATGCATTGCAAGGGAAAAAAAAAAAAGACGAAATCGTGGTGTTGTAATTAAGATACTGCACTGATGAACAGACATCTTGCTTGACTTGGGATATGGCACCAGACTTCTGGAACAAAGATAGTGCTGCTCAATTAAACTGCTTTTCTATCTGATGGGCATACTTGAGGAGTAAAAAGTTATTAAATGGGACCATCAGCAAAAAGTCTTCTTTACTGTAGCCCAGCTCTTCATAACTGGACTGATAAAAACCCCTTTACTCCCGGCTTGCTTAGAGCATGGGTTCTTTAGAGCAGAATTCATTCCTTAAGATCTTGTGACATCTACTGCAATGGGCCTCCAAAGCATTTCTGAGAATTCCAGCTAACATCCCTATTTTCACCACATTTTAATTTGCTGAATTACTTTTTAACCCACACTCTTGCCCTAATATAATTCATATTCTTCAATTCTTGCACATTTTCCAAATGCTGTTGTATCTTTCTGAAACTGCTACAGCCTTTTAGAGGATGGTTGCACCATGGCAATAACCAAAAAACAGTGCAAGTGCAGTATTTTGTTTGCTTTGAAGAGAAAAGGGATGGATAAGCTCATCATTATTTAAAAAGAAAGCACATCTTAGGAGGCACATGTAGATATTCTTCTGCTGCTGTTTTACACCTAAGAGGAAGAAAAGAGAGAGGGAAAGGCACAAAAATGGGGTGAAGGAGAAAAAGACAATAACAAAGAGAAAGAGAAAGTTAAATGAAATAAATACCCAGAGGTTACTGAACGAGGAAGGAAAACACGCGAATCTCCAAACATCACTTGGAAAAGAAACAGAATCCTCACTCACTCTTTGCTAGACTGCTCTCGCTCAGGTTTTTTTTACCTCTTCTGTGGAAAAAAATCTCAAGCTTTTCTTGTTTTGGAAAATATGTCCTCACAACTTAATATTCCCCCTTCGGTTTTGCATGATGTTGACTTTAATTTTTCCCCCAGGTCCTCTTGAGAATTGTCAGAAGATATGAGGAAACAGTATCAATCCCTTTATTAAGGTCATTTAACAACCCTCCTGATATTCATTTCCCCAGCTGTTTTCTTAATAACCTTAATACTTTTATAATTTGCACTGGTACTTTGAAATTTATCTAAGAGAGTTAGCAGCCATCAAGATGTCCTCAAGCTAACCTGTTTGTACTTGGCCAAATTATAAGTTTCAGAAAATCATTATTTGTGTCCTTTGCTGGAAGAGCTTGCCAGAAGCATGCTGCTAAAACCTTTCAGATTTATCACAAGGATCCTCATTTTCTACTGACTTGATTTGATTAGACTTTGCTTGTCAAAATACTTACTGGTGGCCCAAGACTAAACAAACTGGAAACAAAACCATATTTCTAATGCAAAAAGCATTGTCTCATGCGAACCAGGAATGCTCTAAGAACTGTACGGAACTGGAAGATCCACTTCAGAAAAAAACAAACAAACAAACAAAAACCAAACCTGGAGATGAATATTTTTGAACAATTATCACATTTGCCACTATGTAGAAATGACAGTTTTTTAGGTAAATCAAGCTACAATTCAATTATCAAATATTTTCGGACTTGTGAGGTGTCTGGAATACTCTCATGATGAGCAAACACTGGAACAGTAAACAAGGGTCTTTGACAGCTGGTATAACCCAAATTTAGCCAAAACTGAGACTTCTGATATCAATACTGCCCATGGAAAAAGATTGTACTGGAAAATTCCAATCAGCTTGGGTTATCCTCTCTTCAGAGAGCTTGGCCACACTTGTAGAGTGAAGGGGAGACAGATCCTGAAGTCATGTGTGCCGCAGATCCTCCAGTATGAGAGGTAACTCACAGTAACACACATGAAAATTCTCAGAGCAGCTGTCAGGAGTGAAGGAGCTCAGGCTGAGCACCAAGAAAAGGCTGCACACCTTGGTAAGTACCACGAGAAAAAAATTTAGGCCAATTATTTAGCATCGAAACTGAAGACAGGACCTCGAAGCTCACCCAGAAGGGTTCTTGTATTTTTCCTTTCCTGCTGACTATTCCTGTTTCCAACTATAGCCTTTCAGCTCATTTAATTAATGAAATAAGGAGCCTAAAGAAGGAGCATCATTCATTATATAACACGGATTTATCTTGGAACAGAAGTCACTGATCAGTGGTTATAATCAAAGGCTGAAATAATTTTAATTAAAAGACAAGTTATGCTGAGGCCATTCCCTGCCATTTAACCTGGGTGCTGGAACTCACCCTTTATCTTCAGCCATCACTTCAGAGTTTTCTAGGTTTGATTTTGGGGGTCCTCCCTGTTGCCCTCCCTCCACTCCATTTTTCATCATATATATTTTTCAGAACCAAATCTTTGTTTCTAAACTTTGGTAGCATAGAGGAGTGAACTAAATAACCCCCGAGATCTTTCTAGTTTATATTTTATAATGACTGAATTAATTCATGATTTTTAACATGATTATCCTAAAAATGATGGCACTGCTTTGCACTCATAAAAGCAGAACCATTGACTATTGAAAATTAAAGATTTTTGTTTTATTCTCTTTAGTATATATTTTTTCAGTGTAACTAGGCAGCTTGCAAGACAAAAAAAATTAAATGAAACAGCAGATACTGTGGAGAACTGAGAAAACTGCTATTAAACTACTAAACTCACAAAAAATATAAAATAGACAGACACAGTTATTATTTTAGGTCAAAGGCAAAGACCTGATGTGTAAAATACAGCATTAGAAGTGAAAATAGGACATTATAGATTCGCACTAATTTATCTAAGGAGGAAGCTATACCAGCTTCATAGGTGCATCCTCTCTGTTAGGAAAAGAATTCAAAATACAACGAAATCTCCCCAAAAATGCCAGCAGCCATTTTCTGCTCAGCACATACATGGAGAAGAGATGGATGATTTATACACCAGAAACCCAAATCAGTGGAAGGAGTCTTCAGAGCGAGTTAAGCTTTACAAATTACTCTTTAGTCAGTTCTTTCTCCTGCAGTGTACAATTTTCCAGCACCACATCTTTTTTCATGCCCTTCCTCCCACATAATAAATCAGGAATATTTTCTGGTATTTTCCAAGGACAACAGACGGTAGAATAGACAAATAAATAAACAATATTTACTCTGCTTTTTAATACTGCTGAAAGATACCTTAAGCAGCAAATACTCAGCTTTGCTGCCAAACATTTAATTTTCCTATTTTTTATTTATATTTTTGTAATTTATTTTATAGATATATTTAAAGAAGCTATCAATTTTCTCACATACACACACAAGTATTTAGATTCATCTATGTTTAAATATCTATTGAAAGATAACAACCCAACTTTGAAATGTTTCTCTTATTCTAAAATGCAGAAACTTAAGAAAATACTATTTTATTAATAGATATTAAAGGATCTTAAATTTTGGTACAATATCATCCCCTGTGTAAATCCTATGGATGGGAAAACTTTTCATACAGTCCCTCAACCAGTTTGATTTTGACTGCAAGTTTTCATGGACTGTCACCCCTCACTGCAGCTGATTATGCAAAATGAAACAAAATTACACGTTTCAAACGATGCTTTTCAGATGCAGCTCCGAGTCAGTTCTCACCATAACTAAGACAGGTCAGTTGTGATATCTGGGAGCCCCATTAGCCTGTAAAAACTGTTATTTCTTCCCAGCAACTGGAGAACCTTCCCCCCCCTCCCTAAACTGAAGCTACTGATCTTTTAAAACTCTGGAATGTTTGAAGAGTTTGAATTCCATGGATACAATTCACAAAATGCTGGACAACTGCTGTGATTCAAGAATACAGAAGAATCTTACGGATAAGGATTTTCCTTAAGATAAAGGACAGTATAACTTCATGACAAAGCTGGGTTAGGTGAAACACGAATACACAGGGCTGCTGTGAGAATATTTAGTACTAAATTTTTTAAGAATCGTCAAGAGTTTCTAGTGATTACAGTAAAAAGGGTTATGTTGTAAAACCTCAAAGACTCTTGAGGGTAAAAAGGTACAAAATGGGGGGAAAGCATGAGAAATTCTATGATATCTGTGTGTCCAGGGAAGGGAATGGAGCTGCAGAGGGGTCTGGAGCAGCTGAGGGAGCTGGGAAAGGGGCTCAGCCTGGAGAAAAAGGGGATCAGGGGGCCCTCGTGGCTCTGCACAAGTCCCTGACCGGAGGGGGCAGCCGGGGGGGTCGGGCTCTGCTCCCAGGGAACAGGGACAGGAGGAGAGGGAACGGCCTCAGGCTGGGCCAGGGGAGGTTTAGATTGGATATTCAGGAAAATTTCTTCACCCAAGGATGGTCAGGCACTGGCAGAGCTGCCCAGGGCAGTGGTGGAGTCCCAACCCCTGGTGGGATTTAGAAGCCATGTGGCACTTGGGGACAGGGGTCAGTGGTGGCCTTGGCAGTGCTGGTGGAAAAATTGGGCTCAATGATCTTAAAGAGCTTTACCAACCTTAATGATGCTGTGGTTCTAAGACAAGTATCAAACCATTAGTAACTGCTATGATGACTACAACAAATGGCACCCATTATGACGATCGCAAATTCATCTTTTGTTTTCTTTCTGTTTTAAAAACACCTTCTCATTTTTAACACCGAAGTGCCTTTTAAAACATTTCCCAGGAAGTTCTGCTCCTTGCAGTAGCTGCCCTTCAGCTGCAGAGTTTCAGAAGAAAAGAAAAGTTAAGTGCAGGAATTAAGCACAAGAAGTATTTGCTCAAAGAAAAGATAAAGTTTTCCTGGCAAGAAGAGGGGGTGCTAAAAGCTGATTCTTTTCTTGCTTTCCCTAAAAGAAAAGCATAAAATGGTAATTCTGCAAAGCACCAGTTTGAATGTGACCCCGCGAATGAGAAAGTCATTCAGAGTTCGGTTTTTTTCATAAGCAGTGCTACAGATTTTATTTCAACTAAAGTTTCAACCTAGAGTTGTAAGTGTAATTGAAAGCCTATTTGGGTTGAAAAGTTATTGGAAGCAGCACGTTTTAATGGACAAGGCATTAGACATGGTGAAATAACTTGGGATATATTGCTGTAGACTTCTGTGACTTTGAGGAAAATAGCAGACAGTACTTATTTTCCCCATCTGCAAAATTCAAAAGTGATGCTTTTTTATCCTTTGTCATGTATTTTGACATCTCTAGATAAAAGGCATAAAGACAGATAAGTAATATTAAATTCTTTATTTGTGATGAATGCAATTATCTTCATCTATATACTTTTTATGGCTTTTTTTTTTTTTAAATTGAGTAGTTACAGGGAGTTTGAAAATCCAACTTTATGGTATGCTAAGTGATATTATTTTAGAAAAAGAAAGCATAAAAGATCATTAGACTTGACAGATCCAAAGGATAATTCAACCCATCACAAATAGGCGTCTTAAATCATTTACTACTTCTTTTTCTTACGTGTATCTCTCCATTGACTGACTATAGAAGGGCCATTATCTTACATTATGTGCAAAACTTTTCCACAGCTGCAAGAAGCCTATAAACACAGAAAAACAGGATTAGGGATGTAATCTCTCAGCTTCGAGGTTGTGAACTATGGAGCTGTAGAGTTTGTAAGCAATATGGAAGCTAAACACATTAAAAACCAGAAACGTGAATCTTATTTACATGTCCACAATCTTTAGTGTGATGGTAGGGACAGGTGAATTTTGGTGCTACAAAATCATATTTTTAATTAGAGGGCTATAAAAGCACACCAGAGATTACAAGGTAGAGTCTTGACCTGTGTATTTTAAGAGTTTATTGCCAAAACTTTATCTGGCTACGGGTTATCCCTCTTAGTTGTCTGGTGGATTTAGTGATCACTGAGCCCCTGCTCAAGGGAGTTCTGTGGGATCAGTGTGACAGTCATTTTATGATCAGGGAAGAGGAGTCAGCTTGATGTCATTATTTGTGCGTCGATTACACAGTCTTAAAAACTCCCATTGCTTTATGTTTCTAATTAAGTTTAAAAAACTTCAAGAGAAACACATTTTTCTCTTTTTATATCTAGCATTAGGACTTCCACCCAGAACCTCCCAGGGGCTCCAGGAGCTGGAGAGGGAGGGACTTTGGACAATGGATGGAGTGACAGGACAAGTGGGAATGGATTCAAGGTGCCAGAGGGCAGGGAGAGATGGGATATTGGGAAGAAATCCTTCCCTGGGAGGGTGGGGAGGAATCAGCAGAATTTGCCCAGAAAAGCTGTGGCTTCCCCTGGATCCCTGGAAGTGTCCAAGGCCAGGCTGGAGAGAGGTTGGAGCAACCTGGGACAGTGGGAGGTGTCCCTGCCCATGGCAGGGGTTGGAACTGAAGGGTCTTCAAGGTCTCTTCCAACCCAAACCATCCTGTGATTATCCAACTTCTCTTTAACAGTTTGAAGTCTGAAAGAATCCAGCTGCACACAGGTCAGCACTCACAGGAAGTTTCTCACTATTTAGCCCCAGCTCACTTCAGAAAAACAAAGTAACAAGGAATGTTCAAGTGAACTTATCTGGATGTAAAACCTACACACTAATATACGCATATAGGTTCCTTTATAAATAAACCATACTTTTCCACTCATTTACAAATATACGTAACTGCCCAAGCTTAGAGTTATCTCCCCTTCCGAGCTGAAAAGCTGATATAAATAGTTTTCTCTATACAGCTCAGCTACTCAAAATAAGAAAGACATTTTAATACTGCAAAAGTAGCTAAAGCCAATATTTGTTCTGCAGCAAAAGCGTGTGTTGTTTTCTTCTGTACAATATTTTGAGCTGTTATAGAGACATTGCTATATTAAACCTAATGGATTTCAAATTAATTCAGCATTTATATTCTGATCATATTTTCTATCCTATAACTGAAAGGATGCATTCAGCTGATAATAACAGGCTACAGGAAACAATACTGATTATTTGGAATTAAAATGGCTAAGTTGAAGCTATTTTATGCTGGAAGGAGCCTATTGATGCCTTAATTTGCCAGGTGCAGCCAAGTCATTGACACAAGGACCAAGGAGGTGACAAGTCAAGGTTAAGTGTAGCAGGACTGGGTGCTTGGTGATGGTCTTGACTTCCTCATCCTTTCCCTTGCCTAGCAGAGCATCCAGAAAACCTCTGGAATCTTCTTTCTCCTCTTTTTAATTACACCAATCCCAAGAGAGTAGCAGGAAATAGCCCCAACTCAGAGCCGGGGGTAACTCCACGTCATGTGGAGACAATCAATAAATTGTAAGGGCACACAACCAGACACGGCAGGGCTAAATGCTGAAATCTCACAGTAAATGTAGTAAATGCTACAAGGAGGTATCCCAAAGATATCTCTTTATGTGCATGCAATGCAATGATGGCAACACGAATTAATAGGCAATGTGAGCCTGCAGCCCAGAAACCCCCATGCCTTGGGCTGATCCCCCAGCGTGGGCAGCAGGGGAGGGGGGGGATTCTGCCCCTCTGCCCTACTCAGGTGAGACCCCACCTGCAGAGCTGCCCCAGCCCTGGGGTCCAATATCAGAGGGACATGGAGCTGCTGGAGAGTCCAGAGGAGGCCATGGAGATGCTCCAAGGGCTGGAGCCCCTCTGCTCTGGAGCCAGGCTGGGAGAGCTGGGGGTGTTCACCTGGAGAAAGGAAGGCTCCAGGGAGAGCTCAGAGCCCCTTCCAGTGCCTAAAGGAGCTCCAGAAGAACTGGAGAGAGACTGGGGACAAGGGGTGGAAGGACAGGACAAGAGGGAATGGCTTCCCACTACCAGAGGGGAGGGATAGATGGGATATTGGGAAGAAATCCTTTCCTGTGAGGGTGCTGAGGCCCTGGCACAAGGTGCCCAGAGCAGCTGTGGCTGCCCCATCCCTGGCAGTGTCCAAGGCCAGGCTGGACAGGGCTTGGAGCAACCTGGGCTAGTGGAAGGTGTCCCAGCTCATGGCAGGGGATTGGAACAAAATGAGCTTTAAGGTTCCTTTCAACCCAAACCATTCTGATTCTCTGCATAAGCAGAAATAATGTTTCCCTACCATTTCAGGCATGGTCTAACAAGGCTGAGTTCACTGCAACAGCCACCCCTCGGCCTCCTGGCTGCTCCCTGTGGGCACAGCCCAGGACACAGCTGTGGGTTTCTGGCTGCAAGAGCAGCACTGATGTTACATCCTTCCTTGGGCCGGGCAGCACTCAACCCATAGGCAAACACTGCTGCTGCCAGCAATACCCAAGTGAAGGAAATTTATGAACCCTTGTTCTTCATCACCAACATCATCAGAAAGGTGATGTGTAGAGATACACATTTGTTAGAGACTGGAAGGAGTTTTTTTGTGGTTTTGTTTTACATAAGGAAAGGCAGATGTAGCTGCACTACTCATTGTGCTTAGCAATTTTACCCAAAACACTCACAGTAACAACTGGTCCCTACATTGGAATCCTTCTCCGGACTCACACAGCAATCAGTAATTGGCACAGTCTCGTTTTCAAGTCAGAAAGAGGTTCTGACATCACTTGCCCTGGCAACCATTATCTGCCCATTAGATGGGAATGACAGAAGAGCTGAATCACAGAACCATCAAACTCAGTCAGTGCTACCAAAAAGTCACAACTTTGCACTTTTATAGCTCGTTCATGTATTTTAATTGCTTGGCAGTCCACATTATCTGCTTTTGACCAATTATCTGTACTTGGTTGCAATACTGCCTGTTTTCTTTTTGTAATATACTGCTGGGTATCTTTCAGCAGGTAAAAAACCTATTTGTCTGCACAAATCAAAATGCTAATAGCCAAAAACGTTAAATTTATTATGGTAAAACAATTTAAAACTATGCTTTATACGGCAACCTGCCTTGGAAAATCCCATGGCTTTTTTGTTTTCCCTACAGAATACATTTTCACAATTCTGTCCCATAAGTATAAAAGAGGATTTGAAAGTTTCCGCTTCAGAAATTGTAATGTTCTCTTATTGTTTCAGGGTTTTTCTCCACCACAAAAGATTTGTAGTCTTCCCCAGTGATGAAGGTCGTGGATGGTTTTATCATGCAGCCAAGCAAATAACCAGAATTTGGCCAAGCAGCCGAAAGTCATTTTTCAAGTTCTGCAGCTGCCTGCCACAGAGAGGTGGTGGAGCCTGGAGACTTCATTTTAATTAGTTTCTGTTTTCCCTCATCTCCCCTTGATTCAAAGTGGGTAAAAAACTGACCTCATCCATGACTGTAGAGATTGTTTTGGAATTTTAATAATAATTCACTAATAATTAACTGTCTTAAATCTGCCCAAATGTGAACCAGATACTATGTACTCAGCTAAGAAAAAAGAAAAACAAGACCAAAAAACCCAAAACAAAAACAACCAAAAAACCACACAAAAGAACACCCCCCAAAAAAATCCCACCAAAATGTAAATCACATTAACTTTACTTTTTAAGGGGTTCTTGCACCATGAGAGAAACCTCCTCTTACCCAATAAAAGATAACACAATGCCTGTAAATAAGTATCAGTGTGACAGTGAAAGTCAGGAATAATACAGAATTTTGTACTGAAACCTACATCTGGTCTAGAAAATCACCTCCCTCAGCTCATTTCAATCTCCTGATTACGATCCTTAACACACCTGCTTTACTTTACGATTAATAATGTTTACAACTTCCCTCTGAGACTCATCTAAGAACGGCAAATAGCCCACAGTGCCCATGGGCTGGCCTTTCTCCAGGTGCAAGCAATGATCCTTTACCACAATGACACTTTTCTAGGTCAAAATAAAACAAAGTAATGTGTAATTCAGCCCTGTGCTAACCAAGTGAAACAGCTCAAACTGTTCCCACCAGCCAACAAGGACTGACTTTCAATTATTGCCTACAACTGCAACTGAATCAAGACAAGCATCTTAAAGCAACAACAACAAAAAAAAATCTATGCAGACTTAAACAGAATTAATTTTCTTATGAATTATACAGCCTAAAACTCATGGATAGATTTTAGCTCAGGAACTTAAGAGTGATTTTTTCTTTCTAAACCTCTGACTTTGTCCCATCCTGCTGGCCAAGAAGCCATCACCTTCCAGCTGGGGACAGCAGGGTAGGGAACAGCACTGATTTCCCAGCCCTGGATCTGCAGGGAGAGCAGCACCCCTGCCCCTCACTCCTGGGACAGAGGTAAAGCTCCTCACTGCAGCACTGCAGGAGATGGGGTTTTACTGCTCAGCTTCAAACTACAGCGGAAAGAAACAACCACAGAAAATAACACAAGTGCCCATGTTCAATAAAACCACAGAGATGACTAAAGAATATATAAAGATACAGATAAACACAGACAGAAATAAAGCTATAGGTACAGCAAGATGAGGAAGGAAATCCAGAGAAGAGTGTCAAGGAAATTAAACATTAATAATGCAATGCCTGTCTTACAGACAAAAGTATTTTTACTCTGAAAAAGATTAGAGGAAGGATAAATAGTTCACAGCAGCTGTTTGACATATCACTAAATATGCATTATTGGAAGATACTTCACTACAGTGGCAGTGAAATGGAAGAAGAAGCTGATAATCATGAGAGCAAGAAAATGTAGGGATTTCAACAGCTGGACCTGTTAAAAATATTTGGTATTTCATATTTGATTTTATGAGTATAATTTACACTAAAAAATAAGCATTCATGAGGACATTGACTGCAAAATTCTCAAATATAATGGATCTGTAAAGAATTATCATTTGAGGGGAAAAGAAAAAAAGCAAAGCCAACAAGCCTACCTGATTTTCAACAAGGAACTACAATTGCCAGAAGTGAAAGAAACTGGTTGGGAAAAAAAAATGCTTATGCCATGCATTAGACAGTGAAGAAAACACAGTTTACAAATCTGAGAAAAAAAGAATCTGAATCTGGATAGAGCAAACACAGCCACTGGAATGAGGCCCTGACATCTCCCAGCAGCTCCTTCACCTTCCGTACCACCACTTTGATTTTTTTTTTTTTTAATACCTTACTGGGGAGAAAAAATGAAATCAGGAGATGATTCCAGCTGACTTTAGGAGTGAGCCAGGCTGTGGAGCTGCTGGAGCTGCACCTCTCACTGTCCTCTGGGCTGCTTCTCTGCGCTGACCTTTCTCCCTGCATCCAGGACTTCAGTGGCGTACCTGTGCATCAGACGGAACTGCTGCCCTTCCACTTCCCTGTGGCACTCAAACCCTTCATGCCAACCCCAAACCCAGACTCCAGACTGACTTTACTGAAATAAATACCTTATTCTACCTGGGTATCAAGCATTTACATTATGGTGGCATTTTAGACACTGGTGAGTGGGAGTAAAGGACTAAACTCCTGTCTCAGTTTTCCCTTGAAGTCGTTTAAATTATGATGAAGCTGTTTTTCAAATCAGACACTTTTGTGTGTGTCTTACACAGCCTAATACAATCTCTTTCAAAAAGAGATTATTCTTGTTGTTTTTCTTAATCTGGACTCCTAAATGAAGTCCTCCTGCAGTTAACTCTATTTTAAATTATTTTTCTAATGCACCATAGGATTCATCCATGTGTGAACACTGTTTCAATTTAACCATTCACAAATTGATTTAGTTGAATGCAACCTTGCTTTATTTCAATTTATCTTGTTACAGTTCCAGCTGATGGGGAACTGACTGAAGTTCTGGCTCAGCTGCACAGAAGCAAACAGCTGTAGAGATTTAAGATGCTCCTGCTCTCCAGCTGCTCATTCTGTCCCTCTGCCAGATATGACTGTCCCTGGAAATTTGCAGAAGTGGGTCTGTCCTATAGCCCTGAGCACTGTAGCTGACATTTGTCCTGATGCAAAGACATCTCCACACATTTTCTCTCTTTAATCTTCTAAAGATGCAACAACCTTCAGAGAAGGGGCACAACAGAGCATGGACTCAGGATCACTTGAAGGTGACCTTCCCCTGCTCACCTCCTGCTGAACAGCACTGGCTCACGTGGAGGGGACCTTACTGAAACTGTTCTTTCACTGACTTGAGAAAAATACCCTGCACTGCGATGTCCCAAAGGTTGTCAAGTATTTTGCATAATTAATAGATTTATCTGCATGCACTGGTCTGCTTGAATTCCTTTATGTCATGGAAATTTCATGGATTTTGAAGAACCTTGTAGGTCCCTTCCAGCTCAGGATATTCTGTCATTCTATGACCTGCCAGGTTTGTTTCACAGAACCATACATAGAATTATAGAATGGTTTGGATTGGAAGGGACGTAAAAGATCATCCTGCCATGGGCAGGGACACCTTTCACTATCCCAGGCTGCTCCAAGCCCCATCCAGCCTGGCCTTGGACACTTCCAGGGATCCAGGGGCAGCCACAGCTTCTCTGGACAACCTGTGCCAGGGCCTCCCCACCCTCACAGGAAAGGATTTCTTCCCAATATCCTATCTCTCCCTGCCCTCTGGCAGTGGAAGCCATTCCCTGTGTCCTGTCCCTCCATCCCTTGTCCCAAGTCCCTCTCCAGCTCTCCTGGAGCCCCTTTAGGACCTAGAAGGGGCTCTAAGGTCTCAGTGGAGCTTTCTTTTCTCCAGGTGAACACCCCCAGCTCTCCCTGGCTCCAGAGCAGAGGGGCTCCAGCCCTCAGAGCAGCTCCATGGCCTCCTCTGGATTTGCTCCAGCAGCTCCACGTCCTTCTCATGCTGGACCCAGGGCTGGAGGCAGCTCTGCAGGTGGGGTCTCATCTGAGAGGGGCAGAGGGGATGTCTCCAAAGTGACAGTAGTTAAACATTCAATAAAGTATCACTAAATGATTTCCCTTTCAGGTTTCCACACAGGATTTGTCTGTGAGCTCTCCTGGGAAGGGAGGGCAGGGTAATGGAGCTCCTCCATCCCTGAGCAGCTGCTTTTCCGAACTGACCCCTAAAACAGAGCAGAGCAAGAGGGTTTCTACCTCCATCACAGGTCCAGTCCAGGACTAGTTTTTATTTCTGTGTCTTTCCTTGTTTCCTTGCTCAAGATAGAAACCCAGAACACGCTGGCAGGGGGAAAAGTTTTAGAATAGTCTGCCTGCCCTTCACAAATTTTCATGTTTGGTGGAGTATTTTTATAAAATGAATGTGTATCTTTCCCAAGTTGCCACTTTGCTGTCAGATTTCCCAAAAGACTATTCATGGCATAGTACAGGTGATAGCTCATGCATGCCAAGTATGTTCTCCAAAATCATCCTCCCACCAACATTTCAGGGCTCATGATGTCATAGCAACTACCTAAACTTCCACCCAGCCAGATCTGCCTGGGAGCCCATCTGTCACAACTCCATCTAAAACTGTGTGAGTGCCTCTTTAGAGAAAACAACACTGAACGTGAGAGGTTGTATCATTTAACAATCTCATTTTTTAATAGATACGGCAACAGTTTGGGCAAAGTCATGGGGGAAGTGGAACAGAAGTTCCAAAATGCCTAAATATTTTCATATCGATTCTCACAATAGTTAACTCCTGTGAAATGCACCCAATCATTGTGGTTAAACATGCTGTTAACCACTCCCTACCAAAACCTCCTGATACTGCAGCAGAATTCAGGCTTTATTTGATTCTATTTCCATGTATTTATCTTTTCCCCTTAGAATTCAAAGGTTATTTCACACACTACAAACACCTTCAAGTAATTACAGGCATCTGACTGCACTGGGGCCCAGCATCCCTTCACACTGGAGTCTTGAAAATACTTGCTCTCTGAGGGTTATTATTCTTTAGGTTTTGCAAAATTATTTATTGCCAGGAGTTTTTCTTAACTGATGAGCTGACAAAACTATATCGTGCAGGAAAAAAAAAATATTTCTGTGTTCACTTATTTGCTTTTAAAATAAAATACATTAAACTTCAATAAAGCTGTTTATTACTGCAATTCTACTCTTAAAAGTCCAAAAGCTAAACCAGAAATCCTTTACAAGAATCTCAACACCGCTAATGTTTTATATTCTGACCCTGCAGGTTTGCTTATGTTAATTGCAGAAGGTTTTGGGGGTTTTGGGTGAATAAATGTTTAATTTTTTTTTAAAGAAAGGTATTTAAGACAGCAGCATTTTTTGATGCTAAGAGGAAGAAATGTTGATCTTATATATCCCCACCTCAGGAATAAATAGTGCTATTACAAGGACTTTTTTCCAGCCTTTCTCTCATTGCATGGTTTATTATCTGCAATAAAATTAATCTCCCCAGTACCTTCCTGTTGACATTAGACCAAGAGTCATAGGAGACTTTCTTTTCTTGCTTTTATCCACCTTCTAGACAAGAAAGACTTCTGGTAGTAGCCAAAATACCTAATGGAAAGCTCTTCGCTTGGTTAGTTGTGGCACCTCAGCATAAGGTAAAATATCACATTCTGCGTTTCTGAATTGAATAAAAGCCCAGCATAACATCCGAGCTGGGGTGGAACAAAGCTGGAACATCCAGACAGTGAAACACAGGGGATACAAAGGTGCAGATCTTTTGCCTGGGTGCATTAATCCTGTTTCTTAACCTGCCTTACTCATACCCAACAAAGAACCCTTGGTAAGGTCCATCTGCATAATCCCAAGTTATACAGACAGGAGCTTGGAGGACAAAAAAGCCAAATAAACTTTTTACAATGTAAGAGGAACCAGTGTTATTCTTGCTTAAATCACAACAACACTCTTACTATGATGGGTGAATTATTTAACAGCCCAGGTAAAAATGGTAAAATGTTAAGGATATTATGTAGTGCAGGTGTCTGACTATATCTGTATCTATCTATATATATGTATATGTCTATATATATGTCTGTATGTATCTATATATATGTGTGTATATCTATATATATCTGTCTGTATATATCTCTATATATATGCATATATATATAGATAGATATAGATAGATAAAGATATATATAGATATGTAAAAAAGTGTGAAATCATGCTGTAAACTCAGGTTTCCAAACAATGTTTCACCATACATTCCTCCTCCAATGTCAAAAAAAAATAGAAACCAAAGCCCTAGAGATATCTTAGGGATAATTTGAGTTTCACATCACCAAAAGGTGAAGAAATGATGTGATTTCTTCAACACGTCCATGTCTGCAGATTCACCCTGCAAGAACATCGTTCTGCCCCTCCTTTGCCCACGAACCCCTTTTCCTGGTGCTTCTCCCCACCTGTAGGAATCAGAGCTGTGGATGGATTGCCAGCAATCCCAGGGAGGGAGGGAGGCTGCCCACGCCCTTCTACCACGACAGGCTAAATGGGCTCTCAGGTGAAATGAAAATGGAAGCTGTTTATGAACACCACCACAGCACACCACGGAGAAAAGCAAGTTTTGTTGAGCTTTATATAAACCAGAGGTGTGATTTGAAAATTTAACACGAAAGGCAATTTCCCAAGAAAACTGAAACAATTCCATGAGTGGCTGGAGGGAGGAAATAGTCTACTTAGTGGATTAAAAGACTGACAAATATTTCTTAGGAGTCTGAAGATGGACAGCAGTAGATAAATGCTTGGTGCTGCTCAAAGGAGTCAGTTCTTTCCAAACCAGTAAATATGACAATCAAGTATTAGGTTAGAAACTTTATTTGCTTTATAACTACTTTGAGTGGTTTCACAAAAACTTTTCCTACAGCACAAAGGTATTCAGATACTGAAGCCCAAACCTCATCCCACTTCCTTTTATGTCCTGATCTGGCATCACTGAGTTTCTTTCCCCTTCAACTGGATGTAGATGAGAAGGGGAAAGAAACCACAACGAAAGAGGACTCTCTCTTTAGTATCTCTCCACAACTCATCTTCCCACCTCCACTCCTGAACTTTTTCCTGGACCAGTGAAAACTTCCACAGAGTTAAGGAATCTTTTCTTCCTTTTGTCAAAGGAGACAGAATCTGATCTGCAAAGCACTTAATTATGGCATTTAATAATCTGGTTTTCCTGAATGCAGAGAGAAAACAGATTAGACACCAATGTTTTTAACCTTGATTATGACCGGAAAAATATAAATGCATCCAAAATGATAAATTCTGACTGAGGGAAAAACAAACATTACAAATCATGTCTTCCAATGTTTTGGTGCAGCATTTCAGCCACCTGCAAACCACCTCATAGCCTCACACTAATCTGACTTTCTAACTCGCTGCAGGTTGACATCTATTGACGTCAGACTTTAAAAATGCTTCAATCAAGATCTCTATAATCCTCATAACTAAAATGTCTTTGTTCTGTTTTATGATCAAACATTTCTGAAAACAGAGCCACCAGACCCAGCAAGCACTCAGGATGCTCAGAGGTGAGTTAAGGCACAATAAAAAGCTCAGTAATCTCCCAAATCTCCACAGAGAACACGTTTGTTTATCACTGTGCCTGCAGACTCTTACACTGCAAATATAACTGGCAACCATTTCTAGCAGACATGAATATAATTTGAAAAGTTTAAAGATGCACAGAAAAAGCAATCAACAGCTTCAATAAGACATCTCAGGAAAAAAGTAAAATGATTTTGTAAACATGAATGATTGATAAGTTCTTCAGTGGGAGAAAAAGGTGGAAATCAAGAAGCAATGACCTTTTGTACCCATCTTTCAAGTAGCAGGTTTTAGAAACTTTTGTACTGCCCATAAAATTAGCTAGAAGATAAATCTCACTATGGTGATTTGCTCTTTGTAAGTCCAAAGCCACTGTTCTGAATTCTCACTGTATAATTACTTCAATATAGATAAAGCATGAGTCATCTGTTCTACTCTAACCTTTGCATTTAAATTTGAATTTTAGTCCTGCTTATCTTTTTTCCTAAATTGATATTACTGTCTACTATGTTTATTAAAAACAACTTAAAGCCACAGTGCATGTCAAAATCTGCACTGAGGCACCATTTGTTGTGTTATTTTAATTAACGTGTCTCAAGGAGATTACAATTCTAATCATTTCTATTAAACTATGTCAAAGTTTTCTTACTCTTATGTGTCAGATTTTGTTTCCTGTTTCAAATTATGCCTTAATACCCAGGAGGCTTTTAGTAAACGCTCTGTACACCCAGGTATGGAACTCAGAGGCACTGTCCTGTTTCTCTGGTAACAGCAAAACCATGGCTGATTAGGCAGTGTCCTTAGCAGGTTTCCAAATCTGCCCCCTCTGGATCTCTTCCTCCTTTCCCACATCCTCAGTGAGACAAAATTTCTAAAACCTAGGAAACACATTCCTAGAATGAGATCAGTCCGAATGCCCTTCTCTCATTAATAAGCAGATCCCGGGGCAGGATTGTAACTGAAGGGAAGTGAAAAAGCAAGCCCCCCACATCCAGACTGCACTGAGAAGAATTTAAGGTTAAATACTTGGGTGTCTTCAGATGTTTGCCCATGACTGACCACAATCCTTCCAGGGCACGCTGGGGTAGCCAGCTGGATCTCAGTGTATTTACATGGCTGCAGGGTGAGCTTCTATGTACAAAGAAAAGGTTTAGTACATACCTTGTTTGGGTGAATTTCTTACAAGGTTTGGCCCCAGGTACCCAACGGTGACTCTAGGCCACTGAAGAGGGAAGAAAAGACTCCCTTCTTTAGACTTAAGGGGGTTGCAGTTACTTTGAAAGGTTCCATTTTTAACCCTCTTCCTCCCTTCCCAGTGACCCAACCATGGCATCTATTTTTCCTCAGCCATTACGGAATAGCAGAGTGACACTTCCTGCTGATCTGAATAAACAACAGGACAGCACTTATGCACCATATTTCTAATGGGATTCCCTTCCTTTTTAAGGACTCTTTGCCATGACTGATGGACAGGAGCTGACTGGAAGGCTCGGCGCCCATCAGAGCTGTCAGGGTGCCCTGCAGGCAGCTGACTCTGGAGAAGGTTTTGCAAATCTCTTGCAGAGAGAGCAGATAAAGACATGTCAGTCTCAAAGACTCCCACACACCACAGTGAAACACTACAAGAACACCTTTTTTTTTTTTTTTTTTAAATGGCCCTTTTCTTAATTAAAGGATGAGGGGTCCATTTACTACCATCAAGATACTTTCAGTCTGAAGGACTATGAGAGTCTGTCAACTCTTAGTTTTTGGACAGCAGGATGTACTGACACGTACAACTTCACTACTGCCATTCATTAAATTAATCACTGCTGCCTACCTTTTCCTTTGGAAATCCAAAAAAAATTAATTGACTCTCGATTGCCTTCTTTCTCTCCCTTATATACTAAAAAAAAAAAAAAATTAAATAAAGGTTTGAAACTACAGTCAGTCTTAAGACGTATCATGTAACTAATCTGCCACTATGGAAAAGCAGACCTTTCTCTGCAGATTTTAATTCGGGTCTTGATTGTAAGTAAATACCAGGATCTTGGAATGGAAGAGGTTTAAGTTTTACCCATAAAAAAAAAAAAATAAAAATTATGAAGTCTTTAAACAAAGCTCAGATTCTTTACCTCTGCTTTTGTTCCACAATGCAAGACTACAAGAAAAAAACCAATTATTGTGTCTCTATCTGTATCCTTCAGAAATGTTTAACAAATTCTTTTAATTCTACTCATCTCATCTTTTCATTCTTACTTAAAAGCACGGTGTACTTCTGCCATCTTAATCATCTCTCACAATTCTTTGCTCAAGTCCTAAAACTCTTTTCCTATCGTTTGTTGAATTTTCATATATATTTTGATCCAAATTACCTGAGTCCCACCATAATTTTCAGGATGTTTGATAAACTTTCATAATTAACTGGCAGTGCCATAACTCTTTGCATAGCTCTCTATACCACAGTGGGTCTAACCTGCAGCAATCAGCAGCAGGGAACTCCCTGAGGTTATCTGAAGGAGGGTATCACTCTATTTTGCAGCTTATAACACACCCACAGGTTTTTTTTCACTTATTTTCTCTAAACTGTTTTTTTGTTTTTCTTGAGATTTGAATGAGGTTTGTCTCTTTCTCCCTTCTGGTGGGGAAAAAAAAAAAAAAAAGTGGTTTGGATTTTAGAGTCCCTTAAGTGCATGTTTAGAATGCCTGTTTTGAATATAGAGCCCACCCAGGAAGGTGGAGTTGCAGGAGCTCTTTAGCCTAAAAACTTACAAGTAAACACAAAAAATCATCTCAAATCCATCAGCTTTTCTTCAGCTGAGGCTCCTTTAACATTCACATTTGTTCACCACTCCAGTCCCTGAGCAAGATATTTTCAAGCACCACTAAACTTGGGAGGCTTTCCCAAGGCTCTGTTTCACCCCCTGTACTTAAACCCCTCAACACCAATGAGAGAAAAAGAAAGAAGAGAGGTTCCTGTGTGGTTACACATCCCGTAGATCAATGCTGGTCCTGTCAGAAACTGCAGTCTCTCTGGCTCAATGTGCACAGTGAGAGTGATTACTGAGCCTGGGTATTTCCCATCCCCAGCTGCTGAGGTTTCCCACAAACGCACTGAACCAGTGTTCTCAGTCTCAGTTAAAGAGCTGAAGTGACACCAAACTGGGCTGGAGGAAGTCCTTCCCCTCCCCTCAGACCCTGCAACAGCCCTAAGGCGACCATGACCCAAAATCTTGGACAGCCTGAAGCCAGCTGATGCTGAGAAGACTGGAGAGAGTGCTTGAAGGACACCACAGAAGGAAGATTTTGGGTCAGCCGAGAGACACACCTTTGCCATCCTTGTTTGCCTCAAGCCCCACTGCACTGAAGTAGCCAAGCAGAAAGGACAACAAGCACAAAATCAGACAAAATGATTTTATTGTCTGAAACTCACCACACAACCTGGCCTCACTTTTGTCTACCTGGCACAGGAGGGCACTCGAACAAGAGGAAGCAGATAAATGTGCCCTGAAATCTGTCCTGGGAACTGGGTTGTACAAATAACATTTAAGAGTTCCTAACATCTCTGTCAGACCCTTGTGGGGGAGTATTTCTCAGGTGAAGAGTTCTCCTCTCCCTAAATTAGACTCTAGATTTAGAAACAAACCCTACCTCCCACCTCATCATCGGAACTCCTGAGCACAGCTTGGCCAAAAGCCTACAGAGTGAAGGAGTATGTAAAGCACTTCACGGAATTGTGACAGCTTTCCCAGAATAACCTCTTCACTAATTGGGGAGAGACAGAATTAGTTTTTCTAAGAACTGAACTGTCCCAATTTTAGCCCAGATTTTGCTAAAACACAGTATAAAGAGTTCACCTTTGACTGACAACTAAATCTTGCATTTCAGAAGAGGTCAAAGTAGAAAAAAGAAGAGGGAAAGAAAAGAAAAACACAAAAACCCCCAAACCAACAAACAAACAGTGTTTTTCAATTCCAAGCATTCAAGACAAAACTGAAAGGAGACATAAAGCAAACATTGCAAAGGCTTTTGTTTAAAATCCATTTCCAGGAGAGCTGAATGGGGACAGAGAAGAGGGAAAAGCTGAGGAAGAATTCACCCAGGCAAATTCTTTTCTGCCCTTATCCCTCAGTTTGGCCTTCAGTGAATTTGCCCACATAGTCTTTACCAAATCGTGGAAAGTGATGGGACTGTAGCACAGTGGGACTCATAAATAAGAAAAATATTTTGATTTTTTTTGTGTGTCACTACTGATCCTGAAGCGGTTTCCAGATTGATGGCTCTGACCTGCACCCAAAAGTTACATATAGATTTTGGCACCATTTCAGTACCAAATTCTTGCAAAGGAGAGTTAGAACACTTTGCTAACAGTGGCAGAGTTTGGCAGAGCCCTGTAATTAATGTCTTGTTGCTTTTCCCTTTTGTCAAAGTAGTCAAAATAATGTCATGAAATGATTTATTTTTGTTTGTTTGGCAGCTCTCCAGCATTTCAGTAGCAGGGAGGCTGCTGTGCTCAGTGTTGATTTGTCCCAGCACATTATATTTGTACAATTTCAACCCTGTAGTACACAGCCAGGCAAGGGAATAACACAAAGTTTTTTAATATTCTGCCTTTGCAACAAGCAAACAACCCAGAAGAGTGTATTTCAATTTTTGCCTGGGGATTAACATACAAATGTTCTGAAAATTAGGGATATAATTATGTGAAGTCAATTACAATTTTCAATTACGTATTTCCTAAGGCTTTATGCTCAGCAATGTTGGACATTCTGGGCTTGTAGCTCCTCTCAGGCCTGCCTGTCATCTCCCAAAAAAGAAATACCGCAGCCAAATTACTCAAAATAAAGGGGTTTTAAGTATTTTGCAGGTAAGCAAAAGTGAACAGAGTTGTGTCTCAGCTTCACAAAGTATTTGGGGTGGTCACAGGGCTCCTGACCACTCAAACCTTTTGTTACACTGGTGAGAGCAACAGAGAGCTGAGGATGCAGATGTGGTTTTTTAGGGCTTAATTACAATACAAAATAAAGTTACTGATTAATAAAATCAATACGTGCCAATGCGTGTGAGCCTTTCTCAACTCTTATTCACAGTTTGTAAGTAATAAAGAAGTGAGAGTTAATTAACTGCACTGAATGCAATCACAAGCCAAACAAATTCTTTCTACTGTATTGAGTTACAGCTTTGCATACTAATAGATCATATTCGTTTCACTTTTTTCCCCTAGAAGTTTCCTCTGCAGTGTGGTAATTACACAAATTACAGCTTTTTTTTTGTTTGTTTGTTTTTTTTTTTTTTTTTTTTTTTTTTTTTTTTTTTTTTTTTTTTTTTTTTTTTTAGTGTGGCTATTGGAAGAAAGTAGGTATGAATTTTAAAAGAATCATTGTCTCCTTGCTTTTAGGAGAACCTCACATCTGTACACCCCTGTACTACATGTTCAGAGGCAGTACTTTTGGGAATTATCTGCCATTTCCATGACTGGAGGAGTCAATTCCAATATTTTGCAGAATTGGGAGAGTCAAAAATAGAGACAAACTATGCCAAGGGAGAGGTGACAGTGGATGTGGATGGGATCGCCAGATAAAGCATCGAGTCTGTTCAGGGCATTTTAAGATAACTGGAGACTTCTTGGAGAATGGACAAAGGGGAACAGCGAGCACTTTTAAGAGATATGGGGAACACCCTGTGAGAGAAGATTCTTTGTTTATTCTTCAAAAAAATTTAGAAAAAGGATGGATAGTTACACATTAAGTACTGCATGGGTAATGTCAGTCTCGAGAGGACCTCAGCAGGCTGGAAGAACAACTCTTGGGGAGGAATTCTACTGTATTCTGCAATTAAATGAGGAGAAGGGACCGGTCATTTTTAAGATGTCTTGTAGGTAATTCTATGTTCTTTAAAAAGATTATAAAAAGGTAAATCTGAACTGAAGGAAGCCTTAAACTATTTCATCTGGATTTTTAAGTTTCTGTGACAGCAAATCACCTTTCATTTCTGAGTTACGCAACACAGAGTTTCCTATCTATTTGTTACATGACTACAAACAGCAAAGAAGTATTTAAATTATGCAGGGCTACAAGAATTGTCATGTTTCTCAGGCAAATTACTGAATACCCTTAGAAAATCTCTTAAATATCTCTATGTGCTAATGACCAAACTCATTGCTAGCGTTATTCCTGCTATTCACCCATTACAGTCCAGTTTTGAAACCTAAAGCGTGCTTGATAAAATGAGATTTTCATCAGTTACCTACTGCCAGCTAGCAAAGCAGAAAATAGAGAAAATGGCCATTTCTATTTCATATTGCTTAATATCCATCACTTTAATGGAAATGAGATAAAGTAGATAATGGCAGTAAGAATTGTATTAGCAGCACAGACATATATTACCTATTTCTCAGAGGTACCATTGTTGTAGCATTTACATTGTTAATATTAAAATGTCTCGAGCAGCACAATCCAATGTAACCAACATTATAAATATTACCTTTAATATAAAAGAGTTGAATGAGCTTTTAACCTTGAATTGATACAGTGTTGAAAATAACTTTTATACTTACATGACCTAACTCCTTGTGAATATCTAAGTACTTTCCCCCTCAAATAAATCTTTCTCCAAAGCAAAACTTCCTTGCACTATTCTTAGCTGTAATTTCCACTGCACATTAAGTGATCATAGACCTTTTCTGTACTTCTTTTAAGTGTAACTCAGAGGCAGAAATGTCAATTTAGATGAGGCTTTTGAAGCTAATGTTAAATACAAATAAATACTGTAAGAAATGTTCCATTTTGCAGGTATTTCATTAAAGGAGAGAGTACAGGAAGGTTATCCCCTTGTTCATATATCCTAAGTAAAACCGTGGTTTAAAATGGTTTTTGAAACGGAGTGTTTAAAAAAATCCAAAAAACAAACAAGCAACAGGGTCAGGAATGAGGCAAAAATGAGAAGTCTGAGCACAAGACAGTAACGTCAGGGTTAGGGAAAAGGCAATTGTTGGCTCCTGTCTGCAGGATGCTGCAGCATATACAAGGAAGAAATGGCAGGGCAGAGCCTGCGCAAGGGAGAAACTGAAAAATCAGATGAGACTAAGAAGATAGTACAATCACACATCCATGCTGGCAGTCAGGAAATTTGATTATGCAGAAAAAAATTGGGCAGAATCTAAAATACAAATCTGAACACCTCTCACTGTGAAGAGCTGGATAACCACGAGGTTTAAATATACGACACAGGTTAGAAACAAAGAGTATGAAGCTCATCTGCTTAATCTAGGACCACTGGCAAGAATTTGTTGTAAGTCAGGCAATCATCAAGTGAAAATGGTACTGGAGGGAAGACCTATTACTCTAAATAAGTATAATCTACCTGTGAATAAGGCAATACCAGGAGTGTCGGCAAGCACAGAGAGGAAAATATTGATGGGACTGAGTAAGGCCGTGAGTTTTCATCTGGAACACTTCTTGTCATTTATGTTGGAAAAAAAGGAATCCAAATGAGCAAAGCAGAAGAAAAGGAGTTAGGAGGGCTGCAAAAAGAAGCTAAAAAAGCTGTTATTATGCAGTTGTAGCAAAAGGAAGGCAGTGAAGGGACATTGTAAGACTGCTCTGCTGAAAGATACCATGAAATGGAATGGTACAGACTAAGATTTAAGATGAATGACATGGTTGGCAGAAAATTAATCGTGTGAATTGACTAGGAATAAATACAATACCAAAAATACAAAACTTCTGACAGTAATAAGACTGGGGTTCTGAAACAGCCCATTGTGAAGTGTTGGGACAAAAATAATCCTTAATTTTAATGGCGATCTTCATGGATTTGGAAGCAGGATTAAAAGACATGTCTGCAATATTGGGGGTCTGGGGGTAAGAAACAGAAGAGGCTTCTTTTGGGCTTTATTTGTTCTCTCATGAATAGATGTTTAAAGACACATCAGTTGATTCTCAGTGTGGGGTTTTCACTCCCTAAGCTGAGGCACAAACTCCCATCTCCACTCTGCATAAGGAACAACAGGAAGTCCAATATAAGAAACACAGGTACTGTTTTATTTTTCATAAAATGATGGAGTGATACTGCAACCAGGAAAAGAAAAATATTCAACTTCAGACCTCCCAAGAATGGCATTAAAAAGTTAAGCAGCACTTAGTCTTCTTTAAGGTGTCATTTCTGCTCAGCGTAACTCTAAGACGCTTAATGCAGATGGATGGGATGAGCAGACTCTGCAAAGACAAGGTTTCCTTCTTTACATCCAATCTAAAAGCTTTTAAAATCTCTCTGTCAGGAACAATTTGAGTGCATATCAATTGCATCCCCCTACCACTGCAAAACTTAAAATGAGAGAGGATCACAGGGAAGAAAAACCACATTTTGATACCTGACAGCGAAATGAAACACTGCCAATCCGATGGGCTGCAAAGCTGGGACTGCACATTAACCTCGCTTTGCTCATTAAAGCTCTCATCCAATTAAAACAGCAGCTGGGCTGTGTCTGAGTGCTGCCACACTTTGGTGCTGCCAACAAGTTCATTTGTGGTGCTCCTCTGTGTTCCTCATGAAGAACAGGCTCTGGGACAGCCAAGGTTTTCATGGCCTGCAATACAGATCAACTCATAAAATAAAAATTGCCTCTCTTCACCTTTGATGCAGAGGATGTGCAGTGCCCGTATGTAAGAAATAAGTCAAACATTTTCCTGATATTTTCCTGATTTATGTACAGTCTGAGGTTTCATACAGTTCCTAAAGCCTAGGATTTCTATGGATAAAATCACTCTGCTCTAAAAAGGAAAGATCTGGAATAGGACTTACTTCTTTCTCATATTAAGACATGCAAAGTTCGTAATTTAGCATGGTGTCCTTGAAAGAAGAAAAAAAATCATTTTTATCCACAAAATGTGTATTTATCAACATACCAAAAGGAGAGTAATTGAATCATCTTCCATATATATCTACAGGAACAATCAAACTCATCCCCAGGGTGAGAGCCACCATTTCCCAAATGTTTCTATTCTATGTGTCAGTAAAATTATAATTCTCCTCACATCATCTCCATTTAGCTCATAGTTTTCATAATGGCTCTAATAAATTGCAGTAATACTGGATATTCTCAAAGAACAAACTGGTGGCTTTATTCTCATTTCACAATACAGCCTGAGCAAAAGCAAAAATAAAATAAAATAAATGCCAGACATGCAGGGAAGACTGGGAGCAGCTCCATTAAAGTCAATAGTCATACATAAAAATACATAAAATGGAGAAAGAAGAAGAACAAATGTCTTTAGATAATGTAGGAGAATCACAGTATGAACCCTCAGCAGAGATTCATCTACAAAGAGAAGTTAGTCAGAACTGATTTTTAACTTGCCATTTCAGGCTGAAGGAGGAAAGAATAAAAAATTCAGAGCAGCAGCATTGTCTGAAGAAGTCTTTTGTGCTTAAACAGTAAGTCCTGAACAATTTTAAAGCTCAAAGTATGGAAATGAGCATCACAATCCATTGCTTCTACTACTTTCCTTTGTGGCTGGAGCTTGTTATTTAGCAGGACCATCAATTTGGCATCTTCAGTGACCAAAGTGCTGCTTTAAAAAAAATAAGTCTTATTAGCCAAAGTATTTGCATTATTTTCAAAAGCTTTAAAATGTAGTATTTTTTCATGGTTTAACAAATTGTAAGCATCTCTGATTTTCACCCCTGAATCAACTCAATTTAGCTGGAAGAAGGGGAAGAAAATAAGAAAAGGTTGCTTTTGTCAAGACTTTATAACAAGTTTTATTTTAAAGAGAGGCTTTATGGAAATTTTGTGGATGAACCTCAGCCTGCAACAAGGTACCATGGGGCTGCTCACTCACTGCCCTGCCCCAGAGGGATGGGGAGAAGGATCCCAAAAACGGAAAACCCAAGGGTTGGGAGGAGAACAGATGAAGAATTGAAATAAAATGTTATTATTATTATTATTATTAATAATAATAATAATAACACTAATAATAATCGATGGTGATGATGATGATGACGACAATGAAGAAGAGAGAGGCACAAACCCCAAGAAACACAAGTGATGCCCCATGCAGTTGCCCGGCACCCACTGACCAGTGCCCAGCCCGCCCCTGAGCAGAGATCAGCCCCTCCCAGCACACCCCCCAGTTTATAAACTGGGATGGTGTTCTGTGATATGGAATATCCCTCTGGCCAGTTCAGGTCAGCTCTCCTGGTCATGCTCCCCCCTGGTTTCTTTTTCTTTTCCAAAGTCTTGGAGCAATGCAATTTTTAATTTTTTTATTTTTCTGGAGAAAAGCCAGTTTAGCAAGGGAACTGTTTGCTGCACCGTCTCTCCTCAGCTCCCAAGGACCTACCCTGTATGGAAGCCCTGGATTCTTCTCTCTCCTCAATCCCCCTCTCCAGCCTGGCCCAGTTGTCACTGAGCTGACCAGTGACGGGGACATTTTCCACTGGTAAATCCCTGCTGCAGTGGATCGGTTACACCAGATTACCCCATGCAATGTTCCAGGGAGTGCAGCTCAAGGCCCAGGCACCCAATTCCCTGTTCTGCCATCTGCCTTTGAGTGGTGCTGTGCAGGTCTCACCACCTTTCTGCCCTCCTCAGATATGAATACTCAATCTTTCATAAAGCAAATGGAAGTCTACAGCTGAAACCAGATTTTTTTTTTTTTTTCTTTTCATTACTGACCCCTCAGATTTTCTAATTTATTTTGGGTCCGCTCTTCATTCCAAGTTTGCTGGTAGAGGAGGAGGAAGTGAAACAGGTTTGGCAGTATTCTGAATTCCAGTACTGAGCCTTCAAGAAGTATATTCAATTCCAAGATTCAGGAAACTCAAGGAGTGGTTACACGGTGAACCCAATCAGTTTAATAAATATATTCCAGCTTGACGGTGCCGCAGATGCTCATCAAAGAGTTGTTTGATTTTAAGTAAGATTTATTTAAATAATACATCCACTGAATCAATAAAATGCCACCTCTTGCTGCAGCTCTCACCTAGCAGTTCAAAACATCCAACAGATTTATAATGAACTTCATTGTCCCCAGCTGCTGTTGGGTTTTACATCCTTTCACACCTAATCCTCACCATCTGCACATTCAAGATTAGACATGATCCCTCATGGACCTTGCTGCGTGCGAGCATCCAGCTCAGTGGCTCAGACAAATTTCTCTCATCACTCAAACCACATCCCGTGCACCCACAATTACTTCACAGCATTACAGAGAGGCTCACTGGAGTCACAGAAATACATTCCTGTTACTTGGCAATTATTCAGCAGCTGGGAGGATTATACTTTTAAATTGCTCGTAGGTTGTTAGCACATAGATGCTACAGGTTTTCAGGTATTTTAAAAATGAGTAACTAAGGTTAGTGTCTGTTTATCACCGTTTTTACACAGGGCCTGCCTTATTACACTGGTTTGAGAATTTAAAATAGGAGCCTGTTCAAAACAATCTGCATACAAAGTGTATAAAGTACCTTCTAAAGGTCAGTCCTAAAACGCTCCCTATGGTTTTGGCATTTCAAAATTTTTTTTGCAATCATTCAAAATCTTAGTCCTGGAGCTATGTGAGCAGAAAAACACACAATGCATTTGGACAACCCGAAATACTTCAGCCAGTATGTGCTGTATAATTCACCTCTCACATCATTCACACATATTTCTACAGCTTCCATTAGCATTGCAAAGTTCGCAGCAACATTGTTGGCTACAAGGCCTTTGGAGTCACTGTTACCTCTGGCTGCAAAATCAAACATTAAGCTGACATAACAGCTGTTAAATGCATTAAATGCTGCTGTCTTAGCGGTTGTTTCAAAGGTTTTTAAGTTATTTTCCTGAGGAAGAGATTCTAACATGCTCTTTCCTGTGAAAATTAAAGCCTGAAGGATGCAGGCCAGCATCACCACCCACGTGATCTGCATGGCAGCCCAGTTATGGAGCTACTTTGGTATGTGGCAATTCCAGAAACAGAAACCTGGGGTTACCAAATCAGTGTGTGTTTGGGTTTTATTGAACATGTGTAATTCAGCTGAAGAGGACAGGAAATGATGGTG
The DNA here is from genome assembly GCA_013397175.1 of Platysteira castanea. NCBI lineage: Eukaryota > Metazoa > Chordata > Aves > Passeriformes > Platysteira > Platysteira castanea. Next base: position 175,402 of record VYXC01005510.1, read on the forward strand.
ACACTGCTCCAAACCAAGGGAGTGACATAAATTTACATGACCAGCACAGAGCCACTGTAATTGAGTGTGGCAGCGTCCTTTTAACTTACAGCACCAGAACATCCTGTAAGTTCATGGTATGCTCCAGATCCCAGATGCTTTGGACTGGGAAAAGGGTTTAACAAGGGACCAAATTCATCACATGCATGTGGATCCGAGGAATGAAAAAAATCCTGACTCCTCTGTTTAGCTATTCCTTTAGTTCTTCTGTCTTTGCTATCATTTATTTCTGCTTCACCAGAGCCTGAAGTGTGCCTTGGACAGGGAGTTAGAATGCAGCCCATGTCTTAAGAATAAGCTACTATTTAAATTAGAAATTAAATAATGCTTAAAAAAAGCCTATGGGAGTTGTCCCAATCACGATGTAAAATGAGCAGTATTTTAATTTAATATAACAACTCTCTTCCTCTCTAAAATTTCTGGCTCTTGAAGAAGTTTCAATATATGGAACAGAAATACCACTTTTGTCCTAATGTATTTTCCTTGCTACTTTCATAACAACGAATAGTTTTAAATGAGAGAGAAAAAAAGTTGTAATTTGTGTCCTGGAAAAATACCTCTATTTTTGGAAAAGCAATGAGCATGATTATCTTCCACTGAAGTACAAGAATAATAGGTATTAATGATGGCACTTCTGCTAATTTCATAACCCATTCTCTCAGCTGAATGAAGCAGGCTTTATTCAGTGAGCCTCACTGAATTCAAACATTTGAACACCACAAGGTGTTCAGCACCATACAGCACATCCTAACAGTGCAAATACTGTATTTTAGCTCAGTGCTAGATAATGGATTAGCTGTACTGGCAGTCCTCAGTAGCAAATACTCTTTAAAAGAAAATTAGCCTTTAGAAAGAGTGTTTCAAAACAATCAGTGAACCCCGACAGCTTGGGGAAATAAAATGCAAAGTCTGCAATAATATATCCTGTGACTGCATTTTACTGCCTTCAGTGATTTTCCCATGGATCTCCTACCCCCTAATTTTAGAAAACAATTGTCTCACTCATCAGTTTCTTGAATATAAAAGAGTCATTCCTAGGAATATGAAATATGGATGTCACCCCCTCATGTACTAGACAGAGTTACTCTGTCTTAGGAGTAATCATAAGAGCATTGGCACAAAATTCCTGGTTCATAGACATGAAATTTAACAGGAATTGTCATAACAGATGGGACTCTTACTATTATTTGACCCACACAAAATGGGTCAGTTTAGGATCTTCTCCAAAGCCAAGATGCATCTGTTCAGTCCCTGGTACTGTAACATTCACATGCAGGCACCTGGAGCTGCAGTGCCCCGCTCACATCCCTGCTGGGCAAAACTTTCTGCCAACCTCAGTCCTGGATTCCTGCCAGCCACGTTGGAAACTGGTTCTTGAAATCTATCTGCAATTGGGAAGACAGGGCCACTGTTTTCACACACACATGGATCTGCTGAATGCCAAGGAACTGTTCTTGAAACGACGAGAAAAAAATACCTTGGCACAACTACTCCTTCAGGAGCTTCCCAAAGGCATTTGGAGATAGGGAAGGGGAATCGACCTTGGCTAAAGGAAGTGAAAACCTGCGGCTGATGTGAAGTGAATGAGACAGGCTTTCTGCTGGGATGACAGCAGATGATGGTGTAATTAAATATTTACCCTAATGAGAGGTCACAAGGGAGTGTCCATAAGCAAAACTCGTATTTCCTCCTGCCTGCTTGGCCTTGCAGCCCTTACAGAGCTGTGTTTAGAACACGTGTGTGATTTAAATGTAATTACACACACTCACATTTCACCAACACGCCAGTTTTCATATGGTGACATTAACATCCCTTAGGAATTAATTAAACCTAACGAGACACCCATAATTAAGACTTCGGAGGTTTATTATTTCTCTTTTACTATTGGGAAACAGACCCAAGGAGATTAAGTGCCTTATCTAAGTAAATGAATCTCTAAATTACAGTGGAAACTCAGTCCAGGGGCCCTGATTCCCAACAAATTGACTACTTAAACACTGAAGACTTTGTGCACTGGCATTAAACAAATTGTCTGAGTTTAGTTGGCAATGTATCCTTTTCTGGACGAAAAACTATTTCATGAATTAGATAGTAGCCATGTTGTGAATCTTTCCCTTAAAAAATTAAATCAGTTCAACACCTCTCTGAACTTTTAACTGTGAGTGTTTGCTTTCATATGACTTTTAGAAACACTTTGTCCATTTATGTTCATCTCTGTGAGATGCAAGAACAGAGCCTTTACTATGCCTGAAACATTACTGAAATGTTTTTGCAGATTGAGAAATACATTAGATAAATTATACTTTCTAACATCAGGCTGTTTCATCAATTAAAACATACACATACAAGTATCGAGGCATCATCTGGTTATTTTTAAACCTTCAGCTATAAAGGACATAGTAAAAAGCAATGAGATTTTAGGGAATGCTTCCTCTTCTGGATCACAAACACTAATAAAAATTGTGAACCATGACCTTGAGGTAGCCTTCATTTTCAAAGGCCATTTCTAACAACCAGAGAATAAAGTATGGGAAAAAATGCTTAAAAAAAAAAAGTTTTAAGTCATGCAAGTTGCAGGAGTACCTGAAAGGACCTGAGGACCTGAAAGACCATTAGTCTAATGCAAAGTGGCAGTTCCTAATGTAAAGAAGTCATATAACAACCTACAGTCAAATCCATTAGGAAAATGAATGACCTACTGACCTCAAATCACATTTTTTATTGTCTACTTAATTAGAAAATCACTGAATAACTGCAATTTAAGATCATCTGCATGCAGCTCCTTATAAAATTTCCGTATGGGTGAGCTCTAAGGAGTCCTTGTGACGCAGACTGTCACAGGAAATGTCACCTCACCTTTGCACGCCATCCAAACTTGAAAGAGAAGCAGACAGTTGTCTTTTTAGGCTTGAAAACCCTCATTATTGATCCACGGAACATCAGCGCGTTTCATGGCTTGTTTGTTCCCTAAAAATAGTAACTAGATTGTGTTCAAGTGCCACTTTTTAAGAAAAAAACAAAACACAGCAAAGTGAGACAAGCCTCAGTGCACAGGTAGTTGAAAACTGCCCAATTTCCACTTTGAAAAAGCCAAAATAAGAGATTCCCCAAAAGCTCCACACACCATTTGCCTCAGCTCTCGGCCAGTCCTGGGAACCTGGGAATCCTAAAAGTTCAATTCGACTGAGCTCTTGTCTTTCTCTCACTGCCAGTGCACAAATCTGTCCTCATTTTCACATTGTTCTTCCCAATCCCCCACCTTCTGCCAGGCAGGTCGTGGCTCAGGGTCTCTTTGGCCCCTACCAGTATTTTTTGCAGAGAAACCCAACCTGATAAAACACACAATCAATGTTTGTGCCAATTCTAGAAAGAAAAATGTGAATTTATATACTAAGCAGTAATAGCATCAAATTTATATTTTGTGTGTTTTTTTCTTTTGGTGTAACTGGCCTGGTTTTTCACAGCTACCAAAGGAGAAACAGGAGACACTCCACAACCACTCTGCTGCTTTCTTCCTCCCCTTTTACCTTTGGTTGTGACTCCTGCTCTGCTGGAATTGCTCTCAAACCAGCCTGGCTGGAGATGCAAACACAGGGAAACTCCAAAACAACCTCCACCAGCAGTACCAAGAAACAGAAACATTTAGACATGTCCTAAGTACAGCAACACTTTGTCAAACACAGCAGAAAATGAGTTGGGAATCAGCCTTCAAGATGCCTGAACCAAAAAAAGATGAAATAACTGGATAGTTATTACAAAGAATTGAAGATGTCAGTCACACAGGAACCTGTGGACAGGTGATACCTTTTCCTGCTCCTAAAAATGACAGATAAAGAGGAAACATCCACAAAGAATGATTGTATTTACTCATCTCTCCAACCTTGCACTGAAAAGGAATGCCTGGAAGTGCTCTGGTCTCTCTCCTGATCTATTCAGCCCCTAGGAAAGGCTCCACAACCATCTGCAGACATCAGAAGTTATCAACCGCTCCAGCTACTTGCTCCCCTCCTGCTCTGCTTCACGGCCAAAAAGAGACAAATGGGTTAAACAGGAAACAAAAAAATGAGAATTAACAAACCCTAATTCCCTAATGGTTGAAATAATGAAGGGCAAAGTGAACTTAGTGTCATAGTGAAGGGTACTTGAAGAACACTGTTACGTGACACAGAGAATACAAACATTCGGTCCCTGAGGCACTACTGGTTTCAAGGCTGTTTCCATCTGTGCAGCTCTCACTGCTGCTTTCTGGTTCACAGGGAGATTATTTTACACTTAGCCCTCAAAATATTTTTCATGGATTTATACAGTCTTACTGTGAAAAAGCAGGACCAAACAGCACCTTTCTGCTCTGCCTGATAAGTTCAGTTCTGAGCAATATTCTGTGTGTTTAGTTTTTTTCCCCTATATTTGAAACAAGAAGCTGCCAGAGCTGAAGATCTACAAACAATGTGTGGCATTCTTCTCACCTATATCTCACCTCTTCTTTTTATTCTTCTGCCTCATTTCTCTTTTTCTGTCTTTGTTTAATTGCACCATCTAAATTTCTTTTTTATATCTACCCTCCTTTACTTCTCCCTTTTACTTTCTCTAGCAAACTACTCTCACACTCTCTCCATCAACTTTCTCTTCCCACCCGGCAGGCAGGTGCTTGGATAGTGGAGATCGAGGAGCCAAACCTCTTGGTCAATTTTATCCAGAACATGGAGAGAATGAGGAAAAAACCACAAACGAAAACATTGAGTGAGAGAAAAAATAACCACATTTTACCAAAAAGTAGAATAATTTTTTTTTAAGTTGAATAATGATGCTTACACCAAGATCAAAAGCAGGATGAGTCACAGAACTGCAGATCCTCCTGTGCAAGAATTAATGCTGGAAACTAAACCCTTGAACTTCCCAGACAAATAAACAAACAGAAGACCCTACAAGATACATTTTTGGTTGTGGACCAAAAGAGTGTAGGAAAGTATAATGGGGGAAGAGGATTTAAGTGCTGTCAGCTTTTCAAAACAACCCTTCACTCCATGATCTACAGCTTTGACACTCCGTGTCTGAAAATTCAACTTATATTGACATTTTCTTCTTTCTCTCTGGTTTAGTTTAGTCCTGAATCACCTGTTCTGCTGCTCCTGGGTGCAAGATGCCGTTAACAATTTGACATCTCTGCCACTGTGCACTAAGCACATTCCAGTGCTTGCTCCTGCTGATTGCAAATGGGACACAGGGATCTCTCAGAAAAAACTTTTTATTATGGGATCACAATGCATGGCTACATTTATGCCTTGGTGGCCAGCAGTGCCTATCTAGCAATAAACATCTGAGGAATAAGCAACTTTGATACAGAGCACAAAAATCAGGGCTGGAGAATTCTTATCTCCTAAAAAATACAGAATTGTCTCCCGGTGGACTCTTAATTCTGCCAAAAAGCTGAGCAGATCTACCAGGTGATTTCAGCATACCTAATTCCTATTTACTTATCTACTTCTGTCTGCCTGAGTTGTTAAACAACTTTTTGGATATGTGTCCTAACTCCTGTATTGTGTGCTACATCAATAAATTCATGTGAAACCTTTGCCTCAGTTTCCCAGTTCCACCCGACTGCAGCAACAACCATCAGCTCCCTCCTCATCACTGCACAGCTGTTTCATCACCCGGGTATCACTAACGACCACCTCACTTTGAAAGAGATCAAGGGTGGGGATAGCACATGAAATAAATATACCTGCAGGTGGGAAAAATCCAGCGGAGAAATATTAAAAGAAGATAAAAAACCCAAACAAAGAAAAAAAACTTGACAGTTGGGGTTTTTGGTGGAGGGAAAAAAAATTGAAGACAATCAAGAAAATACCAAAATTATCTTGCTTATGAAAAAAGAGGAAATACACATGTCAAACACAGAGTTAACAGTGGCTGACTTTGCCTCTTTTTAATTCCAAATACTTCCACACTTGGAAAATTTAGGTGTGACTTTTTTTTTCCAATTTCTCTCCTAACCTCTAATTAAAAGTCACACTAAAAAAAACCCTCATTCACTGATAAATATATGGAAACTTTAATAGTTGCCAGAATAAGTGCACTAAATATGGATACAAAATTAAATGCTAAAAGCAGAGCTATTTATCATCCTGCCTTTACTTTCCCATTCACATATCCTATATACATATATACTTTTTTATTGGAGGGGGAGCTATATTTCAGAATTCTAACTCCCAACCTAACAAACATGGATTTTTTTCTGAGTACAGCTCTGTGCTAAAGAGCAGGAATGCTGCACTCTGCATTCCCTGATTCAGGAAGCATCACGCCATTTGGGACAACAAAATCGTGACCTACACGTTTGTCTAAAATAACAGTATCACAGTTTTGAGGGCTGAAGGAATCCAGTTCACCACCCACATCCTTTTATACTATGACTGTTCTTAAGGAACATCACTTCCCTTTCCCAGAGGCAGCTTCCCAAGTGCTGATGGCAGAGCCCTCACACCGCAGACACCACATGAATACCACAGCTTCACTTTTTGACATTAATGGGTTTTCTCTAACATATGATGGAGAAAATGCCTCATTTCTCCCCATCATCTCCCAAAGAGACGCTAAGTGTCTTTAGCCAGCTGTGACGACGCCACCATGTGTGACAACATTCTCACAGCTTTGAAGGGAACAGGAAAAATTTCCATAGTCTGGAGAAAGCAACGGCTTCTTGTATGCAAGGAAAACAACCTGCCATCTAATAAGAAAAACAATTGTATTTATTTTCACATGGAGGAAACTGAGGATCAGACATGACTTCAGCAAAGTCATGAGGGATCAAAACACAGGGCAAGCAGTAAAGTTCAACCATGGCTGCTTCGAGTCCTGTTCAACAGTCACAGCCATCATCGGCTGTTGATGCTGCTAATTCCATAGGGAACAGGGAACAAAACACCTGTAAAGAAGACATTAGGACACACTGGACTAATCCATCCCATTCCTGACATTCCAGGAGATTCCACACCTGGTGGGCCAGGCACAGTCTGTGCTGCCAGGAGGCACACGGTGAAAGCAGATTAAAAGCTGATTCGAACATGAAATCACAATTACTGATTCCGTGATTATTCATTACATTTACTGATTGCAGGACATGACCCTGCCTTGGCACACACACTCCAACTCCATCCACGATGCTCCCTCTCCCCTTAACATGCCACACTCTTAAAATTCAGCAGGTCAAATTTCAGATTCTTGAATAAGAGATTTACCTATCACGTAAGGACATGGTGCCTTCCCCAGTTCATTTAAACCCAGCAAATGCAGCAACCTGCTCTAGTGCAAGGTGTCCCTGCCCACGGCAGTGGGGCTGGAATGAGATGATCTCTGAAGTCACCTCCAACCGAACCCACTCAGTGATTCCATGGTAATTATTTACCTATTTTATGTTATCTCACAGCTAGAAAGAAGTGCACACCAGTGCCTAAGTGCTACAGCTACAGCTCATTCTCACATTGCTTGTTGTGGTTTTATTTAGTTAAGAAATTCGCATGAAACTTTCAGATGACACACGATACATATGTGCAGACACTTCAGTATTTTTTTTACCCCATTCCTGCTGTTGTTTAGTGAAATGATGGCATCTATCACAAAAGCAGCAACAGAGTAGACTGTTACAATTTTACTACTAAGAGGCAAAATGTGAATAAATGATCCTGAATGCAGAGATTTTTTTAACTGCTGTTTGTCTCGTGACACAGGCTTCAGGCTGCACCACAAAGCCAGGGCAGATCCCTACCAGTTTTTCATTAAGCCAATTTTCTCACGCACAATAACCTATTAAGGTCATAATGAATATCCTATAAAAGCAACTTAAGAAGACATAAGAGATACACACCACAGCCAAGCCCTTTACTGTAATACATTAAACTTGTTTCCTACTCCATAGGGTATCCACAATTTTATGTCCTTCATCCACAATGAACTTTATAAGCAAGCTAGAGGACTTACCCTGATTTCACTCTTTATCCACACTAAGAGGACAGAAAAACCAGAGCACGTGCTACAGCACATTATCTTCTTGCAAACAAATCTCTGGCAACTTCAGGAAGAATACAGGTTCTCACAGACTTCAGTTAACCTCTTGGGTAAAACTGTATTTCTAAGTATAACACCATGAATTCGTAGACAACAAACAGGCAGTATAATTTAGTGCTGGCTTTGAAATACACAAAAATGTTTTACTGGGCTGACAGCTCTCAGCAATAACTCTCTGAAGTACTCAGCAATTCAGAAAGGCAAAACTGAGAGAATGCTGGAATTAATTTACCACCAGAGATGGGCTCCAACTCTATATAGGGCCCATGAAGTTCAGTTTCTTTCAATTCACACATATAATTATGTTCCATTTTTGTTAAACAGAAACTGCAGAAAGGGTTTTGTTGGTGGGTGCTTTTGTCCTTTTCTCATTTCTTGGCTCACAGGAAAACAGAGGTATTATGGGAGACAGTTACAAGCTATTTTTTCCCCCCAAACAAACCTTTAGTGCATAAGAAGATAATGCAGCTTTTGTTTAGAAGCCTTAACAATCTGGTGGCATGAGAGACACTGAATGGATAGAAGGATATAAAGAAGCCAAGCTAAAATCTGCAGGTTTCAGGTACTATTTTAGAAACACAGATTTTTCCCTCAGACAGCTTTAACTTCCGGTGGCATTCATAGAATCACAGAATCAACTCCGAAATCACTGCAATACAGGGGTGAAGAGCTAAGATTTGTTTGACATTGCCTGGATGAATTCTCATCCCTTCAGAGGCTTCTCCTGTGCTACGTTTCCTGATGGCAATAATATTTTAATCTGTGTTAACAGGTGACTGTCAAGTGATGTTACAGCATCCAGGTGGGAACAAAGTGATGGCTGCCCGAAGTCTGTTCCTCAAAGGCAAAATCCTAAACCCAATTATAGCAACGCAGTATCCTCCTGCATGGGATCTACCCTACTTTTACAGACAGGTAATTTCAAAACACCCCCTCCCTTTCTCTATTGTTTTAATTCAAGTGGGTTTTGTTTTTTAATTAATTTTTAAAACTCAGCTAGGAGAATCAGGGAGGGATTAGCCAGTCAATGTTAAAGACAACTGAATAGAGACTTTTGGTGTAATTTTCACTGACTCAAACAAATCATGCATTTTTATCATTTATTTAGTTCAAACTCAACATCTGATGCATGGCTGCCTTTGATTCAGAGTGACAAGAAAAAAGTTTACTGTTAAAGATTAATCATGTTCTTCTGTTCCCACTCTCCTTCTGCTCTTGGATTTAGGAGGATGCACTTAACTGTAGTTTTATTTTCACATTATGAAAAAATCTGGTTTAGATTCCATTTATTTGTAATTTATTCTTCCATATTTCTTACTCAACAGTAATGTAAGTAATGCATGTAATAAACATACATTTCATTCATTACTTCTGTACTTGACTAATAAGCAGTGACTACTCTCACAAAGTCCTTCTGTTTATCCACGATTCTAAAATGTGTAGTTTGTCTTTCTCTTCTTTGTTCTTCTCACCTCTGAAATGTCCTTATGGTCACTATCTCTCAATTTAGTATCACTTGGAGGAACTCCTGGCTTTGGTGCAGGGAGTACTGCTCCTTCCCCTTTCCCGGCTGTTCCAAGGCACAGCTCCCATCACCACACTGCAAGAAAATGCATGTGCTGCACACCCCACCCATCACCCAGGGGCCTGACACCAGGAAATGATATTTTCCTCTTTTTCCCTGGAAGTGTTCAAGGCAATGCTGGACAGGGCTTGGAGCAACCTGGTTTAGCGGAAGGTGCCCAGGGGGTTGGAACTGGGTGACTTTTAAAAGTCCTTTCCAGCCCAAACCATTCCATGAGTCTATGATTTTCTCTGTTACTTTTGATGTTAATCTTCATTTTGTGTAAAGCCTGCTGTGTCAGGAGCAGATCTGTCATTCCAAAACTTACCATGTATTTATCAAATCACACTCATTAATAACAAAAAAGGAATAAACCCAGTTTTTTGTCTTTAATAATCTCATTCATTTCTTATCTGAAGCTTAACAAAGCCGTATTTTCACAGTAAGTAGCAATCCTTCCCACATGATTGCCATCAATGTCTACAGAATTCTAGCTTTTATTTTAAATGGTATTTAAAAGAGGTTCTGTCATTTATAGTTGCAAAGATAACTGCTGAAACATGAAAGCAAGAATATCAATGCTGTAGCTGCCTCCCAAGCCTGACAGATGCATTGCCTCTGCTGCTAATCAGAACAAGATGCTGAGAAGCCATGGTGAAATAAAAATTAAAAAAAAAAAACAAAAAAAAAAAACACCACACCCCACACCTAAAAATGATTAAAAACTAAAAAAACAAGCAACTTTCCTCACTTTCTGAGACTGACTCCTCCCCACTTTGTGCTGCTCCTAAGAAACTTGTAAAAAAAATTCCTTTCTTTCTTATTTGTCAAATATGGCAGGATTTCATGATAAAACCAGACAATTATGAAGAACTGGAATTGAAAAACATTCCTCTTCCAAAAGGCAAGCATAGGGTCCTGCACAAAGGAGAGGAGAGAGAAGGATGGGATCAGGAGGAAGGTAAAGGAGGGCTGATCACCCAGCTTCACTTCTATGTTCACTCTGCTCTCGCAAAATTTTCTACCCTTTCTGGACTCCCACCAAGAGAAGCCCATTGCCCCACACGTGGTTTTTCAGCTGCAGGGACCTGGAAGAGCCCCTGACCCAAAGGATGGGACCACATTTGTGCCAACTCTACACACAGCACTGCAATCCCTTTGCCTGTGAGGGATGCGATGGCTGGGACACCAAATGCTGAATTGCTCTGTGTTAACACAATCTACCCCACGCCAAGAGCTGTAACTCATCTGAATCTGAGGCTTAAATCCAATTCTAAAACCATTCATTTCAACACAAATAAAAAAAAAAAAAGCTACATTCTCCTTCAGCATAGAGGTAATCAAATATCTGGGCTGTATTGCTGCTGATGGGTTTTACCTGATTAAATTACTACTGGGAGGATAAAAGTATTGGTGAGCTCAGAGAGTTGAAGCAGTGCAATGCATAAAAATAATGTGCATCAGCACAATCCTGACAGTCAAGGGGTTAATTGCAATGCTAGAATGAAACATATAAAACTAATCACTATTTATTGTCAATCATTTCCAAATGAGTGGAGAAACAAAGTAAATGGATGTGGCATTTCCCTTTCAATAAACTAAATACTGAAAACCACGTCACCAGCAATTAGACAAATTAGCTGTATATTAAGTGAACAGAGTAAATAGAAAAGTATAAAATACAATGCATCTTTTTAAAGAGTGAAGAAACTTCATTTCTGACTAGAGAAATGGGCAACAATGGAATTTGAACTGAGAAAGTCTCAGTTCTACAATTACATCAACCTTTATTGCAGCTCCACAGAGCTAAGTTATCACTGTGGGATTGACTAAACCTTTCCCTGGAAATGGCCAGAGCATTCCGAGCTGAAGGATGATACCTTTATGGACTGCTGGTCGCTTTTAATTTCTTTATAGCACATTAAAATATAGTCACTCTTTTAGCCATTTTAACCTTGTTTGGCACAAATGGTTGCACTTGAAATTCATCGACTTAAATGGTCCATGGAAGGTATCATTAAGAATTGCTGTATTGGATTTTTTTTTTTCTAACTTGCAATGCATTTAATTATTAATGTCCCTCTATCATTTATGGTCCATTGTTTTTTAGATTTTCCTCATCTTTCACCTTACCTGTTCAAAGAGTTACAGAACAAAGAATTCCAGATACAAAGACACTCACAGTTATCACAGACCTTGCAATAGTCCAGAGTGTCTGTACTTTGAGTTTTGGTAATTACACAAATATCCAAGGTTAGGCTCAATAACAATGTGAGGGCAACGCTGTCATTTGCACAAGACAATCTGGGGGTACTACAGGCTCATACACCATTAAGTATATTTTTCATGCATATATATATGCATTATTGTTTTATTTGTTCTTACTTTAGGATGACCTCTGAAAATAATTGTATTTATGTTTCTTCGATCTAGAGTACAACTTGAGGAATACAGGTTAGCTCGCTGATTTTCAGTAACAAGAGGGCCTGTAACCTTCATAGATTATTAATTTTCGTAAGTTTTCCTTGAAAAACTCCAGTGTTGTTAAGATTTAAATCTGTAATCTGCAAACAGATCTCCTTTCTGTAAAATCCAACAGCAGAGTGACAAGAAGGACTTGCCTTTGAAATAAAAAAGGGAAAAAAATGCCATAAAACTACCCTCATTCATCTAGCCAGTAACTGTCTTTACTTCTGTATTTATCTTTATATATGTTAAAGCAATGACTTCTTTTGTAATGTTGCTGAAGTAGCCAAAAATGATCTGTTTTCTTTTTCTGTACAAAAAGAGAATTTTAAGAAAAAAAAACACTAAACAAAGAGTTATTTATTTATCTTTCTTGGAATCACTACCTATTAGCTATTCCTTTCAATCATTACCTACGATTTTACTGTTCCGTAAATAAAACTGGATCAGGTCTTCCAACAAACCTCTTCCCTCTAGTTCTTATTTCCCAGCTGTACATCAAAAAGTAAATTCTTGTTTCTTGTCTTGGAGCAATTTACCCCAACCCCGTAAGAGCAGCCCCAACACAACAACAGCGCTGAGCCTCAGCACCACCATCTCCAGCATCCACAGGGAACGGGAGGAGCCTGGAAGTGGATCTGGAGAGTGAAACAGCTGGAAGCAACCGAGCTGAAGGAACAGCCAAACTGAAAACAGATGTGCTGGAGCTCTCAAGGTGACTGAGAGCCAGGGAAGTTTGGGTTAAAGGGCTATTGCAGAGGTGCCCATAATTTTCTCAAGCTTAAGTCAGTGCTACATAAATCAATATAGAACAAAATACTACCCTTTTGGAAAAAATAAAACCCAGCAAACCAAACTCCAAAATTTTAAGGGAAGAGTAGAGCTAGGAGCCCAAAATCCTGTATTCTTATTAAATGAAAGCATTTATCTGAAAATAGATATTAGATACGTCCAATAGAAAAAAAAAAGGTTATTACATACATGAATACTAACAAAAAAATAACGTAATTTGCCTAAGACTTGAGTTTTCTGTGAGAGTGCTGAATTATACAGATTTGCAGAGCCTGGGAGATTGTGTTACGATCATGGATACATTGACTGAGTCCCATCTCACCAATTTTCTTTCCTGATCTTTGAGGAAAATTATCTGACAGGGTATCATGAAGCCCGGAGTTCCTGGTACCTAAGAATATGTTCTTCCCTTTCCTGGCCATGCTCTAAACCATTCCTAATTACCACAAAATATCGATTTAGCACTTTCCAGGAAGCATTAAATGGCACAACTCAGCTTTAATACCAAAAAGCAGAAATGCAATATAAAACCAGAGGGTTCAGTGTTGTAAACTCCTTACAGCCTTGGACACCATCTCTGGACATAAAGGGGGATCAGACGCACTGAAAACTCCCCTTTGAACTTTCTAAGTTCTTTATAACTTGTTTGTGATCCTCCTTAATAACCCAATGAAACAACAGAATCCACTGACTCACTAAAGAAAAAGTCACGTGAATATGTTAAAAAGCAACAAAGGAGTGAAGACATTTGAAAACACTTTTCATTGCACATGTCTGTAATTTTATGTCTTTCAATAAAGGTCTATTTTCTAGGGGAAAAAAAAGATGATACAACAGTAAACTTTAAACTTCAGGAAAAAAAAAAAAAAAAAACCTGAATCTGCTTCAACTTTCCAAATATGACATTAGGTAAGCATGAATGTGTGCCTCCATTCTGAAGAGCACACATAAGGAACCACCTTAAAAGTGAAGTAATGAAAACATTTCTTTATGTATCCTGATTTAAATTTGGATTTAGTTGCCAAAAAATTAACAGAAAGTACCAGTATCCATTTATCCACAACAGTTCAGAACCATGCCCATTATGTACATTTTTCATACCTGCACGGGGAAGAATGGAAACAAAATTTGTCCCCTAACTTTTTAACAAATGCATTTTCATTTTCAGTCTCCTCTTCCTTTACAAGCAGTGATTTAGCTCAGGCCGGGGAAGCATTCTAGGGAAACATCACTTCACACTTGTTCCATGGATAAATTTTCCTCCTAGACACCTCCTGTTGCCTATGCTGTTCTATGTTTTCAGAAAGTCGTGGGAATCTTATCAGAAGCTGTTTTCCAAGGAACCTGGGCAATTCACTGGGCATATTGAATTGCAGAAAAAAAGAAAGTCTTGTTCACCAGGTTTCTTCCAGAGCTGGGAATACAAAAGCAGCAGCTTCCACGGGTGTACATATATATATATATGTGTGTGTATGTATATATTTAGGTCTGTTAATTCAGTACGAGTGGAACAGAATGTATTTTCTATATAGGAAGCAAAAAAATCAAAACAAAAGTATGGAATAGCCAAGAATAGTCCTAAAATTTCTGCACAGTAACAGAGAAACCAAAGCATTCAAAGTCAAATAAGAACAACTTCTACAGGACAATTTTCTTCTTATGCATTCAATGCCTTGTCCATACAGAGTTACAGTAGCAATACCACAGCAATAACTAGGATTGCTAAGACCATTCATTACAATTTTATAAGAAAATAAAGCTCTAATCCTTTGTGTTCTCAGTGAAGAGCAGGTAAACTATATATTTGTTGCTGGGATTTCTTCTCCAAATAACTAATCCACCCTGAATAATCAACACAGAATGACAGTCAGCAATCCAGACCACTGACAGGGCCTCTCCTTCCACTTTTAATTTCCAAAATTTCATTCATTTGGGCCATTATTGTTCTTTTACCTCCATTGATCTTTTCTGCCTACATCTGGTAATAAAATGCAATCACTGCAATATGTTTATTTTGATTATTATATATAAAACACACACACATGCATACATACATACATATACTTTTATACATATATTTACATATTTATACACTACATATTCATTACTCTACCTAACTGAAATCTTACGTCACAGACTAATCTATGACAAAATATTCTTAGGGCATTTAAAATGCCCCTGCACAATACTCATTATAAATGGAAAATTAATGAGGAAAGTTGCTTAAATATTGACTCCAATTTCCCAGAGACTTGAGATTAACATTTTTTAAGTGGATGCAAACTCATTTTGATATGTTATGGTCTTTATCAATAAATAAGTCACACTGTTTCTCAAAATTGCCATTAAATTAATCTGCTGGTGTATTCTGAATTTTGCTACAGCACCTGAATAATACAGTAAACACTAACTCCAACCTTATCACTCATAAAATTCTGTTCTTCAAGTTAATAGGCCCAGGAATGGTTACAGATATTGCTCACGAGAGTGTGCACAGAGAGCATGAAAACTCCAAATTCAGACAGGCCCTGTATGAACTGTGACACAAATCCACCTATACAAATGATAATATAAATACATAATGAAATAAATAAATACATAAATAAATAAATGGAAGAGCAAATGCTGGGTCCAGTCCTCCAAAAAAGAAAAAATGTCAAATTGGAGAAGGAAGAAAGTGGGGATTTTCTGTTTTTGATCCTAGGTCTTCAAGCGGTACACATCAAGAAATGTTGCAAACTGCAGTAGAATAAACTTAATAACTCATTTGACTCTAAACCAGGAAGGCTAATGACACAATGGTTTCCTGTTAAATTACTGGGCAGTTAGTAAGTCTAACTGTACTATATTCCAACTTTGGGAAAAATAGTGCAGCATGATCTCAGAAGACAATGAGAACTTAGACCCAAATGAAGGACAGGAATAACTCCTGACTCACTGGGAACAACCAAATACGTTTCCCATTTTTTTTCTTCTGTTTTTGAGGTGCCAGTGGCATCAGGGGTTCCTATGAGCTGAATTCTCCCAGTTCTACAAAAAGTCCAATTCCAGCTCTCTCTTTTGTATCTCTTTTGTCACTCTCGTCCAAAAGGACAAGAGGCAGAAGAGCTGCTGCATCACTTGTACTGGAAATCATTTCTAGTCCATAAGACATTTCAAGCAAATTTACTTTCTCATTATACTTGAAATAAATAAAAAACAAGCAAGCCAGGCTATGAGATCACCAACTAATCCCTTTTCCTGTTGCACAAACTCACTTGAAAACTTCTCCATTTCTCTCAGTTCTCATCTAAATTTTCTTGTGGCTGCTGAAATGTGTTTCTGAGGCAGAGGGAACACATGATAGTTCACATCCTTTGGTCAAAATGCGAGATTATTTTCACTGCCAGAGAGATTACTTATGGATATATAAATACTGTATTTTTTGCTTCAGTCATCCAAAACACTGACCGATTGATCTGGTACGAATCAACGATGACAAATACCAAATTTCATGTTTCCTTCTCAAAAAATTACAGTTCAAATTATGTAGCACACAGAACATCTCAATTTAGCATTACTCGAGAGTATCAGAAAACAGAATTTGGGAAATGTGATTTGTCTTCTTCCACTGATACTAACAGTTCTTTAAACAAAGCACTACAGAACATTTCCTTTCTCTTGATTCAACTTTTAATCCAAAGTTAACTATTGAGGTTTGTACATTATAATCCAACAGGGTGTTATAATCAAGCCCATTTTGTGTGTATCTGTGTGGGAGGGGGTACAAGAAGGGGGTACAGCTTGGGGCTGGGTTTATTTAAAGGAGAGCTGAGAAGTTTTTTGGTGAAAGGCTCTGTTGATAAATGGTGATTAGGAGAAGAAAATTGGTTATTCAATGAACAAAGTGGTGTGTAATTTATTTTACTTCATTAGATGCTGCATTCTTCAAACACTGCTAGGAATTAGAATGCTTTGAAACTAATTATTGTAAGTACATTTAATCATAACTTTGAAGTTACTTTCAACATGGCATGTTCTTTTTGATTAAATTATATCTTTCTGCCATTCCACTACAAGTACCTAGCTCAAGGGCAGAAGAGGAGAAAAAAAAAAACAACAAACCTTTCAAAATTCATAAATAAAAACAACAATAATTTTGCTTTGTTTTTTTCTGAAATATTTCCCCAACCTCCTATTGCTACGAGTGTACCAGTTCCTGCAGAAACTTGAGAGCAATTTTGAATACAAAAAAAGTATCACAAAATTAAACAATTATGTTATTATAGAGGGTACAAATAATTTCAAGCAGAGAAGCAGAATAGCAGGGAGCACAACGATGAACTAAAATGCACTTGCAAGGTGCATGGATTTTTTTGAGCAAAGATTAAAGGAGTTCAATACATTCTCTCTATCCCTGGCTTCTTAGTACACATAGTACTGGTAATTCAAGCTCTCAGTTATGTGGTATTTCTCTTTATCATGATAAATGAAGGCTGAAAGGAGCAATTTTGGTTTAAGCCTGCCTCCTGCTTGAAAGAAAGTTTTGGTTCAGTGATTTAAGCAAGGCAAGCACCATGAATCTCCTCCCTATTCCTGAGCTTGACTTGGACACGAGCAACTGGAAATTGGATCAGTCTGATGAAAGAACACAAATGTATCTTCAAGGAGCTTTGCTGATCTCAGTGATTCCCAGTCACCTTCCCTATTTTCAAATGTGCATCTTGTACTTCAGTGATTTCACTGGATTTCAGTTGGTTCTGTACAGCTCTAAGTGAAGACAGAGAATGTTTTTATACTCTTCTGAGTATTTTTTCTCTTTTCTTTTGCAATGTAAAGCGCCATTACCACAATGCAGGAATATGCATTACTCTAAGTAAGTCTCACCCCTGGAAGTGTTCAAGGCCAGGTTGGATGGGGCCTGGAGTCACCTGGGATAGTGGAAGGTGTCCCTGCCCATGGCAGAGGGTGGCACTGGATGACATTTAAGGTCCTTTCAACCCAAGCCACTCTATATTCCATATTTTCATGTTCTCTCACAGACAACTACCCCACTAGAGGAGAGAAAAGCACTTTTTCTTCTACTCTTTCTTAGGATTATTAACTGTCTGCCCAGCTTGTAGCAATAAATGGTAAATTACCTTATGACAGAAATTAATGTATTTGATAGCCTAATGTTTTACAAGTTTTGGTACTTCCATCTCTACAACATGGGCTCTTTATTGCATCTGGGTGAAGGGTTGGGAAGGCTAAGTGGGTAAGATTTATTTTGTAACTCTGCAGAGAAATGTTACAGCCTTAAATAGCCAGAAAAAGTCCCACAGAAACAGAGAAACAAGAGCAGATTTCCATGGGCTAATTTGTCTTAGTTTTGTAATAGAAAATGATAACAAAGCTGCTTATGTGGATCACCAGAACTGAAACCAAGAGGAAGGAAGTGGGAAAAGGCAAAGTGTATCCTGGAGTCAGGAGCTTGTGAGAGCAGTTAGAAATTTCTAGAGAAAAAGTAGGTTAAGGAGGTAAAATAAGCATCAATACTTTAGCTGATTAAATAGAGATGTAGCAGTATAGAAATAACGAGATATCAAAGGGAAATAAAAGAACATGTACTGAATATTATCATCAACACTGGAGGACAAAAGAATGAGAGAACATCTCTTTCTTCTTCAACTCCAAAGCACAATATTCAACACATAATTGCAGCCTATCCCCAAAATGTCACCCAAGTAAAAGAAAAACAGAACAACACCTTAATGGCACAAAGCAGTGGTTCTGCTTGTTCCTTTTACTTGCTTTTTAAATGACATATTCCATCAGTTCTGCATTCGTCAGAAACAGTGATTAGAGGAGGAAAAAACCTCTTTTGTTATCATCTACCTTAAACTTCAAAGCAGCAGGGACACTGAATGAAACACAACTCTATCAAAGTGAGCATTTATAATTCTTAAGTTTGATATTTATAAATTTACAAGGCTTTCCTAGTCATGCTGCTCAGAACTATCACAGAAAAGCACATGACTAAAACTGTAAATATTTGAGGCATGTCGTTCTATTTTGCCTCAGTCTGAGGGCTTCAGGGCACACAGTGTTATCAAGAGTTGGGGGAAAAGAGAAAACCCCATTTTCCCTGCCTTCCTCAACAGAGAAAGACTCATTAAACGTTATCAGGTATTATTATTCATTACTTATTACACTTACTTATTCATTAACTTCAAGCATTGGCCAACCAGTTCAAATCTACTTTTTATGCAGGGAATTCTCTTTAGGAATATCCCACATCCCTACTTATCCTGGCCTTCCCTGTTCAGCCTATCTCTGAACATCCTGATCACCAGCATCTGAACTCATGGCTTAATCTCTTTTGCACAGGATGTTGATAAACCATTCTGAGCTTCCCAATCAATAAATATTCTGTTGTGTAACTAAACTGCTGGATAATTTCTAAGTGAACTGAAAGACTCTGTGATATTTGAGCGCCCTGAAACTGTGGAAGATTCTGTACTGAGTTTGTGTGGCAAACAGGAAATATCTCTGCTGCAAATATCAAAACCAAATTGCCAAGTAAAAAGTAATTTGAAGTCTGTTGTAGGTCATATAATTTGGAATGTTAATTTAATAAAATTCTAATTCTTAAGCCTTTGAGACTTCTAAGTTCTGAAACAGCACTACACGGCCTTTATTGTGTCCATGCTCTGCTTTTACAGCAGCAATGCTGATGTAAAATACGCCACACAACACAAACCTGCATTATATGGGTTTCTGACTTCTCTTTTAGTTACCTGCAGCTTCTTTACATTTTACAATGTCAACTCCTCAAATGCACCAGCTTTAGATCGCTAAATGTAGTGATTGTGTATTTGTAAATCACAGTCATGTTCAACACAAAACTGAATTTAGGAAATTTATGGTTATACCTGGACATTTTTCTTAAAGCCTCTATAAATATATTCTCTTCAATTTGCTTTGTTTCCCTTGGATTACTGTGCAGACAAACAGGACGAGCTTTCTGGACTGACTTACTGGAGTCTTGCTCTCTTAGAGCTTGTGATGCTGCCATTTAAACATTTCTACACAAGATAACAAAAAATGCAGACAGAGCTGTAATTATGCAAATGTGCAAACTCAGTGACAATGAACTACCAGGGTCCAAAAGAATTCCAGAGACAAAGAGGAAGGGAACAGTAGGAAGCTGGACTCCTTTGGGGTTGTAATCTACAGCCAAATAAATGACAATTTATAAACAACACAATAAGGGGTTTAATAGCTGGGGTAATTTTCAATGCTTATATATCCATGCATGTAAAAAATACAAGAACCCCAAAACCCATGAATCTTGTAAAGGCATATATGTAATGTTTACAATTATTAGCTAATAATAATAATAATAAATAATTACAATTAAATAATAATGATAAATTGATATTATTTTGATATTGTTATTATTATTATTATTAATACTACTGCTAGTGCTTTCACATATTCAAAATTTTCTAAATTATTCTGATCTTAATTTTCTTCTTAATTCCTTACTAACTACAAGGCGTCCTTCAATATTTTGCCAATTCTAAGTCATCACATTTCATATATCAATCAGCACTGTTACAGTCAGAGGTTTCATTTTCCATCACAATTGTAACTGGACTGCAAATCTGCATAACTAATCTTGCAGAGAATTGTCAATACAAAAATAAAAGTACTAGAAGAGACCTCTAGTGAAAAGAAAAAAGAGAAATGGAGAGTGTCTCCTGCAGTCGCTGCTATATGAGAGAAGTCAACACACCGCAACAAGAAAAAAGAAGAGCATGCAAAATATTTAAATTCTTATTATAGGTGGAATTCGTTTTTGAATTAAAAACAGTTTTTGTTAATCTATCACACACTTTGATATTCAATTCGCTCTACCAAATGGCTTCATGTAGAGCTGCCAAAGCAAAAGTCACCCTGCTAGGAAGCTTGTCAGTTCAGTCTTTTACTCAAACTAGAAAGAAAACCATCTTTAAAATATTAAATACAGCTGTGGGTTTTAGTCTCACAGTAACTTCATGACTGTGACCTNTGCAAATGTGCAAACTCAGTGACAATGAACTACCAGGGTCCAAAAGAATTCCAGAGACAAAGAGGAAGGGAACAGTAGGAAGCTGGACTCCTTTGGGGTTGTAATCTACAGCCAAATAAATGACAATTTATAAACAACACAATAAGGGGTTTAATAGCTGGGGTAATTTTCAATGCTTATATATCCATGCATGTAAAAAATACAAGAACCCCAAAACCCATGAATCTTGTAAAGGCATATATGTAATGTTTACAATTATTAGCTAATAATAATAATAATAAATAATTACAATTAAATAATAATGATAAATTGATATTATTTTGATATTGTTATTATTATTATTATTAATACTACTGCTAGTGCTTTCACATATTCAAAATTTTCTAAATTATTCTGATCTGAATTTTCTTCTTAATTCCTTATTAACTGCAAGGCGTCCTTCAATATTTTGCCAGTTCTAAGTCATCACATTTCATATATCAATCAGCACTGTTACAGTCAGAGGTTTCATTTTCCATCACAATTGTAACTGGACTGCAAATCTGCATAACTAATCTTGCAGAGAATTGTCAATACAAAAATAAAAGTACTAGAAGAGACCTCTAGTGAAAAGAAAAAAGAGAAATGGAGAGTGTCTCCTGCAGTCGCTGCTATATGAGAGAAGTCAACACACCGCAACAAGAAAAAAGAAGAGCATGCAAAATATTTAAATTCTTATTATAGGTGGAATTCGTTTTTGAATTAAAAACAGTTTTTGTTAATCTATCACACACTTTGATATTCAATTCGCTCTACCAAATGGCTTCATGTAGAGCTGCCAAAGCAAAAGTCACCCTGCTAGGAAGCTTGTCAGTTCAGTCTTTTACTCAAACTAGAAAGAAAACCATCTTTAAAATATTAAATACAGCTGTGGGTTTTAGTCTCACAGTAACTTCATGACTGTGACCTTCATAAAAGACTTGGCAATCTCACAGTCATAGAACTCATCCAGGATATTACGGAGAGCCATTGAAGGTCAGCATTGAATTGCTCTGATTAAATTCAAAATATAAAATCAGATTTTCACCGTGCATTTTCTTGTCCTTTCATAATTTAAATTCTCTTTGGTAATTAAAGAATACAAAAAATGCTTTAAGAGAGATTATCCTGTGGTGACCACTGCAGGTAGTTTACAATGTGGCTTATTTTATATCAATGATGTTCTGAGCAGGAATGTAATGACAAGAGAAAGGATAAAAAGAACAACCAGCAAAACATGATAAAACTGTTCATCCTGTTCCTAATTTATCATCTGCCAGATGTCAAACTGACCATGACTGGGCACCTACACCAAACTGTTTGAGGGATAATTTGGTATGTGATAGAAAAATAAAGAGATTTGGAGGAATCAGAAGAACCACAATCATTTAGAATTCTTAGTTCCTTTAGGGCTTTACCACATCTAACCTCATCCCAGCAATACCAGAGAAGGGATTGTGGGTATGAAGTGGTTCCAAACCTACAAATGTGTCCCACTTCCATCCTTAGTGCTTTCAGAGAGCTGCATTCACAGCAATCTCCGGAACCAAGATCCTCAGTAGGACCAACCAGCATGGGATCACACCAGTGCGAGGACTCATGGAATGGTGGGACCATAAGGACCATCCCATTCCACCCCTGCCATGGGCAGGGACACCTTCCACTATCCCAGGTTGCTCCAAGCCCCATCCAGCCTGGCCTTGGACACTGCCAGGGATCCAGGGGCAGCCACAGCTTCTCTGGGCACCCTGTGCCAGGGCCTCCCCACCTCCACAGGGAACAATTTCTTCCCAGTATCCCATCTAATCTACCCTCTTCCAGTTTAGTGAACCAGCAGCCCAGTGGTTAAGCAGAAAAAAAATCTAAACCTTGCAAAACATAAATAATATTTACTCATGTTACTACCATTTAAATTATTATGGTCAAATTAATAGTACAACTGTGCAACAAGTCCCATCATTTATGAAGAGTAATGAGATGTTTTCATTCTAATACCTAATTGTCACTCATCAGTCTACCACACCCAGCAAAAAAAAACCGAAAAAAGTGAAAGAGATCAAGATCAGCTGGCAAGAGCTGATGGTTTACCATAGTACTTATCATGGGCTCTGCAGTATTTTTCCAAAAAAGGGAAAATCAGAAATAAGGCTGTTTGTGGTGGAGTAGAGGGGAAGGAAGGAAAGGAATTCCACCAAAGCACAAACCACGGTGTTCGTGGTACCGGCTGCTCAGAGATGCCCCAGGTAACACACACAGCCCTCCCATTCTAGAATATTCAGTATTTTCCACAACAGATTTTGCCATTATTTCTGGGACGTGTTTCTGTGGGGGAAAGAATCACAGGGAATCTCTGGTCTACTGCTGTCAAGAGTTTTCTTGCACAAAGAAGAACATATGGATCTGCACTTTCGGTCTGCACTGGTAGCTAATATCTAATACCTAGCTGTGACTACTTAGGTAAATTATCTTATAATGACCGGGATTTTAGGTAAAAGTCTAATTTTTAAGACTAATGTACAAAAAAAAAAAAAAAAAGGTCATTTTTTAGACTCTGAAGTTTAGACCCAAAATACATCTCACCTGGGGACGGTTCTTCTGCTTCCACAGCAGCATCCAAGCTGCACACACACTAAAAGCCATTTGTGCCTCCTAAAAATGACTCACATGATCCCAACACACCCTGTTGCACAGAGACAACTTCAAGAACGTTTCTCCATAGGCTTTTGGTGCAACCCCTGCACAGTGTAATCACTCAAAATATACCCAACTTTGATGTTATTCAGAGTATATTTGGGTGACTCTGTGAGTCTGTCCCAGAGCCCTCCTTACCTCCACTGCCTCAGCCTCCTTACGCACCTTGTGGGCTATACACACACAGAATTCCCAGTTTTCCCAAGGTGGAATAGGCCAAGGGACCTGCAGAAGACTCAAAACCGCCTATGTGGAATGAAAATCAAATGTCTCCCAAAAAGGGACATTCAGTGGTGCCCAGTGTCATTTGGGAAAGAAAAATAGGGTCATTTGTGGAAGAAAAATAAAGTCCCGTGATGTTGTAAGTGGGGGTAGAGACTGCAGCTGCCTAGGGCACAACAACTTCATTTCTTGGGAAATGCAAACCACTTTGGGAATGCTCCATAATGAGCTCAAGCAAGAGACAGGCCAGCACAGTAGTTCTAAAAATAATATTTTCAGAGCCCTGACATCCTTTGAGAATTTAGGAACTATCCAGTTTCATTTCTGAGGCTGCCTAAAGTACTCTAAAGCTTACTTTTTGAAGGAAACAGCATGAGAACTTCAGGATTATTGTGTTATGTCTTAATCTGCTTCACATCCCACCACCCAAGCTGATCAACCATTTAAAGACACAAGAAGTAACTACGATTTAAAATGAAATGTTAAAATATGTTGTCTCTTATCTTCTATAATAACAAAATTTGATTTGTTTGTCCAAAGCTGTTTTTCTTTTTCAAAGCACAGCCTGAAAGTACAAAATAACATCAGGTCACTCTTGAGGCTTTCATCCTGTGCAGTGTGCTGCTGTCAGAAGAAAATTATAATGCTTTAAAAAGGAGTTTAAAGAAAAGCCTAGAATCGTGTCTAACACAAACTCTGCTCCAGAACCAACAGCCCATGACAGGGTTTTTTTCAGGTTTCAGCTCTACCTCATTAATAGGAAAAGTTCAACTAATTGGAAAGTCAAACTTCCCACTTTCCTTGCTTTACCTATTGCCTTTCTAATTAATTTCTACACTGTCACAACATTTCTCTTTGCATTACTTAAAATGGCAAAATGATGTCTGAGATTGGACAAGTGTCTTTCCTAATATACCATATGGGGAGATACCTCATAGTTTGACAATATTTAACAAGAAAAGATCTGCTCATTTCTACAAGTTCCCTGTTGCCCAACCCTTTGATTAGACAGCATTTCTGTGAAATTCAGCTATCTAATTAGCCTGTTTGATTATTTGAAATAAAATTAAGTCTCCAAAATTGTTAAATCACCATGTACTTTTCCATCACATTGATTTGCTGCAAGTGGAGAAAACCTCAGTACATCTCACCTGAACACTTCTCATTACACAAAAAGAATGACAAATCCATGGCTTTGCACCAGTTTGCCCAAGTTAAAACACCAGTGATAACTCGTGATGAGTGGTCCAGACCTTATCTGAGGAAAGGGGTGAAAGGAGATTCCTGTCCAATTTGGATTAGGGACAGATTGGAGCCAGGGTCATCTGCACCCTCAGATCTTTACTCTTCCACCTCACAGAGGCGAACACTTAGGGGATGGTGACTCCACCTCTCCCATGGGGAGTCTGTTCCAACGCTCAACCACCCTCTCAGCAAAGAAGTTTTTCCTAATATCCAACCTTCACCTCCTCTGGATCATCCGGAGGCGATTTCCCCTTGTCCTCTCAATTTCTTTTCTTCATGCATGCCTGAAACTCAAGGCACTACATCATGTAATCACTGGCAGAGCTTTCATTCCTTCATGTTATCTGCTTAGCAACCACAGAACACCCCAGGGAATTCCATTCACATGATGGAATATTTCCTTTTTTAGCAAAAGGGGGATAAAAGATGGTCTGTTCCACATAATCCCATTTTGCTCTTCCATATTAAAATTCTGTTGGACTCACTCCTACTCATGATTAATCTCATTATTCTTCAATTAATTTGGGAAGACCAGCAACTCATTTTACCCTACCATAATTATTTCTATAATGCCAGCCAAAGCAAATTACCTTAATACATAAAAAATTAACATATGATGGCTCACGTTAGAGGTTTCCCCCCCTAAAAAAAGAACACATGGATTAAGGAAATGTAAGGAACGTACCTAACGCTGCAAATGAGTGTAGGAGAAATGGAAGGAATGCATGTCAAATCCACAAACTTATTTTCCCCATCACCACATCCCATTAAACTGCTGGCTGTAACTTTATTACTCTTCCTCATTTTTTTCTCAGGCATCCACTTCTTATTTTGATCCCCTGTTTGTTGTTAAAGTGGCAGCAATGTTTTACGGAAACAGCCTAAAATTAAGGCATTGTGCTTATTGCTGCAAGTGTTCAATTCCTTCCTCAACATCCTTTTCCAACATTACAATGAAACCTCTGGAAAATCTAATTACAAGAGTAATGAGCAAGTTGTATTAAAAACGAATTAAACCGACCCACCCTGATTTGTCAATATTATTCAGCTGTAGCTAACTCTCAGCCAAAGGTCACCCAAAGATAACAAACTGGGTAACATCAGCACAAACTTTGCATGTTGCATTTCAGTGCTGCTGTTGGGGGCTGTGAATAACAAATAACAATAACAAAGTAGATCCCCTCAGTGGATGCTCACCACGCCAGTCTAGGGCCATCTTCTCTAATTTTAAACCAATTTTAAGAAAATAAATTAGCAAAATGTTTGGCTGAAACAAGCTCTTGGAACAGGCTGCCCTCAGAAGAGGTGGAGACACCATCCCTGGAAGCCTTCAAAAAAATAAAGCAGAATTGGAGCTTCACAACATGATTTAGTGGCCATGGTGGTATTTGATCAAGGTTGGACTTGATCTTGAAGGTCTTTTCCAATCTTAATGATTCTGTAGGGATTTGAATCTGATCTCATTCTTTTCAGCTTTGAGAAGATGCAAAGCAGTTCCCAAACTGTCCACCTAAATTTAACACACTGTACTGCACGACTTATCACAACATCTGCCTTCAGATATATTATTCAGCTGAATATGAGAACTGCCTCCACATTTTTTTAATCAACTTATTAAATTGCACCAAGTTTCTAAACATTATATGTAAAACGACAGGTTAAAAAGATAATCATATACACAATGTAGGACCAGAGTATTCTCTCTTTAAGAACAAAATGGTGAAGCTAAATATATATTTGAGGGCTTAGCATCTCTTGAGAGATGAGTAGATGCAGCAGTTCAGGTTCTAAACAAAGAAAATGGTCAGTAAGAGATGGTTATTTTGAAGCTTGGCCAGTAATCAATAAATTAGGAGATCTAAAATAGGATAATCAGGTTGGACATTTAAAATGAACAACAATAATTACTACTTCATACAGTATCTAATTAAATTCAGAAACTCATTGTTGCAGGGAAGCTCAAACATATGAGTGGGTTCAATAAGTCTTTAGCAAAAATAGTGGATTATGGGTCCACAGATGGCTATTAAAGCAGCAATTCAGATGCTAATTTCAACTCAGGAAGTTCCTAAATCACAGCCTGTGGAAGCTTGGAAGATACAGCAGGGAAAAGCTCGTGCCACACTTTTCATGCTCCTTGAACTCTTTGTTAACCAACTCTTACTGGACAGGGAGCTGAAGGTCTCATCTGACCCATTCTAGCGGTGTCCTGGTCTTATTTATTCCTTGCATGAGTTTCTCTCTTAAAAATAAATCTGCTTAAAAAGGAATTGGCTTTTGTTTTTGTCTTTGGAGTTAGCAGATGAGCAAACATTTGCTGCTTCATTTGACAGGTGGATACAAACTTCAGTATTTCCCCAAAATTTTCAAGCACACCCTTGTTTACCCCTGTGGGACACTCCTGGCTCATGTGCTGCTGTATACTAAGAGACCTAAAGACCATTTGAAATGGAAATGTCTTTCTGAATGTTTGAACTGATACGGAAAATATCTGCAGTGGTGCTGGTAAAAGTTCTCACAAAATCATATTTGTTTAAGGAATTAAACCATTATATAAATGAAATACTTTTTTTCAAGAGAAGATGTAGTTGGTTTCTGTCATGGGGCTAACCCATGACAGAAGATAACAATCAAAACACAATTTTCTATGAGTAAATTTTTAATGCTGTAAAATTTCAGTACTTTACCTGTGTGATTAAATTCCCTGGTTGAGATGGCAAAATAATTACTCATCAAGCCCAGGAAAGTGCTTTTTTCTGCGTGCATACTCCTGTGACAAAGTACAATATTTCACTGAATTTTGGAGAAGATTACCACCTACCAGAAAAGGGATATAAAATGCAGTAAATCCAATTACGAGCAGTAACACTGACTTTGGGGGTTTTTATTTAGTATTTTCATATTTTATTTGAGTTTTGTAGTGACAGCTTTTTTAAATGCAATTATGTTCTTTGAACACAATAACAACAACACCTGGCATTTAGAAATTCAAATTATGTGTGAATTCTTTTGAAAATAACAATGATTTGATTCACAGGCATCAAGTGGAAACTACCAGTCACAACATGACAGTGAAGAGAAAAATGTTTAACCAGAGGAACAGAGTTATGGTACTTAGGTTCTCTCCTCTCACACAGCTTTCCACCAAATTTTTCTCAGCTCTAACACAAGCATCTTGCTTTACACCCAAGAATAACATGGATTTTATTTTGTGGTCAGTTTGGCAAGGTAACACTGAGCCCGTTCTATCACCTCTTTGGTGCCGAGACTTAGTCACTTCAAAGGCACAAGGAAATTCTTTGGGTTTGATACGATTTTTCAAATTAATCTTGAGACTGCCAAATTGGAGACCTCACACTTTTAGTAAGTTTCAAGTTGATGTATACTAGTAAAACTACAGAGGGAAGTTAGCTCTTATTCCATATATAAGAATTTAGCTGACAAAAATTCAATTATATGAGCAAAAGATTTCCCAATTATCAGCCCAACTCAACAAATAATTGCATGGTGATTAGTACCGATAAATCTTTCACACTGCTTCAAAAATTTTACAGTTTAAAAAATGGTGACGAACATAAAAAGTAGTCAAAAATTATTATGAAATTCTGTTCCATCCTACTGACAGCTCTGTCTCTATGCTCTTGTTTCCTTTTCCTGTCTCAATTTTTGAATATGTTTAAAGTTCAATTCAAAGTCGGTTACTTTTCCATTATTTCTCTAACTTTTTGGAAATTCAGACATAATAAAGACAGTGAAGCAGAAGGAAGCATAGTCCTACTGACTAAAGAGAGGAAAGCCTCTCTGAGGCCTCTAACTTAGAAGAAAGTCCATTTCAAAGAATGTATCTTAAGTGTTATCAGTATGGATGCTTTCTATGCCGGGGAGAAATAAACTGGGGGAAACCAAAGAAAGAGAGAGATGAAGAACAGGTAATTTAAAAGACAAAAGGGCAAAAAAAAAAATTAGTCAAAGCACAAAACAAATAATAAACATCAGGTTCTGAAAGCAACAGAGGAAAGAAAAGAACGAGGACTCAAAGCAAGATGTTTCAGTGAAGAAAAGACCACAGCTAAGCTTTTCACTTAAAGTACATACAGACAATAGAACGTGCATCCTGGTCTTTCAACACTCTCAAAAATACCTATTAAAAGAACCTTGTACAAGTTACAAGCTGCACTTGTGAAATCTGAAGCTTCATTTTGAAGACTAAGCAAAGACAAAGGCAAAATTTGTTGAAATGCGTTACTTGTCTGCTCCTTCTGAACACTGTAATTGTGCTTACTCTGTATTCCTGCATGCAACATCGAATCCCTCAGTCTGCTGCCAGGTTTTCATTCCATATTGTGTATTACTGAAGTGTAAAACCGCTGAATGCGTCCCAGCGCGATTTTAATCATATTATAGACAATGTTCCAAGCTGATGTAATCAAATGCCTTTAATTATGGCAATCAAATAGATTTTCAGTTTACTATTGCTAACCCATATTGGGTACACGGAACAGACTGGAATAGCAGTGTCTAATATTTATACACGACTTGGTTCAACCTTATGGCAAAACACCTCGTTTAGTTTAGGTGCAAATTATTTTCATGGAATCATGGAATGCCAGGTTGGAAGGGGCCTCAAGGATCATCTGGTCCAGCCTTTCTTGGCCAAAGCACAGCCTGGACAAGATGGCCCAGAACCCTGTCCAGCTGTATCTTAAATGTGTCTGGCGTTGGGGAATCCACCACTTTCCTGGGAAGATTATTCCAATGGCTGACTGTTCCCACTGGCAAAAACTTCCCTCTTGTGTCTAACTGGAATCTCCCATCAGTGACATGTACCCACTACCGCTCATCTTTTTCACCAACACTTTGGACCCTGCTCACCCAGTGTCAAGCCCACCTCACTGATCCAGTCAGCCCAGTGCCAAAAACTCCCCTTGCCTCTTCCCCTGCAGGTAGATTCCACCCCTCCAGTCTCTCCTTACTGATTACCTTAGAATAAAAATTACTTTAATGGAAATGTATGCTTTATATAAATTTCATTAAAAAAAAAAAAAAAAGATAGGTCGTTTTATGGAAAATTCACAAAACCAGGTTATTTATTTATCGCAGATTCCCATTATGGACAGGGGGAAAGGACTCCTGAAAAGGACTAAAGTTGCCCAAAGAGACCATGGAGTTCACCCTTGGAGACAGTGTGAGAGGACAAGGCCCTGAGCAACCTCATCATACACTGAAGGCAGTTTTGCTCTGAGCAGACGTGGTCAGATACCATCCACTGGGTCCTTTCATCAAAAGGTATTCTCTGATTCTGTATTAGCAAAGTAATGGCAGTTCTTAAACTCCAGTTCTGTGCGCTAATGTTGGGAAAAAAAACTCTAATGGTGCTATTGAGAACAAAATTCACGGTGAGAACTACTAAGAGATCATTAAGTTTCCTTGTTACGTACATTGAGTTTGATTATCCAAATAAATTACAATTTCTTACTAATCAGACAATCTTTGCAGCACACTACAACAAGAAGCTGCCATAGTTACACAAGTGAATCAGTTTGAGGGGGCTGTGAGAGTTGTCATGATATTAGGAATTCTATTTGGGGAAGTAATTATCCACACACGATGCAGATAATCAATCACTGCGAAGTTAGTAACAAATGTGGGGTTTACATGGCTCATTAGTATCCACGATACAGAGGCGCACACACTACAGAAAGTTTGTCACTGACAGTCACAAGTACTGCAATGTGTTTTTCCTTGACTTAAACAGAGATAGTTCTGTGGAAGAAGAAGACAACATCCTCTTCTTTTATCCTGAAATAGCATCAAGAGTCAGGATTCTTTCATTGGTGCAAGGCTATAAAAGGAGAGGACTCATCACCTGTGCTGCTCTCAGAAAACCTGAAGTACTGGGAAGGTAACTGCTCCCGCAGCCAGCACTGCCGAAGCCACATCTCTTGCACTGAGCAATATGTTAACCAATGTTAACAGTGTAAAAAAGGCAACCCTTCAAAACAGAGCAGCAATTAATTATCTACTACTAGTACATGGACATGAATGTGAGGAGTTTGAAAGAATGTGTTGCATAAATCTATCAGATCACTCAAAATCTATTCATGAAAGCATCAAGCAGTTGAAAGAAAGTATGAAAAAGCTTGAAGAAAAAAGTTGGTCTTGGCTAAATGGTGTGTTCAATTTCTTCAACCTTCCATCACTATGGAGGGGAATTTTGAAAATAATTGTATATGTTTTACTCGGCATTGTAATCTTGCTAATCATTGTGCCATGTCTCCTCCAATACATAGTGCGATACACGAGAAAAGCTATTGACAAAGTTTTTTCGGTTCAGACAGGAGGGGGAGATGTGGCAGCCCAGAATATTCCTATGATGGTCCAGGGGGGTTCGAGACCCTGCCAGACGGTTTCCGGACCCTGGCAGAGTGCCCAAAATACAATCTTCGAACACTGCCCTTGGGACCATCTGCCCACATTAAGAGATGAGATAAATAGTAGAAAGAAAGTGTGTAATTAGCTTGTTTTTATCACTGGGTGTTTGTAGTTTAGATTTATGAAGGTAAGAGGAAAAGAGGTTAAGATGGAGGGCAAAGGGCGTTGCCTTTCTCCTTCCTCCTTCTTCTCTCCCTCCATTTTCCTCCTGTTACGTTAGCTAATAGCATTGGTGGAGGTAGCACTGTCATGTTAAAAAAAGGTAGAAGTTAATTGGAATAGATTGATAAATAATCACACGTTGTAAAACACGGTTGGTTTTGCTGAGAGAGATAAAAGGGTACAGACGGCCCCCTGGGTCGTCACTTCTGCTGGAATTCTTCAGGAGCTGGACATGCTGTCCTTGCTCTGAACACTTAGAGATAAGAAATAATAAACAACCTGAACGCGATATAGCAGAAGTCTCCGCTTCTTATTTATGGCTCGGGCACGGAACTTTTAACATCAAAAAACAGCCGAAAAACATCACAGAGACCACTAACAGGTGGTCGTTAAGAGGAATAACAGCCAGGACTGGCAGGAAAACTTCAAATGTAGGGTGACATAAGCACTGGAATATTCACAGGATAAGATCAGCACCCAGTGCTGGGTACTTTTTGCATTTCAAAGCCAAGGGATTCATTGACAATACTGACATCAAAGGCTGAGTCACTGAGGGGACTCACTCACTGACAAGGAGCTTTAAATACGTTTTCCTGCTGCATTAAACTCTGAGGCTGCACAGTTTGGGAGATCACAGGTCATGAGAAGGCCAGACTTTAAACAGATTGGGACAAATCTTGGGATACCACCACTTGAATCTAGAAATAGCAAGGTTACTGCAGGAGCAGCATTTACTTCTCTTCTTAGCACAACCAAACTCCTGTCTTTGGAGATTATCTTGTTATTAAAGTAGTTACCTAATTACAAAGGCAGCTGTATTTCCCTGTAATGACCCTGATTAATGATGTGAATTGACTTCAATTGACTACTGGTTTTTGCAATTACCTTTTAAGTGTGATAATGCATACGTAAATGTTGCATCTGAACTATTCCAGATCCAGAACAAGCTTCTCCATGAGACATAAGATTCATGTCTTCCTTGAGATGGTTTTCTGGTGTTTTTTGCCCACTGCTGGCTGTATCAACATTAGTAAGCAGCAAAGTATCACAGCACCGGGAGAAACTGACACAAAGGCAAGACACTACAAGGCACACGAAATCCTGAATTGACTAAACAAGAACTGTCAAGACCAGAGCCAGAATTTTAAAAAAGGGTATTTGAAATCCTAACTTCTTATTTTTGAGCAGTTAAAATTTGTCCAAATAAAAATAAATATAACAGCAAGCTTATAATTAATAATATCAGAAGAAATATCATCACCTTATTACTTATGAGTTGGACACCTATAAACTTTACTAAAACTTGATCAGATGTTAGAACTGTCCTTAAAAAGGCACATGAGCCCCTCAAAGCCCTGAAAAAACAAAATCCCAGTTTAGATCCATGTTCCCAAGCTGGATTTGGATTTGTATGGGAAAAATTAGATATTGATTCTGGACTTCTGTTCTCACATCCAAGAAGGAACATTGCTACCAGTGCTGAAGATCTTACCTGATGCATATTTGTTAGAAAATTACAAAAGCAATGATGAAAGATAGTAGCCAAAAATATAATCTTATGAGTTCAGTGGCTTATGAAAGAATGTGCACTACCTCAAGGCAGGATTTTTGTGCTAAAAGGCAAAGCCTATCAACACAAAAACTTGCTATTTCCACTTCCAAAAATTTCCTACCTATTGTTTGACATTTCTTAATTCCCAGCTGACACACTGGATCTCAGAATGTTGTCTGCTGAAATATGTGTAATGAAAAACCTAGGACCAGGTTATCTAAACATGTACTTGGAAAAGTATGAAAAGTATTTATAAACATTTTTTTTATAAATAACCTCAAGACAAATGAAAGGCGAAATGAAGCTAAATACAGGGTCACGTAAATTAAAGCCTCTGCAACCACAAGACTATCAGCAACCAAGCAGGAGCAGTATGAGTTTCCAACTTAGGAAAAAATCACCCTGAGAAGGGAGAGTGAACCAGAGATCGGCAGTGGAGAGAAATTCCTTCCAGACTTCTCAGCTTGAGCTGCTTTGGCTATAAAGCATCTTCGACTTCAAAACACAGAAGAACAAGTCAGATAGTATCAGAGAATTCAGGAAGAACACAATAGCTGATCACTTAATATCTTAGAGAATGACAGAATGGTTTGGATTGGAAGGGACATCAAAGATCATCCAATTCCAACCCCGTTCCACTATCCCAGATTGCTCCGAGCCCCATCCAACCTGGTCTTGGACACCTCCAAGGATGCGGCAGCAACAGCTATTCCAGGGCCTATTTCTCTTTGGTGGAAGAAAGCAGGAGACAAATTGCATTGAAATGCACCAAGGAACAATCCAAATGCTGAGAAGATGTATATTTAATAAATATTTTAGGCTTTCAAATATTTTCCTCACCAGCTATTTCCCTTAATGTTTGTTAACTTGCTATTTGCTAAAGCATTCCAGTATTTGCAGAGTGTCTCAGAAATCTCATTAATCACCTCCTAAAAGCACTAAGCCAATTAGTATGTGTAGCACCCACCAGAGGAGAGCTCTGAACTGTGGGGTCGTTACCTACTTCTATAATAAACTGCTGTCATCATCATTACTCCTGACAGTGACCCAGTGTAGATGTTTTACAACACACTGATAAAACACCAGGCTCTAAAACTGCCATCTTTTTAGGAAATGATTTCTTCAAGATCCAATTAGAAGGGGAAAAAAAAAGATTGAAGTTCAGTAAGTTAATAAATGAGTTTCTCAAATTTAAAACTCTCTGTTGTTTTTCTCTCCTCACTAGAACCACCTAATATAGAGAGAAACTCATGTTTACCCAAGAAGGTACCTCTTAAAATCTTGTTTTAACAAGCTGCATTGACACACGGGAGATTCAGATGCAGCATATCAAAATAAGAATTCTTCTGTTTTGCTCTTTGTGTTTGATATAAAAATTAAGGGAAAAAAAACCTCTAAAGATTTAAAGAGGATGACTCACCACAAAGATTTAATTCAATGAAAGGAAAAGACTACAATGCGTTTTGAAATAAAACCAAGAATACTAACACCAAATCTTAGTTCTACAGAGAAACAGAATTTATGCAACACACAGCTCGATATCCATAGGTTACTTACATTATTCACAACTAGTAGCAGCCTACACTCCCATCAGAAATTGCAATAAAGCTTTTCTTTATGAGACCATCTCCTTTCATCTCCAACTAAGAATGTAAAAATATACTACCCTACCTAAAATATGAATTGCATCACTTCTAAAAATACACTGGTATCTATCTATGTCCCTTCACTGGAGGAATTTTTAGTGCTATAACCAGGCAGTATCCCAACAGCTCTTTCAAGAATTAGCAGGAGGAAGAAAGAGGCCAAAATATCTGTTTCACTTGGGTCAGGCAGCCTCACTTAGCATTGTATGGTTTCTACAGGCTGCCAGGCAACAACACCGTCTAGCAATTCTTATCTCCACTTTCTAAATGTCTGAAATTCAAGGAGCAGAAGAGCAGAAAACGTGCATTGATGAGCCCAGCATTCCCACCTGAGTACCTTCCTCCCATATTCCCCCCACTGGTTCCCTGCTCTAACTCACTCGGTTCGATTTTTGCAGCTGTGCATTTAAAGGTTAAACTCTTGGAGTAAAAACAAAACAACAAAGAAAAGGAAAACAGGGGGAAATGCATGAACTCGGTTCAGTACTCATGATTTACTAGTAGTAAATCAATGAGTATAGCCCAAAGGAATGTTAACAGGTATTCACCGCTTTCAGAAGAACTTTACATGATTTGAATATTGCTTAGCAACGCCGACTCTATTTAAAGGGCTGTGACAATAACATATGTATGAGTAGGTCCAGAAAATAGCAGCTTCATGACACCCATACCAGTGCTTTATCCAGAAAGCTGGATTCTTCTGCTTTATGCCCTTGCTCTCTCAAGGAGCAGGTTCTCATTCCAGAACTCAAATAAGACTTAAAGGATCAATGCACATAGAAGACTTAGATAATGTCACACAGACCACACACTTTTTGCTTCTAAATGCTTTAAACCACAGTTCTAACAAACACATTACCATTAGACTTATTGTTTATCCTTTGGCAGAAGAAATTCCTACATTACTGAGCTCTGTCCTGTGCTTATGAAACGCCAGAACATCTTTTAAAATGGATAAATTGAAGGTTTGCTTAATAGACGAAATAAATAGGAAAAATAGATGCAGTGGCAGTTACGTTACTCTATCAGATAATGAAGAGGGGACTGGAGAGGTGACAAAGAGTTGCTCACCCCAGCCTAATCCTCTCAACATCCTGCTTCATTCCCACACAGTGCTGGGCTATGCAAACACAGCACCAATTTCCCAAAATAAAATAGTGGCAGCAAGTCACGTAACATCCATTTATTAAAAACACAACAGGGAACAGGGCTTCGTACAAAGTATTGGCTTGATCAGCTTAATGCAGTGGAACTGCTGCCTGTGTTTTAGAGTCAAACCACAACACGGGATTGAAGAGCCCAGCAACAAGAGCCAAAGTGACACGCGTATTTTACTGTGAGATATGATAGCAGACATCATGCTAGGATAAAACAGGTGTAGAATGGAGATTCGGGGACATTATTCTCTCCAAGTGGTAAATCACAGGCATGACAGGGATGAGAACTTCGGAACTGCTGCACAGAGTTTCGCAGAAGAAGCCACCCGGGTTGCGGTGCTCCAGCCACCCTCGGAGCCCGCACTGGCGCGGCAGCGCTGCCACCTGCTGGCCCCCGGTAACACACGGCCGCAAACACGGCCGGGAAATCAGCGACTGCTGCACGGACAGGAACAAGAGGGAGTGGCTGCTTACAAGGGAAATTGTGGTATTTATAGTGAGAGCGCGCGGATAAAATTGGATTAGATTCACGCATCCGAGAAAAGAGCATCAGTACACTCTCAAAGTCCTTCAGATCAAATCACATTTAAGGATCCCGACTGCAGCAACTTCCCTACACTTATCAGGGAGGACTTTTTTTTTTCCAAAGGGTTTGGGCAGTGGTCCAAGACATAAAAAGGATAGAAGAGCAAACACAACACATTCTAGCCCCGAAACATTCAACCTCCTGTAATGCAACTCAACTGCAAATATTCACCATTACCAGAGTTATAATACCATGAAAACATCAGAAAAGACATTATCTGAAGTGAGTTTTTCAGTATTTCTACTGAATGGAAAGAATATTCTTATTTTTACACAAATTGATCAAACTAAGCTGCATTTCAGGTCTAAAAGGTAGAGCTTTTCCAAGTAAGACACAATTTCTGAAAAAAATGATATATAAATATTGTCTCACAACTAAATCACTGCCACTTGTCTTTCTTTTTTTTTTACTGCTCTGTATCTCATTCCTTGTCTCTACCTTTTTATCTTCTTCCTACAATTCCTCTTACTTTTAATGTTTCCATGGCAATGACAGCAAAAGAAAAGATTAAATATGCTTTGTGTATTTCTTTCTTTTTTTACATAAAATTTTGGAAGATGGCAAAGGGAAAGAAATAATATCACACATCCCTCAGAGAGCGATGCCAGAGCCAGGCCAATAACTCATTATGCAAGGATTTACCAATTAGTAGCTATTTATAAGCTCATCTTCATAAACATTTAAACTGAGAACAACAGCTCTAAAGACAATCTGTTAAAAAAACAGAGGGAGAAAAAGTAAGAAAGTATAATCCAATAGAGAGTGAGAGTTAAAATATTTAACTAGAACTGTTAAGGGTTATTGGATACCTTCTGGATAACATCCAAAGTGTATTCTGCATTTTTATATTGAAGTCTTTATATTAAGGCAAAAAGTTGCAGATCTACAGTTAAGAATAAATGGATTTTTGCGTCTGAAATTAAAATTAAGTAGGGGAGCCTATCCAACAGCTGCATTTTTTTCAACGCTTCTCAAAGCAGAGGGCTCTTCTTTAATAGTCCACCACCTGGAGGAGGAATTCTGCAACTAAGATGCAACCCCCATTTCTCAAGAACCTGCCAGATGCACTAAAAACATAACTGAGACCATTTATTGTAGAAATACTTTAGAATGTAGCAAGGAAGAATTCATTCTATCTTTCAAAGCGTTCTGAAGCACCCATGGATCAATAGCAGACATTCCCATCTCTTTTGTGGTAACAAAGACACCCTGTAGATGTTCAGTCCTTTAAAATACACAGAGGTGTGTGTGCCAATGTCATTTAAAGAGAGAACGCAGCACTTAGGGAACTCAGAATGCAATGCTTTGGTACTTGCAACTGTGGGACTTGAGAAAATCTGAGCTTTGCTCTCCTCCTGCCCCACAGCCCCTCCGTTTTGGTGGATGTATTTCCTCTGAAAATGAAAGATTTTTCAATCAGGTAAAAGTGAATAAATTGTTCTGGTGGTTTTTTCTGGCCTTTTTTTTTTTTTTTTTTTTGTGAGAAAACAATTTCCCAAATTAGAGCACTGATTCTAAAATGATTGTGTCAGGGTTATATTTCACTGGGAAAGGTAACTGGATTATCCAAAAATTTTTAGGAACTTATATGACACTACTTAACTTCTAAACACAGTCCAGCTTTTCCTCTTACAAGGAACACAAACATCCAAATCACCACAGTGGTGCCTTTTAAATTTTATTTTAAAATGATTTAGACCAAAGCTGATTGAACTCTGCCTCAAGCTTTTCTTCTAAATATCCGTTTTAAAATCCTTTGGTCTCTTTCATAGCTGGCTGAAGTTGCTGAAGGACTTTCCATTTCTTGCTTCAGTATTCAATGTCTGGTAGATGCTGGTTCCCTGATAATTAGAGATCTGGTCTATTTTCAGAGCAAAGAGGTATTTATATTTCTCAGGAAGTTCAAGTACCGAAGATACGGCAAGGCTGTGCAGTATCTACAAGGATGTGAACCCCAGAAATTCCAGTTCCATGAGTCAGATGAAATATTTCCCTTAAGCACTGCTAACTTAGTCATGTACATATTGTATGTGAAGA
This sequence comes from Platysteira castanea, assembly GCA_013397175.1. Taxonomy (NCBI): domain Eukaryota; kingdom Metazoa; phylum Chordata; class Aves; order Passeriformes; genus Platysteira; species Platysteira castanea. Next base: position 214,110 of record VYXC01005510.1, read on the forward strand.
GAATCTAAACCACCTTTCAAAAATTCAAATGGGTTGGAAATTATATGAAAAATTGCCTGTTTCTTTCTTATGCAGAATATACATCCTAACTTGGAAGGTTGAGATATCTTTGGGGATATTTTTTCCTCTCTGTAAAAGATCCATCACCCCCTTAAACAATGTGAAATGCTCCAAAGCTTTACCCTTGCAAATCATATTGACCAATAGGTTTGGGGGTGAGGTTTTTGAGATTTTAAGATTCCCACAAAATTAACGTCATTCTTCCAGATATTTGGGTCTCCATATCCAATGGAGAACACTGATTAACCCTTAAATTATACTTTGAACCACAGGGAGTTTATACAAATGACCACAGAAATGCAAGTTTTCCAATACTGCAGTTCTGATGAGTTGTTTAAAGCAGCTCTTTGTAAGAAAGCAATAAATGCTGGAAAAGCAGACGTTACTTGTGACTGATTTCCATTCCCTGTTTACAAGTGCTTACACAACTAACCTACTGACATGAAGATTTCCTATTAATAAGAAATCTGGTATGTGCATGCCAAGGAGTTTATAAGTTAATATGATACATTGCTTGATTTGTCTCCAGAAAAATAAGCATACTGGCCTGTTATTGCATGTCTAACCACCTATTTCATGTTCATAACACAGTTCTCAGAGTTTGAGTAATCCATCTTTAAAGAATTTTTTGTGATTAATTCATGTTTTCCCCCACTATATCCTCAGCCAAGTGACAGTGCATACGTTTATATGGAAAAAAAAAGATCTAAGGATGTACGGACTTCTATTTCAGAATGTAACATATGATTTCATGTATTGTTCTTCATCACTGAAGTACATCATCCTTTCTTCTCACATTTGGTGGGGTTCTCCTTCACTTAACTGTCTGTGAAGGCTATTGCAATTTACAGAGCCAGTTTAATTTTGAAACCTTTCAGGCCTCCTTGCCCTCTGATGTGAGTTTTCTGCAGAAGGAACCACACCCTTCTCTCACAATTTGGAGTCTTCACAGTTACAAGGCACATTAAGGAGTCTGGATTGAAGCTGTAAACTCTTTTCCTCTAGAAACATGTGACAGAATAAATTTCCACTAAACAAAACTATTTTCTTCCAGAAGCTGTTCATTCCCAAAATAAAGCACATCCCTTCAGAAGATGTATTTCTTCAGAATAAGAAGAAATTCCTTCCTTCCTTTCTTTCTTCCTTCCTTCCCTTCCTTCCTTCCCCTTCCTTTCTTCCTTTCCCNTCCTTTCCTTTCCTTTCCTTTCCTTTCCTTTCCTTTCCTTTCCTTTCCTTTCCTTTCCTTTCCTTTCCTTTCCTTTCCTTTCCTTTCCTTTCCTTTCCTTTCCTTTCCTTTCCTTTCCTTTCCTTTCCTTTCCTTTCCTTTCCTTTCCTTTCCTGTCCTTTCCTTTCTCTTTTTTTTCTTTTCTTTTCTTTCTTTCCAGTGTGCACACATATTGTCTCCACTGTTTATTAACTTAACTTCTCAAAGTGTAAGTCTGCTTAGTCCCAAAAATCTCCTTTTCTCACCCAAGAGCTTGTGTCACACAGCTCCCCTCACCCCTCTGGTTTCTCAACAGTTTTTGATATTAATTTCTCTCCATTTCCTTGCCACTCAGTCTTTCCCTTACTCAAGTCCTTCCCTTCTCTCATTTATTTAAAGATTAATTTTAAAACCCCATTTTCCACCACAGTGCGACTGTTCCTCACCTGCCAACATATCATTGCACCAAATCCCAAAGAGACAAAGAGCACAGAGACCTTTTAGGGCTGGGAACACTGACTCCAGCAGCGTGATGCAGCTGCTGGGACCATTCCTCAAAGAAGCTGCAGGACACAGAAATCTGTTTTCCTGAGAAAAGGAGTAACCAGCTGGGAGGGAGAGAAGGGAAAATACCCATGAACAGCCGGAGCTGCAGAGCTCAGCCCAGGCCACCCAGCAGCTTTAAGGGCTGTAAATCCCACCTGACACCCCATAATGCCATCGTGGTGGCAGCAGTGATGAGGACGGATGGGTCCACCAGGGAAAATAATCATGATGGATCATTTTATCCAGAAAAGCCAACAAACTGTAAAGAGGAAACTCTCTGAGAGTGAGAAGTATCAATTTTGTCCTTCTTAGGGTATTGTAAGGGTCTGAAAGAAGGTTGGACTTGATGGTACTGGAGGTTTTTTCAACATCGATGATTCTATGATTTCCCACAGAATTTTTCAAACAGGGAAAAAACCCCTTGCAATAGAAATGTGATTAATGTCAAGACACCTGCAACTCTATTCTCCATAACTGTGCATTCTCATACTCTCACATTTAACCGAGGTTTAAAAAGTAAAAAAGAAAAACCAAACCAAACCAAAACAAAAGCAACCCAAAAAAAAACCATGCTAAAGATCAGGTAGGAATATATATCAAAAAACTAAATACAAGATAACATTTAGAGAAGCCCATATAATGCAGAAAGAAATTGATAATGGAGAACTACACATAGGTTGAAACTGATTTTTGAAAACCATGTAAAAGTTGTCTATTAGAAATTATTCTTAATGGTATTTGTGACAGCTTAATTTGCCTATTTAAAATAAATACACTCCAATTGCTTTCTCAAATGTTCTTCTCCCACTCTTAAATGATACAAGCTCATTTAACAACTGGTAGTCAAACATGTTCCAAACTGCAGAGGATTATCATGAAGCAAAAATAATTCTGCCATTCTAAAAAAAGTGGCTGGCAATTAGTGATTTCAGTTGGCCTTTTCTCCACAGTGTTTAGCAGAATGTTATATTTAAGCCTTATTAAAATGTACAGAGATTCTAAAATCTTAAATATAGATTTCCTTGCTAAGTCTCTGTCAAAGTCAAATAGATAAAACATAAATGTTGAAACAATCTTGGACAATAGAAATGGAATGGCCATACTGGGTTAAGAAATAAATCACTGTATTAATATACCTATATGGTCTGTATCACCATTTGATTTTCCACTGGAGTACCCTCTTGAGCACTTAGCTCTAACCCTATTTTTACCTAAGAGTAGCTTGAAACATATCAAGATAAAATGAACATAAACACTTTTAGAGTATATTTATATCTATTAAAGTTAAGCTCTTGTCTTTTTCCTCATCTGAATTTGAACTATCAGCTCCTCATGCATCTTTTTCACACTAGAAAATTCCCCGCTTTCTTTGTCAGAAATATTCTACCCATAATGTTGGAAAAGACCTTCAGGAGGATGATCTAAACTATTACCTGAGATTCTTTAAATTATATTCTCAACTCATTTCTCCATAAATCCCATCATTTATATGTATCAAACTAGGGCAATAAAGTTTAATTGTTTTGCTTTTTCATCAAACTGAAATGATCATTTGATTTTGTTATTCAGTGTTAACCACATACCAGTGTATCACACAATGCCATTTATTTTTACTTTTTTTTAATCAAAAAAACAAAGGTAGTGAGCTGGGCTATGCTTTAGACAGGACCAGCACAGACTGTCTTCAGAGGTTTTCCCCTTGGCATGAGGAATCAGTGAGGGCACTCATAGCAACTTCATGATCACCCTTCTGTGTATTTCCAGGAGAAGAAAGTTTATATGGGAGAAAAAAAGGCAGAAAGAAACCCCAAACTCCTAGCAGTGACCCAGAACCAGATTTCTTGGGGCTGTGCAGAGGCAGTAAAAGTGAGGTACACATTCTGGCCTGCCTCTTGCTTGCCCATGCTACACAGAAAAAGAGGATTTAAACATAATCATAGAATCATTTAGGTTGGAAAAGACCTTCAGGAACATTGAGTTAACCCAGCACTGCCAAGGCCACCCCTAAGCCACGTCCCTAAGCACCACATCTTTACATAAAAGCTCTTTTCATGGTGAAGTTCCTTTAGATTCTACAAACTCTACAGCCCATGTGGAAAAAGGAAACAAAGACCAGATCCAATTAAAGACTTGCACTGTATTTTAATTTCTAGACGAGCTGTAAAGGAGGGGAGATTTACGTATCCTGGATCTCTTAGTGCAGTACTGTATTTTATTGTATTACTTTTCACATCTAAGTCTCTGCAAGTTGCTGAAGCCAGTGCTCTTCCTTACCCCTCCTGCATCTCCTGCACCAGTGCTTGGGTGTCCCATTCCCTTCCCCCTTTACTGTCTCCCCCAGCACTAAGTCAAACTGTAACATAAATATTAAAGTAGAGAAAAATACATGCAGAGAGAGAGCCTGTGGTGTTCAACAGTGCAGCAGAGATTGCCTTGTGGAATGGATCATTTCCGTGGCACAAGGAAACAAGGGTGCAATGCAATCTCTGGCAAACAGTTTGATAAAGTTGCCGTTTCCTCCCTTGACTTTGCCAAAACTGAACAACTGCAACAGCTGTAAGGTCTCTCACTGACTATAGGGCAAACACAAAAAATTAGAAACACTCCAATCGTAAAGAGTGGAATAATAATATTAAAAACTAAAGCAATTAACTAGGTACTCCTGACTATCCAGCACGGGCACCATCATTTGCCTTCTGTACGTGCTGAGCTTAAAAGTTGGAATAATGCTCGTTTAGGTGAAAATTTCATCAAGCAAAGACAATCTTTGTCCTTTTTATAAGAAGACAGGCTACATACACTAAGAAATTAATGCAGGAGGCAAGCCCACAAGTCAGTGTGCTGAAAGCATTTGCAGAATAAGGATAATATTTACTGTTTTTCCAAATTTTTATGCGATGTATAAAACTTTCCAACTATTATAAAAAATAACTCCGAGACAGGTGACAGAACAACGTTACTGGTATGTCTGTGTTTCCCTCTGAGAATGTGTTCATGCTGTATATATTAATATCAGTGAGATTAAATCAAAATAACGTATATGGGCAATTGAGCTGGAATTTTCTGAATCATCAGAGATTGCTGCCATAGTTATTTACAGGAGCACTAAACATATCTGTGATTATATTAAAATATAGGTGAAGCCTACGTTAAGGCAGAGGAGGTATAATGAAGATTAAAGAGAAAATACACCTATACTGTTCTTATGAAGAACAGATAAAGAAAAAATTATAGTTCCCACTGAACAGGTGAAAACGCTTTTCAGTTCACTAAGAAGAATGAAGTGAAAAACAGGGTTTGCGCATATTAGAAATTCTTCACAGCTTTAAAGATGTTAACAGCAGAAGGTGCATTTCAGACCACATTTTGTGGCATTCAAGCCTAAAAAAAAATAGCTATGAAATTCCACTCAGTGTTTTGAAACAAGATTATAATCTGTGATACAGGAAATGAAGAGAAATAAATATATGTGTATGTCTGTTTCTACTTATTTACACATTATTTCAGAAAAATGTAGTTCAGAAACAAACAATAAATATATCTAAAGAAATGAATATTACTTTTGTCCCATCCTGCCCTGCAGAAGATGGGAAAACATCTTATTTTCAGTTTCCTTGGCACTCTGCTTGCAATCCACACACCTGTCCCAGGAAGAGCTCTGGCTGACACCTCCCGAAGCAGGTAAGACCCCACATAATTCCCCATCCCCAGGATCTCAGGGAACTAACAGATGCAGTTTGCTCTGATTCGAGAACTGACCTTTCTCTAATAAGAGAACCACAGTTGGTGTTTTAAAAGAAAAGTTCTCCAGGTGAACAAAACTTCAGGGAGACATTAGCTGCAACAAGGACCTAATTAAACAGAATTGATTTCATCCCAAATGTTTCTTGCTGCTTATGGTTTAGGAACCTCCCTGCACAGGAGACTAGAAAACAAAGAAGGAAAACCCAAAACCCAGTATATTTGAATGGCAATTATTTTCTATTCCCCAGCTGGTTTTGGCAGTTATTTTAAAATGCCAGAGAATTTTAATTTCACTTTGATGAAGCCACTTGTTATTTCTCAGCTGTGAACAAGACAATTCCAGGGCACAAAGTTCAAAAGACAGCACTCACAGAAGGCAATAATTAGACTCAACTACGCTGAGATGCTGTTGCAACTGAACAGCACTGTCTGGCAGAAGTAGGGTCAGAAATTTAATGTTGCACCATTTGGTGTAATGGCTCTGATAACCGTTTGCTTATTTTCACACCTACAATGGAAAGTAATTAAAGTCAAATCTTTTTTAGGTGTAATTAGATGGCAGGACTCATTTAAACTGAATGTAAGGAAAAGAAGAAAAGTAAAGGATCAGAAAAATGAAGGAGGTATCAGATTTTATAATTAGCAGGTCAGTATCTTCTCTAGTCTGAATTTATTCAGAAAAGAAAATTATTTAGTAAAGGCCTGAGAATTACATACATTTAGATTTTTTTTCCCTACAAAATATCAAAAATCCTAAAGAAGGAAACTAATGTGATTTATATATTTTAAATAGAGCTTTTTTATTCTACTCTTAGGAAGCAACTGTATTAAAATAAAGGCATAATAAAGTACATCTTCTTATTTGCTACCACTCAACATTTGGTTCAGGCTGGAGCAGAGAAGGCTTTGGGGTGACCACACTGGTGCCCTCCAGTGCCTGAAGGAGCCAGCCAGGAAAGATGGAGAGAGACAATTTACAAGGGATGGAGTGACAGGACAAGGGGGAAAGGCTTCCCACTGCCAGAGGGCAGGGTTAGATGGGATACTGGGAAGGAATTCTTTCCTTTGAGGGTGGTGAGGCCTCACCCCACAGGGTGCCCAGAGAAGCTGTGGCTGCCCCTGGATCCCTGGAAGTGTCCAAGGCCAGGCTGGATGGGGCTTGGAGCCACCTGTCTGAGGGGGCCACCTAAAAACAGAGACTAGACTAGAATAAGGGAATAAAGGTAGGTATTTATTTGAAAGCCTTCAAAGGTACACCCTGGGCAGTCAAAATGGTACACCCAAGATGGATGCTGGGTCAGGGGTTCTTCACACTTCTATAAGTTTGGTCCATTTGCTTATCAGGGTTAATTCTCCAGTTACAACCCCAATTAACGATGTAATTACCCCAAGTTTGCCCTCCTCCTTCAGAGACCTTAGTTTATACATTTTGGGGCCTGGGACAATCTAGGTGTCCTTGAAGAGCAAACTTAGAATGGCTTGTTACGTCGAACCAGCATGAGAGAACAGCAGCTAGCAGGCCACAAGAAACTTGAGAGTTACACACTAGGCAGTATAGGATTTGAAAAATATAACAGTTAAANAAAGCCTTCAAAGGTACACCCTGGGCAGTCAAAACGGTACACCCAAGATGGATGCTGGGTCAGGGGTTCTTCACACTTCTATAAGTTTGGTCCATTTGCTTATCAGGGTTAATTCTCCAGTTACAACCCCAATTAACGATGTAATTACCCCAAGTTTGCCCTCCTCTTCAGAGATCTTAGTTTACATATTTTGCGGCCTGGGACAATCTAGGTGTCCTTGAGGAGCAAACCTAGGGAGGTTTGTTATGTCTAACCAGCACGAGAGAACAGCAGCTAACAGGCCACAAGAAACTTCAGAGTTACACACTAGGCAGTATAGGATTTGAAAAATATAACAGTTAAAACGTAAGGCATCACTGTGATAGTGGAAGGTGTCCCTGCCCATGGCAGGGGGTGGAATGAGATGTTCTTAAATTTCCCTTCCCACCTAAGCCATTCCATGATTCTGTGATTCCATTCCCTCCCCTTGGGCCAACAGTAGATCCTGCAGCACACACAGAGTGCAAACAGGCTGTGAACCACAGAATTCTGTTCTGTATTTGCAGGAGTTTTCCTTTAACTACTGAATTTAATTTCACAACCTTCCTGGACCTCTGAAGAGGTGAATGCTTGCTCTGAGATTAGAAATGGTTTGACAAGCCATTTGATGTATTTGCCTGTAATAACTCTGGCATTGCAACCTTCAGGGGGACAGAAAGCTGCCAGCCAGAGAAAGGAGACAAAGAACAGAGTTCTGTGACTACAAGCCAGACTCTAACAAGAGGCACTGGGGATTTTTATGAGGGGGAAAAAATAGACACATTTCTAAGCATGTTTTAAACTTTTCTCATCTGAAAAACAAAAAACTTTTGATTGCAAGATATACCTAGTGGTCAGCATAAAAACTTGTAATAGTTTGAGCATAAAGCAGTCAAAAAGCCCTGCACATGAAGATAATTGGAGTATCTGATACACAGATCAATAATTTTTAGCTGTTGGAGGCATTTTGACTTGAAAATCACGTAAAATTGGAGAAGAGTCTTACAGAACTAGAGTTGTTTTATCCTGGCAGTGCCACGTCACCACAAAAACCTCAAAGGCAGTTTCTTATTTTTCCTTTTGACCCCCAATTTAAGTCTCAAGTAATTTCTTTTTTTTGCCCTCAGAAATCTTCTCAGAAAGGCCTCAGCCTGGCTCACTGTGCAAATATGAAGATGCCAGTGCAGAAATGTGGAAATCCCTCTAAAACTCCACATATCCCACTGTCCAACACAGTATTTCATCCTGCACGTAATCCTGGAACAATTGGGAAAACTAATTAAGCAGTGAAGCGTATAAAGAAAAGTGAGCAACACACCCCGATAGAGTCATTATAAAAATCAGAATATTTTTGGACGTAATTTATTTACACATTTTCTACTCCATTAATTTGAAATGAAAATGTATTTATCAAGTCATTGGAAATCTTTCTCCTTAAATATGCAAATATATCTTCCAGAATTTCCCAGTCTTGAGTCCCACAAGCTGTATATAAACATTAAAACTCCAAAATACCATAAACTTGTTAAAGGGGAAGTTTTTCCTTGATGCACTGTAGAAATGAAAATGTATCAATTACATTTTCTCAATTATTTTCCATCTATTGCGATTTAAAATGCTTTGTATCAGCTTGGCTGACAACAAGTGTTAATGCTGAGGAGAAATTCCTGAGCATCCAGACAAAACATTAAATATTCTGTTATCAAGGAATATAAACTTTGATCAGTGTGGCAGTTCCTTAACAAGAAACGTTTACAGCTGCGTATTTAAGGAAGGGTCACTTATTTCATTTAAATGGGTGTTAGCAATGCTAGAATTTTAGCAGCATCTTCGTATACCTGGGCTAAAAAGGGTAATAATCTGGAAAAAAAGAAAAGAATTACAATGCTGGTGGTTTTCAACTGTAAGTAGCATCGATTTAAACTTTGACAGTACCCACGATGCAGGAGGCAAATTGGCAAATTTTTTGTACAAAAAGCCCAAGTCCCTGTCTTGAAAAGTTTCCCAAACAAAGCCACAGGCTTCCTTAAACCTTCTCATGGAAGTCGTCACTTCTGGTGCTGTTCATCAGGATTAGTACTTGAGAACCAGATTATTTTTCTTAGGAATCCTACATATGTAAAATTCCGGCTGGAGACAGCAGTCAAAACATGAAGTAAGGCAAGAGAAACAGTTTCAAGAATTATTAATCAATATTAAATATTTAATAATTAATAAATAGTTAATCTTATTTTTTTTAAAAACACAGTCCCCTCCCTCAGATGTAGGCATGGCTGTGTTACTGAGAAATGAGGAAATTACTTCATAAAGTATTATTTCAACAAAAATGATGATGGACAACTCTACAAAAGACTGAGTCAAGCTGAATGGCAGTAAAAGACCCCATAGAACACACCAGTGTCAACCCAGTCTCACAANCATTTTCTCAATTATTTTCCATCTATTGCGATTTAAAATGCTTTATATCAGCTTGGCTGACAACAAGTGTTAATGCTGGGGAGAAATTCCTGAGCATCCAGACGAAACATTAAATATTCTGTTATCAAGGACTATAAACTTTGATCAGTGTGGCAGTTCCTTAACAAGAAACGTTTACAGCTGCGTATTTAAGGAAGGGTCACTTATTTCATTTAAATGGGTGTTAGCAATGCTAGAATTTTAGCAGCATCTTCGTATACCTGGGCTAAAAAGGGTAATAATCTGGAAAAAAAGAAAAGAATTACAATGCTGGTGGTTTTCAACTGTAAGTAGCATCGATTTAAACTTTGACAGTACCCACGATGCAGGAGGCAAATTGGCAAATTTTTTGTACAAAAAGCCCAAGTCCCTGTCTTGAAAAGTTTCCCAAACAAAGCCACAGGCTTCCTTAAACTTGCTCATGGAAGTCCTCACTTCTGGTGCTGTTCATGAGGATTAGTACTTGAGAACCAGATTATTTTTCTTAGGAATCCTACATATGTAAAATTCCGGCTGGAGACAGCAGTCAAAACATGAAGTAAGGCAAGAGAAACAGTTTCAAGAATTATTAATCAATATTAAATATTTAATAATTAATAAATAGTTAATCTTATTTTTTTTAAAAACACAGTCCCCTCCCTCAGATGTAGGCATGGCTGTGTTACTGAGAAATGAGGAAATTACTTCATAAAGTATTATTTCAACAAAAATGATGATGGACAACTCTATAAAAGACTGAGTCAAGCTGAATGGCAGTAAAAGACCCCATAGAACACACCAGTGTCAACCCAGTCTCACAAAGAAATAACAATTTGTACCCAGCTTGCAGTAGAAATTATACAGAGAAATGTATTTAGAAGGAAACATTTGGGGAGATACTGGAGACATTCAAAACATTATCAGACATGGACCAGGAGAGCCTGGACTAGTCGGTCCTGCTCTGAGCAGAGGGTTTGAACCACAGGATGTGCAACGGCCCTTCCAATCGCAACTATTCCGTGAGAGCAGTGAAGAATGAAGAATTAATCAAACTCATGCTATAAAGCCAAGTTTGATGATTTGGAGACTTTTTTTGGAGCTGATGTGACAAACACTGAGGTCCAAAACGAGCTCTTTGGAAATGAGAACACTGATAATCACATACAGAATCCAAAATTGCTGGAAACTGGGTTTCAGGAGATACGTCCCACCTTTATGCTGTTGAGAGGACAGTGTTGAGATCCGCTTGGGCATTCATGGTAGATTTCTTTCTTATACATGAAAAGAGGCCACCAGCATTGAATTTTCTGGAGTCCTTGGTTTCCAAAGCCAGGATCTGACCTGGTTTCACAGCCCTGTGTTGTCCCTCTGCTCTAAGGTTTGCCTAGAGACACATGATTCAGAGCAGACTGCTGCATTTAGAAGCAATCTTTTGTTCTCTCATGACATGGCTGTCATAGAAGTGCTCACATCAGTGTTTATCCTTGAATTGACAAAATCCTGATGGAAATTAAAATAAAATATTAGATGAGGTTGAGCTCTGGTTATCTTCTCTTGCTAAGGCATTCAGTGAATCAATACAAAAACACCAAAACAGAACACCAGGAATGTATACATTTTAGTAGACTGCAGAGGAAGAGCAACATTATTTGTAACTATTATTCCTCCTTACTTAGTGAATGGTTTCAGTAAAATTCATCATTCATTAAAAATGATTCATCTCCCTTGGCCTTTATTCACTGCTTCATGTTTCTAATGAACTTAATGTAGCAAGTGATGTAATCAGACAAAAGCATGGTAAGAGCTCTCTCTGCCACTATAGGCACAATCATATTTAATTAAGAATTTATCATTAGCTGAAGGTATTAGTTAACTATTACAGCCCCACTATATTGTCTAGCTCAGAGAAGCACCTTCCTCATTAACAAACAAGGGCTTGGATCTAATTGCTGCCTCTTTAATCAGCTCGGTGCATTAGTATCTCATTAAATGGGCCTCACAGAACAAAATTATTGCTTTTGATGCCATCGGAAAGGATTAACAAAACCATAATAAACTCTTGGAGGCTTTATCCAGCCTCCGTTCACACAGGACTAGGTATAAATACCCTTTAATTACTACCTGGAAACAGTAAGTGGAATTACACTCCAACGAGGAAAGTCTGGCTAAAAGTTTCAATCTGGAAGCAGTATTCCTCAGTGAACTGCACACTCCTCTCTGCAGCCAGCTGTTAAACCAGCTCAGGGATTGAAGGATAGCACCCAGCACTTACTGATTTTGTTTTCTATTTCTAGAGACATTTTACATTCATATTGCACTTTGATTCCATATATCTAGGCTGACAGCAGTCCTTTCTTCTCTAGGCATTAAACCGTGGACTAAAATAAATGTAATAACCACTAATTTTGTGTTTGCTTGGGCTTTTTTTCCTGGGTAGGTTTTCTTTTCCTTTTTCTTTAAATTTTTAAGAAATCAATGAACATCCTGTATCCTCTTGCTTTGTTCCCTCCATTTCACGAATATTGCTTTTATAACTTCACAGATCAGCATGGGATCACCATGGATACAGGAGATCCGTTGGAAATCACGTCTGTCTGTCTGTTTTGAAGTGGGTACTACTACTTCGTAAGCAGAGGGTCCCTAAAATGTTTCTTTTCCCATACCTAGGGAAAAAAAGTTTCCTAATATTAAACAAGCAATGTGAGGCATTCAGGAGATGTTTACTTTGTTTTCATCATATTCATCTGAATTACCAGCAGGAAAAAAATTTCAACCCTACCTGCACTCAATCCTTCAAGCAATTTTGACTTAGGGATTCAGCAAGCCAGAGTTTGCATCTTTATGTACAGAAAATTATTAGGTCCTACAGTTTGGCAGGACGAAAAAAGAGATATAAAGTAATCTCAACCTGCTTTCAGGACAATTTTCAATAAATAAATTGTGTGAGATAATGCTTTGGGAACAAAAAAAAAATCAAGCCGAAGGAATGTCTGCTATAAAAGTGATTTTGTCTGAATAACAATACTTAAAAAATAAGTCTCTTTCAGAGATGAACTGATTTTTCACTGGCGATTAGGTCAGAAATACAAGTGCAATAAAGTATTATTTCAGTTTCTTCTAACACTCTGTAATGAGCAATTTGATCCATTATTGCCATCCTGAAAAAGGGAATCAGAGTAGTTCATATTTAAAAGAGATGCTTATAAGTAGTTTCTTTTTAAACAATAAAGTAGACACAGGCTTGTTTTCCTCTCACCTCTAAGAGAATATCATTCCAATGTGAAGGAAAATTACTTTGTATTCTTAAGAAAAATCTGCTAAAAATGTAGAAATTTTACATCTCCTTGCAAAAACAATCTTTTGTTTCCAGTTTATATAACCACTGTCAAAAAGATAGAATTCGAGTTATTTGTAAGACAAAAGAAACAAGACATCCCTCAGCAAGATGTGGAATTCAAGAAAATATCCAACAGAAGAACAGCATGTCAAAGGTCTGTCAGTGGAGATCACAGCAGCACTTTCGGTGATTACCTGTAATAAATGCACATTTTCGGTGCAGTGTGAGCACTGCTGCTCTGGAGGGGGCAGTGAGCTGCAGATTCACTGGGGTAACAGGGCTGGGTGTCCTGGGAATCAGGGAATCACAGAATGGGTTGGGCTGGAAGGGACCTTAAAGCTCATCCAGTGCCACCCCTGCCATGGGTGGGGACACCTCCCACCGTTCCAGGGTGCTCCAAGCCTGTCCAACCTGGCCTGGGACACTGCCAGGGATCCAGGGGCAGCCACAGTTTCCCTGGGTGAATTGCTCAGGAGAAATGTCCCTTAGGGCCTGCGCAGCACCTGCTGTCACCTGGCAGCCAGTCACAACAGGTGACATCTCTGCCCTGCTCAGCACCACCACAGTTTGATATCGAGTTAAAGAGCACCGTCCTCTCTCCCCACATCGAATCCTGCAGGATCCTGAAGAGTGTTTTGTCTTATGGCAATCACCTTAATTATCCATAATTAATACCTGTAGATGGCTCAAGTGATGGCAAATTCCTTTCTTTCTGCTGCCTCTTCTTTTTTGAGAGGTGTGTTCTCTGCCAGGTTGGTGTCTTTTTTTATTCTGCGTGTTTATTATCACAAATAGCAGAAAGTTTTCCAGTTTTTAATACATAATTCATATTATAATAATTACATTTATTGTTTCTATTATCTTTTTTTATATTTATTCACAAAGCCATGTGTTTTTTTCAGATTGTGGCAGGATTTAAAACACAAGAAAATAGCAAAAATTTTGGGACAGTTGAGCTGAATTCAAATATATCTCTGAATAAAAAAAAAATCAAATTCTTATGGCACACAAAAGCAAATTTTCTTAAATATAAAACCCCAAGTGTTTGAAAATTAGACAAAATTTTTCTTGTTACCAATTTTGGAGATTTAGAAGCTTAGTCTCCAGGTCAATTCTTCTGCTGAACTTGATAAGAACAGCTTTTCCTTGTTCTTGAATTCAACGGTTTAAGATTGAAAAGGAAGCTATTTTGTGCAACTTTTCATACATTTCAAAGATAATGAATACAAGCATTTTTAATTAAACCTTTAAAATAAAACCACAGGTGTTCTTCATTACAAATATGGCAGTTTGTGTCTCCCACTAAGAAAAAAGGAATAAAAATAAGACTATGAAGTAAGTTCTGAATTACTGTTCTGATGTGTAGCAACAGTTTTAGGCCTTCACCAGTGCCACATAAAGCTTTGAATCTGCCTTTTCACCTGTCAGGCTCTCTTTTTCTTTTTTTCCAAATCCTCTCTAATCTCCACTCCTTTGCTGTTTAAGAGGTGCTTTTCCAGACATAGATTTTTATTTTGTTATTTAATAACTATGGAAGCATTTATTTGTGTATATCTTAATAACTTTGATCTCTGCCCGTCTGAATATTGGCATTTGAAGCCATGACGCTGCTGTTTATTGATTTTCAGCATTCAGGGGATATTGTCACTAAGTAAAAACAATTTATATGGCCCATCACACTTTTAAAAAGAAATACAGTGAAACCAGCATCATATATCTTGTTCTATAAAATGTGCTATGTCTATATGATTACTTGGGTTTATGGTATTTTTTGTAAAGTGTTCCCCCTTAAAAATATGTGCAAACCAGTGCAAAATAAAATATATCACTTTTGAGACTAGCAAATGACAAAAAAACCCCTCAGAATCCTTCTGTTGTTGTCCCCTAAACAAGACATATCAGCTGCAGTATCTACTGACAAGGTAAACTTAACTTAAGAAATCTAAAAAGTTCCAAAAATAGCCTAAAAATGCCTATACAATGTTTCGAAGTCAGAAAAAGATTAAGGCTGAAAGGAATTGGGAAAAACAAGGTGAATAGGCACTGAATTCCCTTCTCACTTTATGCTTAGATTGCTCTTTCAATCTATAATATCAGCCCAATTTTTCAGTAAGTGCTGCTGGTTACACTGATACAAAAAAGAAATGTCATGAAACAGGACTTCTATTTAATTTGTTTTTCACACAAACATGCTAATGTTTGATTATTAATTCCTTTTATCTTTGCCTAGCAGTGGGAAATCCTTATCAGTAGAGAACAGCACCCAAATTACAGGGTGTGTTTGCCTCTTCCACTGTTCCATTCCACGGCAGTGAACTCCAAATCCTCCTGTTAATGACTGCAGAAGGCCAAGATTTCATCTACAAGCTGAATTGTAAAAAAGAATTGCAGGCTAAGATGGTCAGCAACACACAAGTCATTTTTCACAGATGGATAAAAATATATAAATTCAATATAAATTTATCCACCCTCCTGTCGGGGAGTCGTAGAAAGCAACAAGGTCCCCCCTGCGCCTCTTTTTCTCCAGGCTGAGCCCCTCAGCTGCTCCTTATCAGACTTGTGCTCCAGCTTAAAATTGTAATTAAATTGATCGAAGGAGGGGAAAAAACACAAAAATGGAACAAAGAAGGCTTTAAATTGAAGAGACTTAAGCCCTTGCTGCCTGACTGGTCAGGGAAAGGGGTCAAAGGCATTGGGAAGAGAATGATGTTGATAACAAACTGATGTTTTAGTTCTTACCGAGCAGGGTTTGCACTGAGTCAAGGATGTTCCAGCTCCTCACACTGCCCTGCCAGAGCTGGCTGGGGGCACGAGAAGCCAGGAGGGGACCCAGCCAGGACAGGCTGTCCCCAGCTGACCAAAGGGATACTCCAGACCCCAGGGCACCATGCTGAGCAGTAAAACCAGGGGCAGTCGACCTGGGCACTGCGACGGCTGCTCGGGGACTGGCTGGACATCAATCAGCAGTGGTGAAATATCCCACTGTGCATCACTGCTTTTGTATATTCTTTATCATCATTATCATTATTATTTTCCCTTCCATTTTTGTCCTGTTAAACTGACTTTATCTTAACCCATGATTTTTAATTTTTTTCCAGTTCTGCCCCCCATCCCACTGGGGAGGATTGAGCGAGCAGCTTTGGGGTGTTACAAACCACAACAACATCCTGTCTCTCTTGGTGTTCTCTGATTCCCTTTGGTGCACTGAGGAAAGGCAGGGGCCTCCTCCAGCTTCTGGTACAAGCACCTCACCATCACCTTGGACAGCAGAAGAGGACCAGACACACAGGTAATGGCTCAGAGGTCCCTTTTATCATTCTCTTGCTCTGCCAAATCACTGATTAGCTATTTCCAGACAATAACAGAAGATTTTGTTGCCAAGGTGACCTCATTTCTGAGAACCCAGATCTCTTCCCGGGTGATTACATTTCCATGCCAGAGTCCTGAAGGAAAAAAAATCCTCAGTGCTTGTATTTATTTTAATCTCTGCACTCATCTCTAATTTTTAAAGGAGAAATTAGCTACACATTAAAAAAATCGAGTTGGTGGCTCATTAAAGACAAGCAGAATCTAAATGTCCCACTAAATTTATAATGGGCAGGCAGATATTCCCAAACTTGTGTGGTATAGACAAGACTGTGATCAGATCAGTCACGTCCTGCTGAATGTCACTTACCCTCACCCTGGTGAAGGCACAGAACAAAGGAACAATTCCTCTGACTTCCCCACTTTCCAATTTACCTATTGAATAACATCATCATTATGCCTTCAACACTCACCTCAAGTGCTCAGCAGACTGGATAACAATTACTGTCTTAATATAAAGCAAAAAGTATTGTAAACACGCTGAGATCCACACAAGGAAACCTGATTTTCCACAAAGCCCAAGGAAAAAAGAAGCAAACAGAGAATTTGAGATTTCTCTTACCACACTGAATATGGATTTAAAAGGTTCTTTCAGAATCTAAAGCATAGTATTCATTTTCTCCTTAAAAGTATTTACAAGTCCGTGAAAAACTTGGTTTTTTAAATAACAAGAATTCAACACATACAGAAAAAGAAAATAGAAGACTAAAATATTATAACAAACAAGCAGATTGTGCTAGAAACTACTCCCAAACACAAACACATTTAACTGAATTAAATTAGTCTCAATACACCAGTGAAAGGTACTTTCAAACCCCCCAGAATAGGCATGTTCCTGGTTAGCAGACAAAACTGCACACAGGGAGTCTGGGATCCAGATCCTCTCTAACTTTTCCTCCTCCTGGCCACGTTTCAGTGGGGAGAGGCAGAGGGGAGCAATTAAACTCCACTTCTGATGATCGGCCACATCCTCACCCTCCCAAAAAAGAAAAGTGAGTGGAACAATGAAGGATAGGAGCCTCTGCTTAGAGCCTAGACTGGCAAAAAAATGTCGTTTGGAATGAAAACAGAATTTATGAACACAGAAAGTTCTTATTCCTAAGCATTATTTGAAAATCAACGTTCTATTCAAAAACATGGCTTCAGTTAAATCTTATCAGTGGGCCTTGTCACACAGGACAAAAGCAGCACAACTGCATTATTTCTATCAGACATCTCTGCATGTATTTTAAAACGTGTTAATTCTTCTCATCCTTGCATGGAACATGAGACCTCTCAGAATCTCCAACATGGGATCAAAATTTCAGGATTTTTCTCTTCCTAAATGAACATTTAAAATCTTAATATTTAAATTATTAACTACTAGGAGTGTCTCCTTTATTAATTAAACACCCATTGGTAAAGAAGTCCATAAATACTAACACCACAGTATACAGTTACATTACTGTGGTTTTCTCCATGAAACTAAAAATGGTGACAGTCCTATGGCATGCAGGATCCCATAGTAAAATATCATTAAATTAGCTTCAGCAAAATATTTAAAATACTCAAATGTGAATTGTTTTCTTCACCAAAATGACACTCTTGCCAATGCCACCTAAGTATCACAGCCAGCTATCCAGACTCAATGGGACTCTTTAAAAGCCCACTAATTTTAACTGGAATTTTGTTAAAAATAATTATGAATTTTTTAAAGGCTTATATCACAAAATTGAAAAAGTAAAGAAAAGCCTACATCCTCATAAATCCCATTTTCATCATCTGAACACAGTTTATGTGACATAAAATGTCTTTTAATTTGATTAACTGAAAACACAGCTCACAAGTGCTGTCCCAGAATTCCAAGAACATTCATGAAAAACAAGCAACAGAAATTTAAAGGTGAGTCCTTGACTTATAAATTAGCACAACCACAAATGCAAATCACTGTTTTATATATTTGCTAAACAAATACAGACACTGAGAAATCTGCAGCATTCACAGAGACTCTCCATTTATTCTCTGAAACAAAGAGGCTCCTCATTAGTCTTTTACCTCATGAAAGATTTGCAGAACATCATTTCAGCCAGAATATGCATAAATCAACCTCACCACTGGAAATGAGAACTGGCAAAGAATTTATCTGCAAGTGACCTGAAGTTATAATGACACAGCTAACAGAAGTTAATAACATGTTACTTTCTTGGCTTGTGGCCGTCAAGCTTCAAATTTAGCTAATTTATTTGCAAACTGCAATCCTGTATTTGGGCAGGAACATAGATCTGTTGTTAACTTAGAAGTAATTAAAAATTGACAGGGAAAGTTTGCGAAGTTTGTGCTTGGGCCTCATTTACACATAGTATTTTGTCTCATAACATGCAAAAGCAAAATTATTCTTAGAAGAAGTGACAGAAGAATTGGATTTTAGGTCTATAAAAGCCCCAAAAATCTAAAAAATAAAACCTAAATTTTAAAAGATCTTTAAAAGCCTAATAAGCACTTTAAAAATGATTTATTATTGGAAATTTCCACCGTTTTTGTTCTTTTCCTCTGTAAATGATTTAAAATAGAAAAATTAATTCCCAGGTAGGTGATGAATGCAAGTAGAGGCGAATATAAGACCATTAAGCTCCAATGTAAATTCTACTCATGTTAACTTTAACATATCATCAATATTAATTCCCAATTTCGCAACAGTACATTTTAATTACTGCTATGCTACAAAAAGATTCAAATAAATTTTTGAGGAGCAGAGAATACAATGATGAGCTACCACACCTAGTTCTGCCCGGAAACTCCTGCTTAGCTTCAGCAACTTAAGTCTCTCTGATAAAATACATACACAGTCATCATATGGAAAAAGAGTAATTTAATCTGGTGAAGTAAATCATGATTTTCACGTGAAAACCACAGAAAGAGGATATTTTATTGATTTTTTCTTAGTCATATGTATATTATTCTGAAATATACTTTGCTTGTAGAATTCAGGGCTCTCACAAAGAACCAATGCACATTTCTTCGTTATTGAATTTACTTCAAAAAGTTCTAAAACACAGCTTACAGCCAGTGTAGTAAAGACCATTTTAAATTTTCCTAATTTCAGAAAAAGAGCAAGATAATGACACTGTGGCCCTTCTCCATTCTATTAAGCAGCAAAAATTACCCAACTTTTAGCTTAAAAATTTGCACAGGCATACAGTGATTGATTGGGAACTATGCATTCCTTCATACTATCCTTCTACAAGAAATTATTATCATTTTTAACTAATACTCTATTTTCCTGTTTCTTCACCACCTGACAGTAGTATCAGTTCCATCGCACTCTGCGAAATGCCAGGAATACAAACTTCTGTCAGCTGGAAATGGACAGGAGCTCGGGGTGTCAAACGGGCTGTCACTGTGCCCAAACTCTCTTAAATATCATAGAATCATAAAATAACTCAGTCTGGAAAGGACTTCAGAGGTGACCAAGTCCAATCACCTGCTCCAAGCAGGGTCAGCTGCAAGGTCAAAGCACAGCTCAGAGCTTTATCCAGGCAGGTCTTGAAAAGCTCCACAGACGGAGATTGAACCTGTTCAAATGCCTGACTCTGCTCTTGGAGGAAAACTGGTAATATTTTTAAATGCTCAATCCCTTCACTACAGAGACGTTTCCCATATTACCTTAGACTTCCCTGCTGAGAGTTCTCTGAAGTTACAAGTGCTCGTTAAGAACTCAGGAAGGACACCACCAATTGGAAGATGAACCCTTCTCACAGATATAGAGACTTCCTTGGGGGCCGTCCTGCATCCTCTCCCTCCATTTCATGAGTGAAGTCCAAGGCACTTTTAGCCACGAAAGCTCCCTTTGTCAGGACAACAAGGAATGTAATGTTTATGTCAGGTAAGCTCACACACATCCTTCAGACAGCCTGGTACAATGACAATAATGATGAAAACCAGATACTGATTTCCACGCCCTCACCACCCCACAATGCTCTCTATCCATAGAAAAGTATTTTTAAAGAACTCACTGAAAATCACAGAAACCCAGGATTTGGGTTAGAAGGGACCTTAAGGATGATGCAGTCCCACCCCCTGCCATAGGCAGGGGCACCTTCCACTATCCCAGGTTGCTCCAAGCCCCGTCCAGCCTGGCCTTGGACACTTCCAGGGATCCAGGGGCAGCCACAGCTTCTCTGGGCACCCTGTGCCAGTGCCCAGCCTGTGTCACAGGAAAGATTTTCTTCCCTCTCCAGCCTTCTGGCAGGCCCCTTAGGTAGTGGAATTTTTTTTAAGTTTTAAAAAGGACAGGAAGAAACCATGTTTTCCCAACAGACATGACCCACTTCTGTCACTTCATTTATTTAAGAAAATAAATATACCAAGATCAGAAGAAGTACTAGTTCTAGAACCTAAAGAAAAACTGAAAATATTTAGAAGTCCCCCAAAAGCAAAAAATTTAGGATAGGAGGAAAATAACAAAAATGGAGACCATCATAAAGCAAAACCAGATCGGTTTATAACTTGTTTTAAGTATGTTTTTTACCATCTCTCTCGGAGAAATGGGATCACAGGTGCCAGACACACTTTAATATCATAAAGTGACAGGTGAAGGTTGCATTTCATATCCCAGTGTCAGGCTCCTTCTGCTCCCTTCCAGCTGAGGTCTTCACGCATTATGTTCCAGGTAAATCTTGTCAGTTATGTGTCAGGAAATTTGGAAAGGAGACAAGGAAATGAAAATCACTCCAGTAAGAGTAATACAGACATCAAGATCAAAATGAAAATGCTAAGAATTGTTCTGAATTCTTAATAACTCCTTCGAAAAGGTCATTTAGCAGGTCTGACTTTAGGTCCTTCTTTCACAAAGCAGAAATGAATGAACTAAAATGGGTAAATTTTAGTACTTTATTTTATCAAAACTTACTCCATTAGCTAAAATACCATGAAAAGCTGGGAAGAAATGCTGAGATCCTGAAGCGAAGAATTGGGCAGTGTAACCATCCATATATTTGGTGTGAAGTCCAATCCTTTAGTAACCCAGGAGTAAGTATTCCTTCTGCAGTAGGCTACGACAACCCCACAAAGGATGGAAGCTTCTCCCTTTGCATTCACAAAATCCAGCTACAGCAATACTTAGAAAAATGCCACTAATCCAATGAGCCATAATTAACACCTTTGCAAAAGCCTTTGGTATCAGCAAACAATGAAAGCCAAATGTGCAACTCAAGTGATTATTTGGATGTCCAGATTCAAATAATGAGCTACTTCCACCTGGTATTCAGATAAAAGGTCAATAAGGAAGCCACGAGTCTCTCCTCCCCCTGTTGTTGACCTGGAAGATCAGGGTGTTGTTTCACACTGGGGAGACACTGTGTTTAAGGAAGAACAAGGAGGAAGCTGAGGACAGACAGCAATTTTTATTTCCTTTAAAAAGCAATTAAACAAAACAAGAAATATCTCTAGTTCTCAGATTTAATGACTGAAATTAACATGAAGAATTTCCTTCCCAAAGTAATTTTTAAACTTAGTATTTCAAAGTCTTGATAAATCCACATAAACTGTGTCTGTTTCCAGATTTGTATTTTCCTAACAAAGGGTTGTGTTGTGTTTTGGGGATTTTTTTTTAATGTCTTTCACCACAACGCGAAGATATTTAAGAAACGTTGGTAAATAAATAGTTTGCAGGACACAAATTTCACAATGGCATGGTTGGAGATGTACTTATTTTAGGAACATCTTGTTGCGAGTCCAAGAGAAATCAGGTTATCTGGTTGTTAGCTGATATATAAAAAGTATTGCTACAACAAATATCTACTTTTTATTTATAGTTCGTTGTAAAAGAACATTATAAAACTAGAAAACAGGTTTGTATTCTATTCTTGGTGGACATCACTGCTTTATTACTGAAGATGGATTTAATTTCATTTCCATCAGCTGGTGTTGCACTTCAGTTATTATGGTTCCAGTGGGTGGAATGAAATGTCACTGCTCTGCAACGCGAGAGTCAGGAACAACATTATAAAATCAATACCGTGGTCAGGCTATTTTGGCATTCATAAGACTTATGTGTTACTTTATAAAACTCGTGTTTAACTGCGTTAAGGTCTCTTTCCTTATATCCTCTAGTTTTCAATTTTCTATGATATTGAAAAACTTCAGCCGCTCAACACAAATTCTCCGCATTTGGCTCAATCCACTGCTAGTTTCTCACAGAAAATCTGATAGCTATTGCCTTTTATAATAGGCAAGACCAAAGATGCAGAAAACAGTAAGTTTAACTCAATTTAAGCCCTCTACTATGTATTGCTGAAAGCTCCCTCCTTCCCTTTCATCAGATTCTTCTTCGGGTTCAATACTGCCAGTCAACCAGGGACTCAAGCAGTGCTTGAATGGTCATGAAAATGATCCAGCCTACGCAAGGCTCCATCTGAAATCAAGCCATAATGTCTCCTTCAGCAAGCTCCCTGTGCTGAAAGCTGGAAATTTGGAATAGCTCAGCTCTGCTCATGATCAGGCAGCACAGTCAGGGATGCAGCCATGGCTTGGAAGAGAGGAGGAATGGCTCAACCACTGCAGCTGGGCAACGAAAAAGTTCCCATTTATGCACAGACAGTGGCAATGTTTTGCTCCCTAAGCTCCAAAATATGCCAACTGGCAGGTTCTTCCCTGCCAAGGCAAAATTATTTGGGATATGCCTGAAAAAATATTAGCCTTAAAAGTGAATAAATATAATGTACAGAATTCAAGTCAGATACTCATTAGTCAATGAGCTTATGAATACTCCTTGAAGTATGTGTACTTGCTACCTTTATTCATACAGATTTTACAGCAACGTATTTCACTGAAAAGTTGAGTAGAACTGGTTACTCTCTTCCAGACCTATCAGTTAACAAAAAAACCCCAGCCATGGTAAACTGACCTCAGGCTGAAAGAAAACAAACTAACATGTTTGTACATCCTGGAGAAGAGAAGGTTCCAGGGAGAACCATACAGCACCTTCCAGTGCCTAAAGGGGCTCCCAGTGAGCTGGAGAGGGACTTCGGACAAGGTTTTGGAGTGACAGGAAAAGACAGAATGGCTTTAAGATGAACAGGTTTAGACTAGATACGAGGAAGAAACTTGCCTGTGTGGACGTTGAGGCCCTGGCACAGGTTGCCCAGGGAAGCTGTGGCTGCCCGACCCCTGGAAGTGTCCAAGACCAGGTTGGATGGAGCTTGGAGCAACCTGGGATAGCGGAAGGTGTCCCTGCCCATGGCAGGGGGTGGAAGAGATGGTCTTTAAGGTCCTTCCACTTCAAACCATTCAGATTCGATGGCCTGTGACTCTGTGTGAGCTCTGTGCTGGTGTCAGGGAGAGGGAACTGCAGGGACATGGCACCACTCGTTACAGGAATGCACACACAGACAGACAAATCCAACTCAAAGAGCTCCTGCAGCAGAGCTCAACCAGTCCCCGGTTATTACTCTGGTTGTTCCTCTCTAAATCACAACTACCAATATTAACATCGTGTCTACTACATTTTAATGATGTTATGGAAAAAAAGAGCGGTGTATCTCATCAATTTGGGAGAAAAGGCAGAGGCCATGTTTTGACATAACAGACATGAACAGCAGAGAAATCTCTTTTAATTGCCGTGCCTTCTTGTTTTCTTAGATCCACCCCGTAATGAACATACAATTTTAATCAAAGCCCATTAAAGAAACATTGCTTCTTTTCTCTCATCATCAAAATAAAAAATTACACCAGACAGTGAGATATTATTGCAATGACTGCAGTGCTGAGGGTCTTCTAAATCTATTTCAGTATGTTTTGAAAAGATACGTCTTCTTTAAGCACGGTCAGTGAGGCTGTAAACCTCACACCCCCACTCTGCTGTGCCTCAGAGCTGGGTACGCAGATCAGTACCCAGACACCTGTACTATCAGCTAAATGTTAATGTATTCTGTCAAAACCAGATTACCTTCCCCACTAAATTATTCAATGTCATTATCCGACTCGGCCATCTGCAATCCTAATGCCTTGTGTTCGAAAACTCAGAGCGCCTGCTGTATTATTTTTGTTTTACATTCCTACATAAATCCGTTAAACTCAATATGTTACAGCGAATCCACAAAATCAAATGCAATCTGCTGGGCTATAAAACACCAGTTACTGAAAATCGAAGGGTTTATTATAGCAACAATTCAAGGAGTCACTGAGCAGTCTGGGTGGGCTGAAGGTCAAACCCCACGCTAAGGAACGAGTTAGATAACCCATGCTGCACAACAAGGTGTGTGTTTGCTATACATAGCATGGCCTTGAACCCATTTGTGCATTTTATATCTAATAAAAATCCGAACAGTTGGTCTGATTGGATTTTAAGTGATGCAAATTTGGAAATCAAATAGGCAGACTCCCTTTAGATTTGGTCTATTTAAACCATAATTGTAAAGAACTGCAAATTACATTTACGACACTGTGGAATTCTCAAGGGATTCAGTAAGAATTTTACCGTAGGAAAAGTATTCATCATTTTAAATTTGTTATTAACAAATAAAAATGTACACAGCGTGTGACGCTCTCTCATTTTGTTATTGCCATTTTGCTTACATGGCAGTACAAGTGTAACCACTCTTCAGTGAATGGAATGCTCTTCAGTTTTCATAGCCATTTAATTATATGCTTTGACAAAACCCAGTTATATTATTGTCATTCTGTTAGCCTGGCAACACTAAGTAAAGAGATAAAATACCACTTACATTTCCCAGACTACAGATTAAGGTGTGATTTGGAGACCAGATTCCCATTCTCATTTATAAAGCAGAAGTTTCATTGTCACAAGTAAGTCTTAAAAGCAATGATGGACTTGAATAACTTTCTCCCTGATACTTAATACTCAGGGAGAGACTTGATTGCCTTTGGTTAATAGAGACAGAAGTTGAAAATGTGACATACACACCCTCTCCCAATACATTGCTAAATGGGAATGCATAGAAATCATGATAAAAGAGAAAAAACTTATTTTTCCCTGTTATTAGTGTCTCCACCAGAAAATTACCCACATCCTGGTTCTGGAGGCAGGAGATTTCTGAGCACTGGCAAATCACAACAGTGTTAACATTTCTGTGCACTTTACCACCCAAAATTCATTTACCCTGCTCATGATTTGACACTGTTTTTATTCCTCCACTCAGGAGGGAGTGTATTTTGGCACTGATTCTGATCTGTCTTAGAGGAAAACCCTTTCACTGAGGTAAAACTTTACTGGACATTTTATAATATTCTGTGACAAAGAAAAGTGCATTGGCAGTGTCTTCATTTCTACCACACAGTGCAGCCACCCTGGATGTGCTGCACCAGCTGGGGATTTTTTTATCAGGTTTGTTCAAAAAGCACACAGTGAGAGTAGAGGATTCCAGACCATCCCCACTCCAGATCTTCACACCTAATTTTAAGCAGACCTTCCCCAGTAGGAATTCCTGCTGCTTTGGAAGCTACTGGTGCTACTGAGAGGCAGGTACAGCTGGAAAATTGTAGGCGGTGGAAATAAAGTGATCATATCTCAATGTCTTAGGCTTGATACATTTCAAATGACGCAGCACATTCAGTTTTGTTTTGGTATTTGAAAAGTAAATGACTGCAGGTAAAAAGTGTATCATGTCTACAAAATATGGTTCAAAAAGGTTTTACCAAAGTATAAAAGTTTTCACAACTCTCCTTTAGTAACTGACTCCATTTCTCCCCTTCCCAATTCATCCTGGACTAAGCATCTTGCAAAACTCAGGAGAGGAAAAAAAGAGTTAAAAAAGAAAGGACAACTGGGTCAAAGTGATGCAAAAATAGCTATTCCAGAGGCCTGTGTAAATCTCTTAAAATCTTAATGCTCTACAGGCTGTTTAAGTAAGGATCTGGATTATTCACTTTTAAACAGTAAATATCACCTTTGGTTCAGGAACTCCCTGAACCATAAATTGCTGGAGGCTAAGATAATAAATTTTGCAAAGAGGAATCACAATCACAGCATGTTTGCCAGGTTCTTATACTCTTCTTGAGTCATCCCCCGTGACTATTATCAGAGATAAGATACTAGGCCAGATAAAGCTTTATTCTGAGCCCTTTTATGTTCTTATTCCCCCAAATATAACCACCTTCTTTGAAGGTAAGACCAATTCTCAGCGCTAAGAACCTATACACAATTATCTAACATCACTGAGACAAACTCCCAGAAGAGATAAGCAAATCATCATATGAAGCTGTTCACAGTAACAGACAATTTACTACATCCAAATCTCTCTGAAATGTGGGATTGCTGAAAGGACCATGGCTATTCACTGGCACAATGTGTTTGAAACACACCTGCAAACCCATCACACTCATGTTGCCCTTCACAAACTGCCCTCCTTTAAATACCCTTTTCTTTTGGGTTGCTGTCTACATAGATATTAATGTCATTTCCAAGCTTCCCTTGCGTATAATTTAGTTGTGGTAAGAGAAAAGCATTCCAAGAAAATAATTCAGGGCACTTAAAACTCAATATATTTTGAGGGTAGCAATCTTGGGGGTATCCATGAGGACCTGGTTCCTTACTTGCATGCCTGAGTGATATGAATCCAGGATCAAATGAGCAACTGTTCCTCATCCTATGCACCTGAAACATCCTAAATTCATAAAGACAGGCAAAAGTAAAAAAATGATATTAGAAAGCAAATAATAAAGTGACAGAGTGGTTTGGGTTGGAAAGGGCCATCTAGTCTAACTCTTGCCATGGGCACCTTTCACTAGCCCAGGTTGCTCTGGCACTGGACACTTCCAGAAATGGGGCATATCATTCTTGCACTATCACCTGTGCAAAATCATTGTACTTTTGTATTTCTTGTGTACTTTTATACAGGCTCAGAGGCAATGAGTTTAATTTTCTACTGAAACAAAATCCAATAATAAGCAAAGACTGTCACAATAACTTCCCAACCACAAGAGTTTCTAGGGGAGGACAGTATCTAACAGATACACAACAAATCAGAAAAAATGTTAGAAATTTATATAAAACCCTAAGAAGTTGAGTCACCTTAGCAATTTATCTTCTAAGGCAAAACAGTGTGTACAGAGTTCTAGAAGAAGCTGTCCCTCTCTCTCCTCTCTGTAAGAAAACAAGAAAAAGACCTGAAAGCAAAGCTATTTACCTAAAAATCTAAATCACCCTAATGCAGTTAGACTACTGTGGGCTTGGCCAGCTGGCTTAGAGGCTCATTAGTAAAGAAATGACCCCTTCACATAAAACACAGTAGGGTCATTCTGAGCTAATGAGCCTTCAAGTTTTATTGTTTTGTACACACAAATGCTTGGATGTAAATCTACTTGGGAAGTCTGGCCTTACACACTCCAAATCAGGCACACCTTTAATTGATTCACCCACTCCTTCATTAGTTACAGTGAAAGGACAGAAAAGAAGATAAGAAGGAAACAAAAATTCTCTGTATTTCTGCTTCAAAATGTATTTCAGTAGTTAAATCATTATATGAAATTGATTTATTTGTTTAAAAACTTGATTTCATAATTTTAATTAAAATTCATCTGAAAAATGTTAATGATTGAACATTTGGAAGGATCATGAGACAGCTCTCCATGCAGAACACATCAGGATGAACCAGCCTCCACAAAACCCAAGGCCTGACTTTCACAATGCATACAATGAAGTTTTAAATCTTGTGAGTTAACCTTACTGCCTTTCCCAGGGATATTGAGATACTGAAATCAGGCATCTTATACTCCCAACTGAACCCCCTACAAATACGCGTAAGGATGAACAACCATCCCTGACATCCACGGGATTTGGCTCCATAGCCTCATCCTAAAAGCAGAAATCAAAAGTACTGCATGAGGGACAAGGATTCATGCTCATCTACCCTGTCAGAAGAGTAAGACATAATTTTCTATTGAACAAATGGATTTATGACAGACATCAACAAAAAAAAATTCCTCCTCTCACTTCCTCTTTTTTTTCCTGTTTTTCTTTTTTTTTATTTATATAGGAAATTAAAAAAAAAAAAATTGATGTTCACTCTTACAGACAAATATGGCCATGACACTGACCCCTGTTCTAACTTGGATAATAAATTATTCACATTAAAGTTTGCCTTGCAAGGCCTTTAGTCATTAGACCTATTGTTCAGCTTCAAATGATAAAAAATGTGTTTAAAAATAAACTAATGGAACAACAAGCGCATTCAAGTGCTTGAAGTTTGTAACTTTTTAAAAATTCTAATAATCTGATTGCATCCATGTGGAGGATGAAAAGAATCTACAAGAAAAAAGGTCATTCATCCAATAAAAATAAAAATTCCACTAAGCAAAATCATCATAAGGTACTTCACAGAGAAAAGAAATACACAAGCAAATGGTTTGGCCATTTGACATCATAGCAGCTTCTGCTCTGCTCGATCAGAAACAAAACCTCCACCATTCAATAACCTTAGGAAATTCCCTGGGCGAATGGCCCCCCAGCTTGGGAAAACACAACTTTGGGATTTTTGTCTCTTTTCCCTCCAAAATGCTATAATAAAGTCCAATTAATGTGATTTTCTTCAGCTTCCTGGGTCCGAGGAGCTCCAGGTAAGGGGGTGATGTCATTCTGTGATTGCGTCTCTTTCCAGCAAGAGCTCGCACAGGGTTTAGTGGATCAGCTTAAGAGCACTGAAGGTTTCATGGCATTAATAGTCTCTGGTTAATTCTACCTTATCTACTTGCTCAGCTTACCCTTAAAACCCAATTAAAATGTAATTCATCTGATCCCAGGATTCAAGGGCATCCCTGGCAACACATTTGACAGCCTCATAGTAACTACATTATTACACAGCGTGCCCCGAGGTCCTTTAGAGCGTGTCACAAAGAGCTCAGCCACTGGCCTCTTACAGCTACAGAACTGTATTTTAGGGATCTCAGTAAACTGAAATGTAGAAATTTCATTGCAACTGTAATGCATAATTACAGTTATGGTGCATCTGTCTGTGTTGCCACTCTCTGTTGTTCTTTCTTTTTAAATAAATGCAATAATTGGACAGGGCAGCAGTCAATCTGACAAAGATATAAAAATTCTATATAATACAGGTATTGTGAAATGTGAGGTCAGTATGTTACCCTAAACTTAAACACAATTTACTTTATAAAGCAGATAAGCTCAAAGCTTCAGTACAGAATCAGAGTCGTTTGGGCTGGAGAGGATATTAATGATCATCGAGCTCCAACCCCTTCAGACGGGCAGGGAGACTAATTAATTGACAAATTATAGACAAATTAATTTCACAAAATGCTTCATTTCATTCTGCTGTACCCAAATGCAAGCTAAAATACTGTAAACAGTTGCAATATCTGTTAAAGGGAGAGGTTTTGGAAAAGTTTCCAAATATTACGAAAATTGAATCAATACCTCATATTCAAAAAATAATCCAATACAAAAAGAAAATAGCTTATTCCTTCAGCTCAGGCATCTAAAAAAACCCCAAAAAACAATCCTCCTACTCTTACTAAGCAAGTTTTCACATAACTGATTACCACAGAGACCTCTTCTGTCTTCCATTCCTCAAGTGAAAATACAAAAACAAACTCCATGTGCTCCCAACATCTGGCTAATACACAACTCTGGAAAAACCAACAAGTTCCTGTGACACAAGACATGATGCCCTTGCATTTCTACTGAACTTTGGAAGCTGTAAGATAATTTCCCAGGTCAAACATCAGACCCCACCAAACACTGACACATCTGATTTCACATTATCATACATTTCACTGCTGTAGCAACTTGGAAGTGATTCTGCAGTAGAATGCACGGGTTCTCCAGCTCTGCATCATGTACCTACAGCTGAAATAATTTACAACAAAATGCAAGTAGAACTTACCGCCACTTCTATCTGACAGTTAACCCACTCTATTTTTTTTAAAATACATTCTTTTTTACCCAAACAACCTTTTGAATCTATTTGTTTTTAAGAACACATGGCTACTAACAAGCTAACATATTCTCTTTGTGTACTATTATATTTTCTTGGATTACAGCTGTACCACACCAGCATATCAGCATGTACCGTATCAGTGATGCACAAAACATTTCTGATGTGCAAGCATGCCCTCTTCTGGATATCCAGCACCATCCTTTCAGCTGAAAACTCCCTAAATTACAGTGAATTCCTCCAACACCGACTTGCAGAGCCTTGCTCTCGTTTGTAAAAATATACCTGGTGTAAACAAACAAAAATAATCCAAACCAATGCAGGATTCATAAACTGCAGGTTTACACACAACTCTCATATTTTCTGTAGTTTAGATTGCTAATGGCACTGTAAATACTTCAGTGACATTACTAATAGGAAAAGAGTTTTAACCTTTCCTGAAGTGAAGTGCATCCTTGACTATCCAAATGCTGATCTAATGATGTGTCATTTTTGTCTCAGTTTTCAGTGCAACAGGCAAACCAAAGCCATTCAGTATTTGCCCAGTTATAGTAAAAATTCAGTCCAGCTGCTGAGGGGATTCACGTAGTCTTTAAAGAAAATAAATCAAAAAGAGAGAAATGCCACGTCTTTGAAAATACAGATGTTTTGCACCCCTTCAACAGTCAAACACCACAATTACACAATTACTGAAGGATTTTTAATGTGCAACAGAAGACATTCTGTAGCCTCCAAGGAGACACAGATTTTTGACATGGTTTTCTGAAAGCGCACTAATTGCAGTAGGTCCATGCTTCTTTTATTTTGATTCATTTCAATAGTTCTATAAAAGCATTGGGAATATTTTCCTTTCCATCCAAAAGAATACAATGCCCAACAATGTTAACCTGGATTGTGTAAATACTGAAAGTAAGATTTGGACACCAAGAGCAGATATACACAGAGCTAATAATCACATTGCTATTGGTGTAGGATAAAATGCATGATAAACTTCTCTCATATTGATATTGACTTGCAAATACGGAAAAACAACAAATTAATGGTCCATAAATGCTAACTTCAGTAGAAAGAAAAATTAGAGAGGTTATGAATCACACTGCATAGACAAGATTGATAAAGGACTTCTTTCAGGTGGACAAACAGCTTTAACAACATCATTTTCAGACAGCCTACATCTGAAATTGAGGCAATGCTTTCCAGCATATCAAAAGCACCAGTGCAGAAGTCATTACTTCTGTAAGAACATACTTTAGAGAAAAAAAAAAGCAACTAAATAATTAATGCAAAATAAAATTAGTTAAATGTGAAAACCATTGCAAGAAAATGCAGTTTTGGGGGGCTGGTGTGCTTTGACTTTAGTTCCGTTTTTTTTGAAAAAACAACACATTTTTATTTTCTCTGAATACACTAAGTTTAAAATGATCAAATACTCTGATAAGGTACAAACAGTACAGTCAGACCTTTTGTAGGCATACATACATAAATGAGATAAAACAATGAGGAATAACAAACACACTTGTCAAGGAAAGCAAGTTTCCTGAGTATTGATGAACTTGGAGTCCACTTAATAAATCCTTTATTCCCAGCTATGGCACATAAGAAATTAATATAATATTTTATAGGAAGGCATTTCAGGTTATTGGTAAAAAAACTGAACAAGTCATCAAAATTAAATCCCACACCATCTTGACAGTTGTACCATTTCATTCTGTCATGTGTTGGTTTTGTCCCAGTTCTCAGTTTAATGAGCAAACCAAACCCAAACACTGCAATTATACAATTAATGCAGAATTTTTTAATGTGGAAATGGCAAGGCATTCAAACTTTAATGAATTAAGACTGACATGACCTCAATTTTAATGTTGGAGTAAGAGAGGCCCAGGCAAAGTAAGCCCTACAGGAATTGAGAAAATCAGGTTTGGATACACTGTCAGTCTAGAAAATTTCCATGCTAATTTGGAGGGAAGTATCTTGTTAGAAACATCACTCAACCTAATAGGCCAATTTAGCCTCAGACTCCATAAACCTCCTATGATTTATTTACATTTTAACATGACATGCAACACTTTTATAAGGACACAGCGTGGTCTGTCTTTAAAGAAAGAGCAAAAAGGAGGCCAAACGTTCTCTGGTTGACAGCATCGAGGAAAATCCGGCACTGTGGTTCAGAAACAGCATTTCCTCCCACAAATATCAGAATCACAGAGTCATAGAATCAGTAAGACACTTGGTGATGAACGAGATAAGGAAAGAGCAACCCCGTGAGGCAGGAACTGTCTCCTTGTCCTTATCAGTGAACTCAGGTGTGATAAATCCCCTGCCCGGGAGGTTCCGGGACATTCACACGTGGCCTGAAGGTTTTCACTCTGCTGCTGGGCCACCATGGGCTGCAATGGGCCCAGCTGCGCTGATGTGATGGGCAGCTGTATCCACTTAGGAGGTGTCAAATTCTCCCAAACTGTCCCCTGATCCACAACATTCCATCATCCCTCTGAAATGTCCCACCCCAGGGGAGGTACCTGGGTGTTCCCACCTGAATCTGAGTGAATATAAACCCAATAAATGGCGTGGTTAAGGGAGTTCTTCCACCATCTGGTTAGTCCAGCCTGTGACCATCATTTTGACCAACTGACACTGAAAATGCAATGACCGAGTCTCATTGTGAAGCCTTTGGGTAGTGAGATATTTTTACTCTTATTCTTTCCTTCTCTTTCTTATTCATTTTCTTAAGTGATTTTTATGCTTTTATATTGTCATTTTACTGAAGATAACAACCAAAATGCCTACATATCTGTTTTCTTCTGAAACCAAATTATTCTCCAATAAACCCTACATGTATGTATCTACAAAAAACACTCATTCAGGGTTGTCTCACTCTAATCCACCCCAAGGAATTTATTAACAAGAACCTGGGTTACCCTCACCCTTTAGAGTGAATTGTAACAAGTAGTTGTAAAAAGCAAATTACTTCAGTAAATTTAAAAATCTACTCATCCCAACAGGAATGTGTAAACCCGTAATCACAAGAACTTGAAGTCAGGACAATTTTTTAGGATATTTGTCATTTCCAAGCCATGAAGTTTCATTTTCTCAGAGCTTTTTTGTTTCTGATTGCGAACATCAGTGTGGTTCTCTGGATTTGATAAGAAAAACACAGCAAACTCTGAATATGGAATTAGAAAACCAGGAAATTCAGGAATGAATAAATAAATCAATTACCTGTGCAATTGTAAATGATGCAGTGTTTCTGTAAATCAACCAAAAAATAATGGACATGCCTTATGAGGAGGGCCTGACATCATCAAAATAGAAGAGACAGAAGGTTCCTGAAAAGGTGTCTCAAGTCATACTGTGGGTTACATACTTGGACAGTAATTTATGTACAATTATGAACAGTCAGGGCACTCAGGAGGGATGCACAGATGCAAAAAACCCCACAGTGGCCAAGAAGCAATGCAGAGAACATTTGGGAACACATGCTATTCCTCCAGTAATAACTACTGTGTCTCTACTTGTTTCTTTCAAGTACACAAATACAAAACTGCTCTAAAAGAGCCAGGTGAATAGTAAAATAGCTCATCTCCAGCTTGAAATACAGTGGAAAGCTTTTAAACAAGCTGCTGTCCTCTAAACATTATTCAGCCAGCCAGGAATATGACAATGGTACTGATGGAAAAACTGCCCTGCTGAGCCAGTCATGCCTGAATCAGTCGATGCTGCTGCTTCAGCAGTCAATCTCTTGTCACTCATCCCCGATTCCTCATCTCAGGACAGCTCTGGACATTTCTACGTCTCATAACTGTAATTTACTGCTCACTGTCACCCAGATTAACCTCAGGCAAGTCAGCACCAGAGCTGAAATGTACACACCAATTATTGCTTATCTTAAATATGAATTCAGATGAAGCTGTTAAATGTGACAGCTGGCAGTATCTTGAGACTTTATAGATTTTTCAGTTGCTATCACGTTTTTCGTTCTCCAATCAAGCACAATAACCAGCTGGCTGCTAAGGACATTTCATCTTCATGTACTGCAGCACTCTGCTTTTCCTTTGAGCGATTCCAATTTTTTACTGATATATTTGTGAAGAGAAGCTGCCAGCAGGCTTGTGCTTTCTCATTTGTTCTTCTGATATTTTGTTGTTTCTAGAAATGACATTTTCTTCTTTATAGGAAACAGGACTTAGAGCCTACAGCAACTCAAGAGTGAGCAGGTATCAGGGATGAGTAGTAACTTTAGAGAATAAGATTTCAAAGAGCAAACATTAAGTAACATTAGCCCCATGGTAAATTAGGGTCCTTCTACAGCACACTGCACAGGATTGCATCCAGATTGTCCTGGAATATTTCCAGTGAGGGAGACTCCATAACCGCTCTGGGAAATCTGTTCCAGTGCTCAGATGTGATCCTCAAATATAAACATTAAATCATCAGTAGTAATACAAGGACTCCATAAAAGACTGATCATTCCACTCAGACACATAGAAATATTGTCTGTCCCAAAAAACAATTGTAATTAAAAAAAACAAAACCAAGCTCCTCTGGAATGTTGGCAGGGACTGAGAGCAGGAGCATTGGGTGAGAGGGTAAGGAAGGCAGGAGAATGCAAGCCAGATTAATACTGAGCCCAAAGGCTTTAGAAGAGAAAATCATATTTGAACCAGCTGGGAAATGCCTTTTCAAATGCAGATTTGAATCAATGCCAAGCCAGTACTGGAGCGATTACAGAGGTCTTTAACACTCACAGCTTACTCACTTGTCAACTGCTTTCCAAATTTATCATCGATACACCCCAGCAATACAACATTCAGTCTGTCTCTGGCACTGAATCTGATGATGTCAGAGGGAATTCAAAGCATCCTTTTTTAAGCATAATTTTCTAAAGATATAATTTCCTCCCTTTCTTATGTTAATCGGCGACCAACACAGCAGCACCCCGAATCTTTCTAGAAAGGGTACCCCAGTGCTGGGCTAAGTTTGGCAGCGTGCTTCTGATCCAGGAGTTTAAGAGCTGGAACTCCCAGGTTCCTGGTATTTCTGCTCCCTGACAGCCTGCAATACAAATCATGAAGGATCCAGGAGAGAACCAGCAGGAAACTAGGCCCCAATCAGAGCTAACCATCCGTTAAATTAGGCTTTCATTTAGACAAATGGAAAACAATTGCATTAGGAGCTTCTGTGGAGCTGTATTTAGGTCTTCTCTGTAGGACAGAAGTCTAGAAATGTAATTTTATTTTGAAATAAATGATGGGATTTATCACATATACATAAGAAGCTGAAAAATATCCTATAAATTTTCTCTGAGACACTAGAAAAAAAAAAGTCATATGACACAGCAGACTGAGAACTCTCTTGCCTTTGCTTCCCAAAAGTAACAGATTTTAAAGTTCAGATGAGTTCACGAGAGAAATAATAGATACCATGCTGGGAAAAGATTTTGTCAAAGTTATGATAAGAGAAATGAAGCAAAAGCATTTTTCTGGATATACAAAGAATAATGAAACAGTTTACATCTCATCTCCATAGAGGTTCTTGCAGAGAACTCCCAGGGATCTCCCTTGCAGAGGGCTCATGTTCTGCCAGACTCCAGTCAATGCAATAACTATGCAAATGTATAACTATTCATAGAACTAGTAAAGAGCCTAGGGACTAATTAAAAAGGTTATTTGACAGGTAGGAAATGGAGCAAATCAATATTTATGTGAGAAGGAGGGAGAAACAAAAACACATCTCTTCTTTTGTAACAGTAAATATACAACTGCAGGAGCAGCATCATTTTTACTTAGCTAAGTTGAAATCTGCCCTATCCTTCTTTCTATCTTTTTCTTTTTTTATTCGTATTTTTCTTTGGATACCAACGTTTTGAGAATATCTGCTTTTTCTTAAACTCATAGCCCTTTCCTTCAGCTCTTGAAGTTTTTTAAGAAACACCCCTCTGAACCCAAATAATAGAAGTAGATGAATGAAAAGGAGCTATTTTAAGCTGGAGAAGGACTGAACTAATATTGACTGAACAGCACATTGCCAATACCCTGCCCTTCATTGTCTGCATCCTTTAAACATAACCACTAAATATTTACTTTGCTCTGTGCTCATTTGACCAACACTCAACATCCAAAAAAAAATCATCATTTTTCAGGTACCATCAAACAGAAGAAACCCCAAAACATGTATGTCTGATTAATTTCACAATCTTTAAAGCAAGAGCAGGACTGCAGTGGTTTAAAGCTACACAGGCAGAAGACATTAAAGGTGTCCATCTTTGCAAATCAACCTTGATCACACTTAGAACTGTGTCATATTTGGTGTGTGCCATTCAGTTTTACCCTTCTGAAACTCATGAAAGCTTTAAAAAACTGTCTAAGCAAGATCTTTTGCTATACTGAACATGCTCAGAATTATTGAGAACCCAAGAAAATCAATCCCCAGGTTTCAAGGAAATAGGTTTAGTACCAAAGCAAATTCTACCAGGCCAGACCAGTGGATGAAATTCAATCCTTAGCTAACGGGAGCTGCCTACAAGCTGGGGATCTGATCTTCTGCCCTGACCATGGAGACTTAGTTAATATATCAGAGCAGTCTAGAGATATTTATCTTACCCCCTGCCCATATTAGATTGGAACAGTTGTCATCTTGATGGCTCTTCAGCTTTCCTTGGCAGTATCGATCTGATCTCCAGTATAGATCTGGTCTCTGACAATTACAACTGGAGCTAAAGCAACTGAGGCTCAAATGACTCAGCGAAGGAAGGAGTCTGGCAATCTGTCCTTTCCTAGAGCACACATGACATGGAAGTGGGGCTGGCAGCCAGAAGATGACCCATGGAGGATTCAAATGCCTCGGAGGGGCGGGCAGATTGAGGAGTCTCTGTTCAAACAAGCCCTGGAGTTTTTTAACCTGGTAGCTTAAAATGGCATCTACCCTTAAAAAACTGAATTGACATCACCTAGTTTACCTGTCCCTATGTACAAAAACCTAAATTTAGGCATATTAATATGTAATCTTAATCCCATCCCTTGTAACTGCTAACTTCAGTTTGGAAATCACCGTTCTCAAATTCTACCACACCAGATGTGGTAAAATCAGAAGTACTGCATTTATGTAATTTAAGTATATATTCAGTTTTTATAATATGCATTTCAATATTAAGCAGAAAAATAAAAAAAATTACAGGGGTTGTGCAGCTCAGACTAAGAAGGGAAGAAAAAAAAAAAAAAAACAGAAGAAGAGACTATTTCAAAAACCTTACTGTGTGAACCATAAAAGCAGCTGCTCACACGATTATGTGTTTAAGTAAAAACGATGAAATGATATTAGCAACCTTCAGTGTGGTCATAAATGCCTGCAGGAGTTTAAAACTTTCCTCCCTCTGTAAATGCAGTCAGAAATAAAATAGGAACGTTTTTGGTCCAAGGGCAAATTGCATCATTACCAAAACTCTGTGTACTGAAAAAGAGGCACCACAATAAAATAAGAAGCCATCATTCATCAGTTCTCAAAGTTTCTTCAAAAGACCTTTAAGGAATGCACCAGTAATGATTCTACAAAGCAAAATTTTGTAGGAAGAAACCCAGCAAGCTCTTTTCTACCACAGCCTCATCACCTGGTATTTAATGTTTTGTTTTACAACTTCTAACCCATAACACAGCAGCACAAATTTCACCTTCATTCAAGCTTTCACAAGAACCTGTCAACCATCACTTCGGAAAAACTAAGAAGCAAGCAATGCTTTTCAATTCTGCACCATCAAACAGCTATTCCTTGAGGTGACTCTGTTATATGGAACAATTTCTTTGAAAAGCAACGTTTAAGGCTGAACTGTAAAATGAAATGACTAAAGGACTGAAGTTTGCACTATTGATACTGAATTACATCACTCTAACAACTGTAACAGTACCAATGAAAATAACAACATTAAAGGTCTATCCTCCAATAGTCTCTTCAGTGTTATTTTGATGATTCCAGCAAAATGGGATCAAAATGTGTCATCTGATACTCTAGGAGCAACCAAAGACAAGAAACAGCAAAGTAGAGGATGCTCAGTTTGACACTCCTTGGCAAGTATTTTCATTTTAAAACAGGTCGTTTGATGTTGCTTTGGACTTTTTGCCACATCCCCCAAAGGACACAGTGATAGAACATCTGAGTTTTAATACACAATGCTGGGTGGAGAGAATTTTCCAGGACAAGCTGTGAAGAACAAAGTTTATGCACTGCCAGTTCACGACACGCTGAACAATTCAACACCTCTGGAAACCCAGGAGCAGTTATTAAGATTGTGTGAACAGCATTAGTGCTGAACTCACTACTTTCATGGCAACCAAGTGTTTCATAGCTCCACCAGCAAGAGAAACCTTCAGTGGTTTAACCCGCACACCAGAGAGTCAATCTCATAAATATCTACAGGTAACATCCTAAACATCGAACACAATGACCATCCCACAGGGACAAGCATGTTGAAAATTAACTGTATTCATATTCAATGTGAAAATAATCCTTGGACCACTTCCCACTTATATTACTCACCATTATTTTCATTTTAAAAAGTATTGAACTTCCAAAGGAATTACTATCTATTACATATGAAAAAACGTTTACGCAAAATTCACAGGGAGCACTGAGTTCCTTGGCAGGTACAACACCAGCCCTGTGAGCTTCTGGTTGTACCAAACTCCTGTCAAACGTTTGCAACGTACTAAAACATTCAACAGCTCAAACAACAGCATCACCTCTACGCTCGGCACAAAGCCGCATGGCTACTTTTGCAAAATATAAAAGTGGCAGCTGCAGCCTCAGGGAGGTAGAGGCAGCCTGCAAGTGAGCAGCGAGTGTGACTTACGTTGTTCATGTACTCGGAGAGCAGGTCCTGCAGGGCCTGGCGCACGGCGTTGCACTCGGCCACGATGCGCTCGCGCCGGTCGTCGCGCGTGCACGAGGAGTCGGCCATGAGCGCCGCCCCGCTGATGATGCTCTCCAGCCGCTCCTCCAGGGACGGCCGGAACCGCGCCTCGCTGAACGTCATCGGGTCTAGGATGATCTTGTTCTGGAAGGCAAAGGAAAACGGGAATATGGTGAGCTGTCACAGGTCTCTGGCATTTTCAGTGCCTTCAGAGAGGTTTTTTTTTGTCTTTCCTATAAATAATTTATCATAGAATACCAGGTTGGAAGGGACCTCAAGGATTATGAAAACTGTCTTGGAACAATTATCTACCAAATTCCTGGAAAGTAAATATTAGAGAAATATACATATATAGAAGTTCACAACCTTGTTACCCAGAGAAGCTGTGGCTGCCCCATCCCTGCAAGCGTCCAAGGCCAGGCTGGATGGGGCTTGGAGCAACCTGGTGCAGCACAAAGTGTCTCGGCCCATGGCAGGGGCTTGGAACAAGATGATCTTTAAGGTCCCTTCAGAACCAAACCATTCCACGATGCTAAACCAGTATTAGTCTTCCACAAATACTCTGAAAATTTCTTGGCTCTTCAGAACATTCATATGCAAGGTGTAAGTATTTTATTCCTGAAGACAGAGTGGAATCTTCTCCCTTAATAATTTCATTTTGATTATTTTTATAAGCAGCCTACACTGCTGAAATGTTACTATATTACCTCAATATGTCATGAATTTAAAAAACTTTAAAAATTGGGGAAATAAACCTCAAATAGCAAGAAAATTATTACTAGATAATGACACTTACACAAAAATACAAAATCTCTTATTTCCATTCTGTAGAGCATCTTTAAACAGCTTTTCTTGGTTTTTAGTCAGGAAAAAAGAGCTGAATTCGTTAACTAAAAAGGGAGCGCTACATGAAGACAATCTAATAACATCTTTAATTTGACAAATAATATACTGGTTTGCAAAGTATCTTTACTCCACTAGAAAGAGAATTGATTTTCAAAGACTCTAATAATGAAAGGTTAATTCCTAAATTATGAACACTGCCAAAGATTTGTGTACTTTATCTATCAAACTTATCAGTAAATATCAAATAGGTCTAAATCACATTGATTTTACTCTTCTCAGTGTAAAACCTTACCTACAGTTACGAGTTTTGAGTCACTGCTGGATTATATTTTGATCTGTTTTTCTCCTTTTGCAGTTCAAGGTGAGAAATACAAAGGCAATAATCACCTGCTCTCACTCTTGGGCACATTTACAACACCGTGTAACTCAGGAACCTTTCATTCAAATCTTACAAAGAAGATTCCTAATTGCCTATGGACTACAAATGCCCTCTAAGCTGTGAACTTGTTATTTGAGCTTTAAAAGAAAATAAATCATGAAATAGGAATGAAAAACCTAAAAGCATTCTGATTTCTAATAATCACACCTATTTTAAAGCACATAAGATTTGTTAATGAGCCATTTTAATTTTCACAATGTTCTGATAACTTTATGATTAGTCTATTTCTTTTAATATCCAAGAGCGATCAGCAAGGGCAAGCCAAATGATACAAGTAATTTGAAAAAAAAAACCCAACAAAACCAACACAGTGTATTAAAATGTACAGTAGAATTTAGGAACATGACACATAACCAACATGCGCCTTTAGCATTGAAAACTATCTGTTTATCATTACTCAGAAAATGTTCAAATGGATTTAGTCAAGGCTAAAAACTGATTCCATGTGAATACTTTATTTCAGTAGGACAAGGCCCTTAGAAAAGATCTTATTTCTCAATAAAACTTCCAATTCACAAACAGACCCCATAACTCTCATCACTTATATGCAGAAAGGATCAACCCCTGAAACTGTAACTTCACTGTATCCTCAGCAGTTAAATAGTAATAAACACAAGGAATTTATGAAAATCCATTATTTAATAAAAGGACAAATAGAAGAATTTTAATCAGACAACGTATTGTTCCAGCTCCAGGAACTGCTGACTTGGCAGAAAAAAATGCTGCATTAGCCAGAATGAGAAATAATGTCTCACATGTATCTTCTGGGGTCTGTGTTTCACAGCAGTAAGCACAGCAGTTTTACAAGCACCTAAATTAGAAATGACTTCTCCAAGAGTTAGGCCTGTGCATATTTATGTAATGGGGCTTTTGAGACAAAAGGTAATGCTTGGGATTTTCAGAAATCAACGATATAAATCCATTTTCACAACCTCGTATTTCACATGGCAGTAGCAAGACTGCAACTGCACCAAATGAATTATATAGGCAACTTATGGAATTAGCAAGAAAAAAATATTGAAAAAAAAATAGCTGCATGTTTCAGGTTCCTAACCAATCCTTCCAGAAATGCCTCTCTTTTCCTCCTCTTCCTCACAGCCACAGGTGTAAGGCTCTCTACCTACACAGCAAATTTCAAACAGCAGATCTTACACCTCTCAGCAAGTCATGAATCACATTTTTCTTCTTGGTTGTTCTGGAAGACCCTGCAGTCAAGCATTCTATGAGAACCGAGGGCCTACCTAGAATATGGAAATGTGCATGTGCATTTCCATATGTATTTGCATATGCAAATGCAGGCTCCTGCACTTGGGGAGGAATAACCCCAGGCACCTGCACAGGCTGGGGGTGACCTGATGAAGCAGCTCTGCAGAGAAGGACCTGGGGTCCTGGTGGCCAGTGAGCAGTCCCTGAGCCAGCAGTGTGCCCTGGTGGCCAAGAACACCACCTGGTCCTGGGGTGCTTTAGGCAGAGCATTGCCAGCGGGGCAGGGAGGGGATCCCGGCCCTCTGCTGAGCCCTGGGGAGGCCACATTTGGAGAACTGTGGGCAGTTCTGGGCTTCTCAGGACAGGAGAGACATGGAACTCCTGGAGTGGGTCCAGCAGAAGTTATAAAGCTGGTCAAGGATCTGGAGCATGCCTGATGGGGGAAGGCTGAGGGAGCTGGGGCTGTTCAGCCTCAAGAGGAGCCCCAGCCCTGAGGCCCATCTGTCCCTGTCTGCAGGGAGGGCTCTGAGCAGAACCAGGCTCTGCTCCAGGGGCCCAGCAATGGCACCAGAGGAACGGGCAGGAGCTGATCCCAGAAAGCTCCACCTGGACATGAGGAAGAACTTCTGTGAACAGTGAAACAGGTCACCCAGAGATGGTGTGGAGTCTCACTGGGGATATTCCAGAGCCATCTGGACACAATCCTGTGCCCTGTGCTCTGGGATGGCCCTGCTTGAGCAGGGAGGCTGGACCAGATGACCCTCTGTGGTCCATTCCAGCCTGAC
This sequence comes from Platysteira castanea, assembly GCA_013397175.1. Taxonomy (NCBI): domain Eukaryota; kingdom Metazoa; phylum Chordata; class Aves; order Passeriformes; genus Platysteira; species Platysteira castanea. The sequence goes on from VYXC01005510.1 coordinate 256,465, forward strand.
CTATCCTGGGATTCTGTGGATAATCCCGTAATTTTCAAGCTCTGAAGGTGAACAATCTACAAATCAAGTACCTCCGGTATCTCTGATCACTGAAACCCAACTCACTGTTTTCACAGGCAGATGTGTCATACTCCACTGATACATTCAGGAACTTCTTTACAGACTACATACAAATACCACTCCAATTTTAAATAATAAATTGTGCAGCACAGAGGGTGTATAATTAACCCAAGCCAGCCTTCCTCACTTTGAACTGTAAGAAAGAAGTATACTTCTGGGTTATTTCTAAATAGGAGAAATCTTTATGATGATCAAAACTTAGCTCATGAAAAACAGAAGTCACTCGGTTGCACTCAGTAATTTTTTCATCCATATCCCATAAAACTTTTTATTTATAATTAATTTCTAGGCTTAAATATTATTAAATATCTGTTTGGGACATCTGTTAATGACAATTAAGGATCTCAGAAGAAGTTAAGGTGGAACAAACTCCTGAAGGTTATATTTTAAACACCTCCTTTAAAACAGTCAACTTTAACACCAAGCCAGGTCGCCCAAGGCTTCATCCAGTCAAGATGAGAATTCCATCCTTGGAGATTTTCCAAACCTCTCTGCCTACTGTTCAAGTGCCTGATCACCTTCATGGGTGATCATGGGTGACTTTTTCATTCCCAATATCCAGAATTTTCTCAGAATCACCTTGTGCCAGTTGCCTCTCCTACCAATACCATGAACCTCAGCTTTGCTTAAAATATACCAAATAATGATGTAGTTACTTTTTGGTGGGTGGTTATAAATAACTGATAGTCTAGATGTTTATTTTAAACTTTTTCTCAAATATCTCACAAGGAAAAAAGGTTTTGGAGTTTTGGGGGAAAGGAGGCTGGGGATGAGAAGCAGCTCCACGACAGCTCCCAGTGTTCAGTTACCAGAGACTCAATTTTTGCTTACAGAAGGTGTTACCCCTCTTCAAAGAAAACTTGGTACCAAAATTCAACTTCAGACTATGTTACTGACACCTATAAAACACTTACACATATATTAACAAGGAAATAATGTCTTCTTGGAAAGAAGAAAAAAAATAGCTGGCAGGAAATCTGGCTAAATAAATTTCTTTAAAAGTTGCAATTTCCCATCAGTTCTTAAAAGCCAGTTAATGAACGATGAATGTAAATGAACTGGAACATTTTACATTTCTAATTAGTTAACTAACATCAGAGCCATAAATCAAAGATTGATACCATAATTCAGTCCTTATAATTAAGTGTTTCAAATCTCTTTATAAATGTAGATAAATTACTGTAAACATACATCATTTTTGGCTGCAGTTGCTGAAACAAAATCCAAGAAAATTAATTGTAATATAATTGAAGATTTGTTTGAAAACTGTTAAAACTTGTGATAAAATCTTCTATAAATATAGTTAACTATTTTCTTTTCAACTCTTCTTTTTTCCTTAAGTTATATCAAGGTGTGTTTACAGAGAAGTAGCCATGTTTTAATAAATATTAAAGACTTCTGAAAATAAAACTCTTCATACTAATTACTGCTAAAAACCAACTTTCTCTTGTTCAGAAGGCAATAAACTATCTCAAACACTAATAAACTACAGGACGCAACTTTGGAAATTTAAAATATTGGATAAATTATTCATACTTCAACTAAGAATACTGAAAATAGCAATATACCCTACGTAAATGTACTGTATAATCAGAGAGCACATAATCATTTGAACTTTGTGACATTTATCTGGATTAGAATCTCATTTTCACCCACACCAAAAAAACCCTCACAGTCTTTATTAGAAATACAATGCAAAGCAGAAGAAAAACATTAAGTAAGTAATTTTAAAACAATTTTACAACTCCAAAAGAACTAGAATTACTCTAGCATTGCCTGCATTTTTCAATTAAATTACTTCATTATTATGTGCAATTGCCTTATTGCTCATGAAAAATCTGCTCATCTCCTGGTTTGTCTACACAGAAAGTCTTAAGGAAATCTCAGCAGCTTCTTCAGAACCTCTGTCTTGTTTATTTGTTAAACATATTTTAATTCTGCTTAGAATTTGAAACCTTCAGGGCAGAGACCATTTCCTAACATGGTTCTTAATGATTTAGAATCACAGAATCATAAAATGGTTAAGCTTGGAAAATACCTCTAAGATCATTAAGTCCAACCATAAACCTACCACCACCACGTTTACCACTAAATCATGTCCCCAAGTGCCACATCCACAGGGTTTTTAACACTTCCAGAGACAGTGAATACACGACTGCCTTTAGCACAAGGAAAATCCAATTTTCAAGTTAAATGCCACTGCAAAGTGTGATAGATATTTTAGATAAACAATGCCACAACCACAAGACAGCAGGAAAAACTGCCTTTTTGTAGAAGGCACCACATGATCTACTGAGGGACCCAGTTTTTCTGAGTAACTTGGAGACAAGACTGTATAAATAAGAGTGTTTGATGTATTTCTTTGTCAGAAGTGCCTGCACTACTGCAAAAACAAATGCTGTGTGCTCGCAGGTTTGGCTTCTGTACCTTTGTCCGTGTCTCCTGCAGTGCTAACAAGGCTGGTGAGCTCCTGTTTAGCAATAAATCAGATGTTCCTACCTGCCATGATGCTGTTACACACACACCCCACACAGCTGGAATTCAAAGGAATGAGAGTGTGACAGTGCAATGCTACGCTGCAGCTTTTGATGAGCTGCTCTGAAGTGACAAAACAACAGAGAAATAATTCAGAGGGGGCTCCAGGAGAGCTGGAGAGTGTGGCAGCCCAGAATACTCCTCAGACCATACAGGGGGGTCTGGAGTCGTGCCAGACTGTTTCGGAACTTGAGAATAAAGCACAGAACTCTATGCTTGAGCCGTGTCATCGGAGAATGCTGCCCACATTGAGAGATGAAATGNAAAGGATAAATAATAGGAGAGGGACTTAGGACAAGGGCATGGAGTGACAGCACAGGGGGAATGGTTTCCCACTGCCAGCGCCAGGGTTAGATGGGATATTGGGAAGAAATTCTTGACTGCGAGAGTGTCATGGCTGTCCCATTCCTGGAAGTGTCCAAGGCAAGGTTGGATGGGGCTTGGAGCAACCTGGGACAGTGGAAGGTGTCCCTGCCCATGGCAGGGGGTGGGATGAGATGAGCTTTAAGGTCCCTTCCAACCCAAACCATGCTGTGATTCTCTGATCTTTTTCCCTCTGGGACACCAGACTGGACACATCCACAGCAGCTTCACGAGCATCCCACTCGGGCAGAAGTGCACAACCACAAGCAGAAGCAACAGTCCCCACCTTCCCAGCCCCCTCTCCTGACTGCTATCCAAATTTTAATGGAGATGCTGCTTCCCTGAAATAGTGGTGGTGTTCACTTCTCACATACCTGAGCTGCAGAAGCATCTCAGAGGTGCTAAATAAACACAGGCAAAATAGTAGCAAGTGTAGTCTAATCAGAACATTTCACTTAGTGCTCTTTTCAAGCTATTATATGTAATCTTAAAAAAAGTTAATACGTTTTTGATTTAGCCCTTCAGATATTCATCCTTACTTTAACAAGAAAATAAGAAACCTGCAATAATTTGAATAACAATGCAGTAACTGTACTGCTACAGAAACGCATTTCCTTAAAGAAAGGATAATTTGGTTTTTTTAAGTGTGTTTCTTTTCTGTGTTTTTAGTAACTCTAACAAATTTGTGTGGATGAGGGCTCACTATAAAAATCCCTTTGCAAATAAACTGGCCTACTGCAAACAGGTTAAATGTATTTAAGGGAAGCACAGGCAGTAGTTGGTGAGTTGGCAAAAGGCTTTTGCTGCCACCAAAAGAAGTGATAGCAAAGTGCTGTGGTTAAACTACAAAGAGTATTTTTGATTAGTAATCTTTCCACAGTACTAATTTACTATACAAGAGCATTTCAGGGGGGAAAATATATATAGATATTAAAAAATATAGAGAAAGATATAAAAAAAAATAAATTTAGAAGCCCACTAGATGGTGCTCCTATACAGCAAATACAGCTCAGAAGCAGCATGCCCACTGCTGAAGGGGAATGAAGGCAATGAGATCCAAATCCAGTTACTCAGGGTGCTTCTCTTTACAGAGCTCACATTTTTGCTATGCACTTGATGCCTTAGGTTTTAACTTTTATGTTTTTCAAATGCTGTACTGCCTAGTGTGTAACTCTGAAGTTTCATGTGGCCTGCTAGCTGCTGTTCTCTCATGCTGGTTACACCTAACGAACCCTCTCTAGGATTTCTCTCCATGGACGCTTTGACTGTCCCAGGCCACAAAATGTGTAAACTAAAAGCCTTTGAAAAGGAGGGGCAGACTGGGGTTATTACATCAAAGTTATAATTGGAGAATTAACCCTGATATGCAAATGGATCAAACTTATAAAAGAATGAAGAACCCCTGATCCAGCATCCATCTTGGGTGTACCCTTTTGACTGTCCAGGGTGTACCTTTGAAGGCTTTCAAATAAATACCTGTTTTTATTATCTTATTTTTGTCTAGCCTCTGTTTTTAGGTAGCCACTTCCAGACATCACACTTGCTACCAAAATCCTGACATTTCCAGTGCCGTGCCTTGTACTCTGGGGCTGACCCTTTCCACAGTAATATATAAAAAAGCCCATACATACACAGAAAGAGTTGTAATGAACAGGGAAATGCAGCAGTAACTGCAAGGAAAAGCTTGTTTGGCCCCTCAGCATCATCAGGACCTCAAAAATTTACTCTGAGCTTCCTCATTTGAAAGATCAGTTCAGCATCCTCAAACACACGTCTCTGCAAACAGGTGAAGCTTTGGAGTTTAGTGTAAAATGCAACATTTTGCTGTTGGTCATTATCTTCTTAATATGCAAAGCATGACCAGTCATGTTTCCCCACTCAGGGGAGATCTGAGGAGTGCAGACAGTGACAAAGCACCTCACTACTGCACTGAAGTTATGGAAACACTGGGGTGCAGCCTGGCTGCCTTCACACAGGAAATGGTTGGCTTGACACTACTGCAGTGTAAAAGCCACTTCAGCTGCACCAGGGACAAAAGATCCAACCTGTATTTTGGGGCTCCCAACACAAGAAATTTGTGGACATGGGGGAATGAGCCCAGATGAGACCCACAAAGTTGATCAGAGGGCTGGAGCCCCTCTGCTCTGGAGCCAGGCTGGGAGAGCTGGGGGTGTTCACCTGAAGAAGAGAAGGCTCCAGGGAGAGCTCAGAGCCCCTTGCAGGGCCTAAAGGGGCTCCAGGAGAGCTGGAGAGGGACTCGGGACAAGGGATGGAGGGACAGGATAAGGAGGAATGACATGGTGGACAGGGCTTGGAGCAACCTGGTCTAGTGGAAGATGTCCCTGCTCCTGGCAGGGGGTGGAACGAGATGAGCTTTAATGTCCCTGCCTACCCAAACCATTTTGAGATTCTGCAGTATTTCATCTAAATCCATACATGAGGTGATCTGACTTTCCAGCACATTTTCCCCAGCGCATTCCTAGTTAAATTCAATATAGAATTCCTATTATACAGAAATTGCCATTTGCCTGGGCTAGAGCTACTCAAGCTTAACAAGTCTGGTTCCAAATTGCTGTGGGATGTGCGGTAATATTTTTGCAATTGTTTCTTATGAATTTCAGTAGTGAAAAAAATGCATTTCAATTCTTATTTCAAAGCTCACATTTTGTCCTTTTCTCTGCAGCATCACAAATCACTTCTCCAAAGAACATATTTACAAGCAAACTGCAATTCCATAAATGTTCTGCAAAAATCCATTCTCGGATCATCTAGCAGTTATTTGTCCAAAAAGGAACATTTTAAAGGTAGTCACTTAATGATACAGCATTTCTTCTGTTTCTGCCACACTTTGACAGCCCTTAATTTTATCACCAAAAAAAAAGCAGTCTTTGCTATTGCTATACCCAGATACTTTGTCTTTTCAGTTTTTCTGTAATGTTTTCCCCTCATTACACACTTATTAGATTTTTCACTCCATTTAAGGTGCATTGCATTCTCTAGCCATGCAAAATATTCCTAAAGGAGCATTAATGTATTCACGAAATATGTTATGATAGCCCATTTATTAATTATGAGCTGCATTTACCAGCCTGGAGGACAGTGACCAGTGTCACCAGACACTTTCTTTCTCATCAAATGTAGTCATCTCCCAAATGACTGACTTCCTCTGTTCAAAAATTCATTACAGATTGAGTTACTCTGCCTGTAATTCTCAGTTCAAATGCTGCTCATGACAAAAAATAGTACAGTTTCAGTACCCTGGGACCTATCCCAAATACATAAATACCTCAAGTACCAAAAATCATTTTAACCACCTCTTTCAATTCTCAACCATATCAAATCATAGAATGTTGCCAAAGTTGGAAGGGACCCACAAGGATCAACCAGTCCCACACCAGGCCCTTCCCAGGACAACAGCAAGAATCCTACCCTGTGCCTGAGAGCATTGTCCAAATGCTACTTGAACTCTGGCAGGTTTGGTGCTGCGACCACTTCCCTTCATATTCCTTTAAATTCCTTTATAAACCAGATTATTTTCATACACAGAAATCAGAGAGTAAAGGGGTGACCCACGGGCTCAGCAGTTCAAGATGCAACAAGGACCAGCACTGCTGGACTGCAACTTTAAAGACAAAATACAGAGAAACAATAAATCGAATATTAAAAAAAATAAAAAATGATAAAACATCAGATCAAACTACATCAGCTATAGGGCTTGTCTGTTTGGATTAACGTATATTAAAAAGCAAGCACTATACATCCCTTTTAACAAATAAAATATCATTTTATTCCATTGCTAGAGGCAGAACTTGCACACACAAGAAGAAGTCAGGGAGAAAGTCAGCTAAGCCATCTCATAAGTGCTTTCTGGAGCAATATAGAAAACAAGAGATATTCGCTTTTTCCATCCATAGAGAAAAGGGGTTTTGGTTCTTTTTTCCTTTAGATGTCTTTTCATCCCCTCTCTAAGTCAGAGGATTTATAAATTTTATTTAATTTTACTGCAGATAATTCAAGTCTTGCTTCAACACAGGAATAATCCTTTTTATGGAGTTATGGTGCATGCATAGTAAACAGCCTTATATTTACAACGCCATTACACCCACCCTCACAGCCCAGTACAAGAATGATTACCCTCATTTTTCATATCCAAATCTAAAGAAAATTATTTAGAATTGCTTAAAATGTAAAGCATTGTAGGTTACCAGTCTGAAACCCCTAGAATCTGAATTTCCACTGTGATTAGCACTTCTGAGGTGCTGTCAGCACATCCCACTGACACAGCTACACTCCTTGGGACTAAGGAATCGTAATCCCAGTCCATATTCTGAGAGGAGGCACCCTCCTACTCACCAGAGATCCCAAGTGCCCAGTAAATACTATTTTTGTCTGTCACTGCCCCCTCCCTATTCCATCATGGAGAACACGTTCCCCAGCTATCTGTGTGCAGCCCTTGCTGTGGCAGAGATAATCATGGCATCACAAAATTGCTTGGATTGGAAAAGCCTTCTAGGATTATCAAGTGCAACTCCAGCACTGCCAAGGCCACCACTGACCCACGTCCCCGAGGGCCACATCCACACGGCTTTTAACTCCCTCCAGGGGTGGGGACTCCACCACTCCACTGACCCTGGGCAGTTGTGCCAAGGCTGGACACCCTTTGGGTAAAGGAAACTTCCCTGATAGCCAATCTAAACCTCCCTGGCACAGCTTGAGGCCATTCCCTCCCATCCTGTCCCTGTTCCCTGCGAGCAGAGCCTGACTCCCTCTGGCTGCCCTCTCCTGTCAGGGAGTTGTGCAGAGCCAGAAGGTGCCCCCTGAGCCTCCTCTTCTCCAGGCTGAGCTCCCTTCCCAGCTCCTTCAACCACACTTGGTGCTCCACACCCTTCCTCAGCTCCATTCCCTTCTTTGGACACAATTATTCCTTTGCTTTATATCCAGATACAAATATATATTTTTACCCCTTTGCAGTTGCCAAACCCACACCAGTGTTGATGCCATCTATCTTCATCTCAGTTTTCATCCTGCACAGGTTTCCTGGTCCTTCTCATTGCATGTCTTCTCACTCAATAATTTCACTCTCTCTTTATCTACCTCCCCACTACACTCCAGTTTGATGTAGGTCCTGTCTCCACTGCACACCATGAGGGCGTATGGGGAGAACACCAGATAAATCCATCCCACAACTGAAAATGTGCCAACACAGTAGTCCCTCAATAACCAAAAGAGATGAGACCTTACCAGATCAAAATTACCATTTCCTAAGTGAAAACAGACCTTATTCAGAGTTCACAGTTAAGTTCTTCAAAAATTCGACACAAAAATATGGAAGACTTCTACACGACTTCCATAAATTTGGCCAAGTATCATGAGGGGAAATAAACTATGCACTCCTGTTTGCATTAAGAACTCAGAAATATTTCATGAACATAAAATATATGCCAAATTTTGATAATAAATTACTAATAAAATCAGTGATACCTGGTTTTAAATGATCTAAGATTAAAGCAGGAACATGGAAGTTAAAGGACAAAGCAACAAGGCATTAAACATGTACTTTTGTCATCAATCAACTTCAAACAGGACTTTAAAGGAAAAAATCTAATAAGGAACAGATTTGTGAACCCTCCTTATTTCCACATAAATTATCTCTGAGAAGCAACAAACCACAACTATCTCCAAAACTTTGCTGCTAATAACTCACGGGTGACTTTATACAACCCCCCAGTGTATAGAGTGTGACAATTATCATAAGACCTAGTTCAACACAACAGCTGAAGTGCTTCAAATAGGTAGAATAATTGTTTGCATTCCATGTGATGAGATTTTGATTGAGAAAATATTCAGATTATTCACACTGCAGTTATCTGAAGCGTTAAGCCACAGAACACTGATTCCAAAATGTGAAATAATGAAGGCTGGGAAGTATTAAAAATTATGGAAAAAACCTGTCAGCTTATTTTTAACACAGAAGAATTATCTTGGCATATATAATGCAGGGTTTAATAATCACTTCATACCAAATACAAACCAATCTCAATCAATATGACTGAGACTGTAAAATAAATATTCTGTAAAATTTTTTCATTAGAAAACACAAACTTCCTTTCCCTCACTGAAGTAATATACTGGCACTGTAGAAAAGGAAACTTTTTTTTCTCCACCACTTTTTCATTCACTACATAGTTTCACTAGTCTGGTAATATTTCTTGTTTTCTTGCCTGTAAAACATAAAGGTAAATTCACAATCATCCCACCATCAACAGCTATAAATTTTGACTTTCCCTGGAGTTTAGGGAATGTCATCTCTGTTGCAAAAATAGGTGTGAATAAATCTCATTCAACAGCTAAGCAGTGAGTTAGAAAATGGATAATACAATTGTTTCAATCTCTGTATCCTTATAAGTCAAAGTTTTCATTTAGTTTCCTAAATTAAGAAAGAGAAAATTCCCCAAAAAGGCTGGTTTTCCACACGTAATTATGAACAGAACACGCTGCTATGGCTGTACATCTCCCACACCCATGCATGGCTCCTGCAACATCACAGAAAGTGGAAAAGACTTTACCTGAGGAGAAAAAGGATGAATGTTCTCATAGAGGCAGGGGACAATATCAGCTGTCTCGCACAGTCTTCACTACATTTATTTTCACTAAGCACAACGACTCTCTTTGCATTGAACAACAGCCTTTTTTCCAGAAGGCAGCAGCAGCATCATCAGTTTGGGAGTGAGAAGTCACATGTTTTCTGTCCCTGTTTGTCAAACCTTTGCTGTCCATAACGTGCAAAGTCCCACACAAAAGCCGGAGCACAGTCTGACCACACAGGGATATTATTGCCAGGATCTTACCAACCAGGGACCCGTGAGCTGAGAAGGCCCTGAAAACCCCGAGGAATTCCTTAAATCTCAACCCACAGCAATTGTGCAGGAACAACCACAGATGTAAGAACAGATGCAGGAGACAAGCCCAGTCCAAGATGCCATGAGATGAACCACCTGCACTACACCTCCACCTCCAGCCCTAAATGCAGCAGGACTGAGCAGCTCCTGATTGCAAGTGACCGATGCTTGGATTGCAACCTTGTGCCTTAATCAAAGTGAAAAGGACACGATTCCCTAACAATAACTTTAACAAATCTTTGCCTTAAGTCAGAACAAAAGACAAAAATATTTTCAGAGAGGTCTACCAGAAGTTTTTTTTTTTCACAGCCTGAAGAACAATCCTCACATGTGAGATAGGGAAAAATCATCAGACAGGACTGCTAATGAAATTAACAGCTAAACAATTAGCTGTCAAGGAGGTTGCTTAAGTGAAACTGTAACTGTTGCTGGAAGAGGATGCAGCACTTTTCCCACAGCTGAACTGACTGCTGTCAACTCTGTTTGAAAGATGCTTTTTCCATACCTTTGATTAACATAATTCACGATTCAAGTTGAATGTTCATGTTTCCAAGACGCTGAGCTCCATCACCATCTTCATTTTTTGGTCTTGTCTTCCTGACTTGCTAGACAAACATGATTTTACCATTCAAGCAACCCCAGATCTTGGTCACAAAACTGCCAGATTAATCAGACTTTGCATTTTCTAGAACCATGTAGTGAGATTTGTCAAGGATCCTAAGGATAACAAGAACTTATTTTTGTCACTAGCCCAGCCACTGCACGTAGTTGCTTATCACGTGTCCCGGAGCGGAGCGGGCAGAGAGAGACACAGCAGGCAGGGAATGTGTAGCTAGAAGTGATTTATTTAATTATTTATAGCTCTTTTATAGGATAATTTTCCTATGGTTTAATTGGTCAATTTCTCAACCACTCCCGTAGGGTGATTGGTCAACTATATTGAAAATACTTTCTTAATTGTACTAAAAACAGTATCAGCTGTCCTATAGTTTACAAAGTCTACTGATAGCCTCTGTGAGAAAGAGAACTTTCTCACAGGATTAGAGAAAAGCAAGAAAAGTTCTTGCAAGCAGCAATTTTCATATCCACAACTGCATATGAGCACAAATAACTCCTTATAATTCCAGTCCATTAGCAGCAAACAACTATTCCTCGCTAAAAGCAACACAAATCAATGTCTCCCCTTTGTCTCTCCAGTCTGAGGAAATGGATATCAATGAAAAGGGGAATTTGAGTACTGCATAAGAACAATTTAGTTAAAAGCTCTGTAGACTGTGTGAAGAAACACCCTGCTGATACTCACATCAAACTCATTCAAAGCAGCAGCGAGCTCTCCTATGCCAGTGTGGCCCTTGTTCTCATCGGTGGGCGAGGTGGCCTGGGCAGCATTGGAGATCCCAGCAATTGCCTCCTGCACTTGCTTGAAGACGTAGTCCCTGTTGGCCCTCGTGGCCGCAACGTCGGGGTGGCGGAGGAAGGCCTGGGAGGCCGTGTACAGCATGGTGGCATTCTTCTTCAGAGCCCCTCGGGCCGCAGCCATCTCGTCCCTGCAGTGAGGGTCCTTCAGTTCCTAAATGAAAATACAGTTTTTAGAGTTGGAAACGAAAGGTTTTGTGTTAGAATATATTGTCTTGAGCACCCAGGCATAAATGCTGTGCAGTGGTTTGGCAGAGATGGAATCAATGGCAGAATCCACCATAAATCACTGAAAGAATTCCCCTCCTGCCCAAGGAAGTCTGGTCCTTCTGTGTCACTACAGCTGTTACATTCTGCTCACAATATCTTACCAAAGAGTCACTTCCCTTCTGCAAACACCCACAAAAAATGTATATAAAACATCCAAAATTACTCTTCCTGACCAGCTGGACTCCTTCTGCTGATTCGATAAAGGCAATGCAAGTGCAACACTCCTGTTGCAGCAAGTACCTTATTTTTCTAATTACCATGCCCATGTCCTTTATAAAATTACCATCAGGCCTTTAAAAAGATCAAAATAAAAGCATTACACAGATGAGTATCATAGAATCTCAGAATCAAAGAATTAACTAGGTTGGAGAAGACCTTTGAGATCATCAAGTCCAATCTATCACCTAACACCATATGGTTTTAGTTCTTAAAGACTTACTAAATATGCCCCGCAACATTTCCATTTTGCTTCCCTTCATATTTTGCTCTATTCTTCATATCTTTTAGTGGTTTTATATTTAGTTTATCATGACAGATACTTTCTTTTGTTTCCCCTGACAACAAGAATCAGATACTGCACAATATGTTATCAGAATTATGTATTATTGTTATTTAACTCATAATTTTTTTTAATTATAGTGTATATCACACTGTCCTAGAAAGCCTTACAAACATTAAGAAAGCCCTAACAATATTCATAAGAAATAAAAAAACATTATTACTTCTGTTTTAAAACTACGAACAAACCAGTCTGGAGAGCTGAATAGTTAATGTTTATGTTCACACACGGAGTCTATCACCAACACTGAAAAAGGACCCAGATATTCTGGATTTAAAGGTTCTACCCATTGATTAATTTCAGCCACACATGGCTGACAGGTAACAGTCTTCAGAGAGAATTTTTTGCCATATTCTTGTATCTCCAATGAGAATTTAAGAGATATAAACATTCATTAACTTTCACATTTTTCTCTTTTTCCCACATTTACAGTTCTATTTCCACAGGAGAAGTGTCTGAATGTACAGAAGGGCACTCTCCATACAGTGACTAGATTATACATTTTTATTTTATTTGCCTTAGTCATAGGGTTTGCTTTTATGTAATCCTGCAAGAGCGGGGAGATGGGCTTGATGATCCTTACAGGTCTCTTCCAACTTGATATAGTCAATGATCCAGTTTCAGCAAAATTTTATGAATGCTATTATGAAAATGCTATTTTTCATAAAAATGCCCGACAATCACTATTCAGAAGTAAACTGCCATTACTGCAATTCAGAAAATAAGGTAAATAGGGGGATGAATATGGAAAGCCAGCTTTCCAAATCCAGTGTGCTATGCAGGACAAAGATGACATATCCTTGAATTACTGGTGGTATTCAAATATAATTGAAGTTGGAGAGATCTTATACAACTCCATGGTGCCTTAAAAGGAAAAGTGTTCAGGGGAAAGTTATCTTTATTGCAAAGTTGTACAATGACTGGCCTTGAATAAATGTTACTGTGACTTTCTGGTCTTTTTTTCAGCTGCCTTAGCAATGAATAAATGGATAAATGAATAATTTTTTTAAAAATCTGAAAATTATTAATAATGGTTTTAAGCACAAAGTAGATTTCTGTCCCTCCTGAACTTCAATTGTACTGAAGTAGCCAAGAGCTCGTGCTTTACCAGCTGTCAGAGTGACCTGAAATCTGCATAGGTTAGAATTAAATGGGAATAGTCATCAAATTAAAACTATCCTTAACCTCCTGAATCACTTCCTTTTTCACCCTTCAATCTGGAGCCTCTTGGAACATAGTCTTAAAGAAACTGCACTTCCAAAAAAACTTCATCACATTCAAAACTAATCAGTGTGATTAAATTATAGGCCATGACACAGCAATTAATTGTTCACGGTGCATCTTAAACCAGACTGGGACATAAAACACAAGAACTTTAGAATGCAGATGGACTTTTCCAACCACTCCTGTACTCACCTGCTGTCGTCTCGCAGCAACATAGTTCAGTTTTACCATTTCCTTCCCAAATTCCTTAAAGCGATTGGCTAAATCTTGTTCATTTGTTGCATTTTTCACAGCTTCTAGTGCCTCCTCTACCTACAACACAATAAATCAGCTCTGTCAGCATTTTAATCCACTCTTTGACCAAGTCTGTGACTATTCCACCCAATACTCTCTTACAGGGACCCAATTTAGGTTTCACATCCATCACTGTACATAACTCATGAGAGTCCCATGAACTTTAATTAGGTTTTTAATAAAGCAGCTGTCACTCTGCATTACAGTCCATTTACTGTGCTTTAGGATCATGTAAAACTAATGTCAAAGATATAACTGTATTAATTTCCCCACTCACACTTATCAGATGAAATATTTAATGTCTGAGGGGTTTAAAACAAAATACATGAGTATATTCTTGATGTGTGGTACAGGCTTTATGGGAAAACAAAGTTATTAATTCTGGATGAGAAAAATTTAAAAAGGAAATTCAAACTTAAGATTTAAATTTACCCTGATAAACCCAAAACACTGTATCTTTGTGAAATAAATGATAGCTTCAACCCAGAATATTTGTATCATTTCTTTTTCCCTCAGCTCTGAGGTTTCCTTCTTTACTTATTTAACACCGAGGAAAGAATCTACCCAAGAAACCACACCTGCATTTATTCAGTCATGCTGTAGCTAACAGTCAAAGATATAAAACCCCAGTTATACCAACAAGTTGATCCAACAAATGTATTGTGAAACTTTACCTTACACAAAGCAAGGAAAAATACTTGAAGGGATAAAATGCTCTTTTCATGCAGTAAGTAAAGGAAACATTACTGCGACTAGATGGGAATTCAAAGTTGTACTTCTCTCCCTCACAAGATAAAAATGTAATTCCAAGCAAAAACACTGAGAACTGAAAAGATTCTACTGATCCTTCTTGCTAAAAGCTATTGCTGCCATTCATAAGAACATGCATAACAAATTTTCCCCCAAAAGAAAAGGGCTTATTGGGATGGGGACAAGCTCCTGTGCATGAGCAGAGGTTTGCAGCTCTCCAGACACTGCTGGGAATCGATAAATTCACCAGTAGCTGGTGTCTAATAGTTTAGAAAGGCACAATTATGTGCAGAACCTGTCTCTTTATTGCTTGAGTTGCTCTGTGTTTTCTTACCACTGAGAGACTGTATTTTCATTTTGGGCTTTTACCTACTTATTGCAGATTCACAAATTACAGGGCAGTAGAGTAGCAAACTCATACATTTCAATTGGAAAATGCATAATTCAGGAACATAAATTCATAGCTATTATGTTGGAAATTATAGACCAAGTTACTGCAGATTTACAAGCTTCAAGCTTATTTAGAATCCAAGTTACCTCTTCTTTTAAGAATAGTGTTTTTTTAAAATGAATTGACTGCCTTACCATTACCACAAACTGCAAAAGTATCATTGTATTAAAGAATTTGCTCTTGCAGAACTTTTTGCAAAATATGAACATTTTCCTTTCTTATGAAGAAACATTTACTTTAAAATATCCGAAAGTTTCATCTTTAATATGTTTGTAATGCCAAGCACAGGCATGATGAACTGACACACATTTTTCTAAGTCCTGCTCCATATTAAATAGAATTCCTGAAAAATTTGTCAGAGATTTCACTCTGATACTCAGATTTCCAAAGATGCTGATCGTACTCTATCGCGTCAGTCAGGGCTCAAGACCACAGAATTTCAAAATGAAGAAATCAGTTATGAGAAATACTAGAAAGGACAGGAGCACAAGCCCCTTTTCAATGATATTTTTTTATTATTATTATAATTTCTTTTGACAAATTCATACTGGAGCAAGTTCTCTCTCCTTAGGAAAACACTCAACTGATCTGGTTCCTCTGATTAACTAGCCTGGAGTTAATTACAAGAGATTCATAATTCTCTGTGTGCATGAGCACATACTGTAGTGGTACATGGATTTTAAATGTGTTACAAAAGCTTCTGCAATAGCCACTATTTCTAATTTTAGCAGTGCAAAAGATAACTTGAATGCAATGACCAAGAGTGCTTCCAGAAAGCACCTGCATATATTCCCTCTAAAAAACTAATTAAAATGCACCATTTCCTGGGAAGCCTTTGACATGCTTTCAGAGGAAACTGGTTACAGCACAATTCAGCATAAATCAGGCTTCATTACTGTGAAATGCAGAATTAGTTTAGTTCATTAATTTTATGGGTAACTTACACAAGTCTTTGAAGGTTACCTTTGAGTCAGTAGAAGAGCTGTTCCTTCATCAATTTTGTATAGTATAACCACATTTTCCCCTACTAATTTATTTGTCTAAAAGTAGTTAGCACTGTGAAGTGGTAAAATAAGGATATTTACTTGTTTAATCCTCAGTAATAAATTACCCTTTTTAACATGAAAATGAAATTCAGACTTAAGGTCCTTATGTTGAATTTTGCTCAAAACAGAGATTGCTGACTTCTTGGAAAGAGAACTCATAACAAAATCAGATAAATGCAGAGATTACAAAGCACACTGCCAGACACTGCCCTTGCAAATCCAGGGTGCAAACTGTGCAAGTAAATACACCCACTTACAAACCAGCATTGGACAGTTGTATTTTCCATGACATTTCTCATCGCCTATGAAAGAGCTTGAACACAAATTTTTATCATAATGTTCAGAAAAAAACTGTTGATGATATTCAAGTGTTGGCCTTGCTAGGAATGGACAATTTGAATTACAGCTGCATGGAGCGTTACAGAGAGGAAAAATTAAAAGCATATTTGAGAGAGACACTGCTTACACTGCACGTAACCAGAGCCACGTGCTGACAATTCTGAGAGCAGCATTTTATTCATTAAAGCAGAGCTCACTAGAACCTGTGCTGAAAAATCGGCCTCTTTCCTTATGGAAACTGTTTTCCAGCTATTCAGGTTATCTGCACACTTTGCAAGTTGAAGGGTTCTCACTGTTTTTCCAGAACATGAGATTGTTGTACAGTT